>VXAC01004697.1:218616-359463 GCA_013399225.1 Rhipidura dahli | reverse complement strand
CGGAGGGGAGTCTAGGGTGGCGGGACCGCTCGGTTCGGTCCGCTGTGGGCTTCGGCTTCGGCTTCGTGGAGGTCCTGAGCAAATCGCCCTAGGAAAAGGAAAAATAAGAGCGAATACAGGAAAATAAGGGCGAAACGCTGAAGGTCTGAGGAGAGGAGGTGAAGAAGCCAGCGCATCCACCACCTGCGTGGAGGCGAGTTGTCAGCCCCTTGTCCCTCTGGAGGGGTCGCTGGGCTGGAGGGCTGGTTTAAAGTCATGAAAGGGCCACGCGTGTGACTCCTGGGTAAATGAATGGGGTATCAATCAGCGTATAGGGGTCACAGAATCAGTTAGATTGGAAAAGACATCTGAAATAGTTGAGTCTAACCTGTGACCGAACACCACCGTGCCAAGCAGACCACGGCACTGAGTGCCACATTCAGTCTTTCCTTAAACACCTCCATGGACAGTGACCCCACCATGTCCCCGAGCAGGGAATGGTGCCCCTTGTGTCCTGGGTAGCAATGGTGTGAGGGCAGCGAGGCACGCTGCTGTTGGATTCCCCTGTGGTGGGAAGGATGGGAGCACAATGGATGGTGGAGGTGATCTGGGAGCAGGGAGAGCGAAGGGAAAGGACGTCAGTGACGCCAGTAGGAGTACACAGGCCGAGGAACGAGCCTGGCGAGGGTTTCAGAGTTTCCCTGTACATGTACCCCTGGCAGAGCAGTTTCCCTGCACACGTACAAGGCCGTACATGTAGTGAAGGCGAGGGAAACACCTCAAGTGGTTGTGCTACAGAAGCATTTGAGCTGGGTGTGATAAGAGGGATGAGCGAAGTGGTTGCTTGGAGCATCAGAAATGATGCAGGAATTTCCTCTGAAGATCAAGGAAGGAAAATCTTTGAATAGCCAGGAAAATAAAAGGCTTGAAAGTGGCGCTTTGAAAAGTGCCCTTTTTTTTTTTCTTTCCAATAGCAATAGCCAATCAAGATGCGTGGAGAAAGAATTCAAAACCTCACTATACAGGTAAGCCTAATTTTAAGGAAATATTTGAAAAGTGCTTTTCATTTTTTCCCATGCTTTGACAAAATTTAGATATCATTCTTTTGTTAATAGATTATGTACAGTAGAGGCTATTGAATTAACCTGGAATTTCTTAGCTTGAAACCAATGTTTGTGAATGCACTAAGCCAGAAAATACAGTTCGGGGAATGACTAAACTGAAATAATGTGATCATGTGTAATAAAAAAGGACATAATGATTTTGTATTTTAAGGTTTCAAAAGAGAAATAAAGTAAAAAATACATGAAGATTTCAGGATATGTTGAGTCTGACCACTGCCTCCTATAAGAATGAGAATTTCATGATTTGGTCATAATTTAGATCACTCTGTGGTCTAAATTCTTCACTCTCCAATCAGGCTTGATTCTCCACTCTTACACCATTCAGACACCAATAAAACACAACTGATTGCTGAATTTACAAGATGGATTTGACGTAGGAGATTGCAATAACCAGCTCATCACCTGTGTCTGCCTGATTATCACTTGATTTCTCAAGTTTGAGTTTGCACGAGCATGTGATATGCACCACTTCAATTTCTGATCGGGTGATGCCTCATGCTTATTGTGTTGTAAAATTTAAATCTAGATTCCGTCTCTCTAGTTAATTATGTATTTCCAGTTGTTTTTCATTGGCATGTTGAAGAAGGCACATCTCACAAAGACCAAATGATGATTCAGTTCATGGCCACTAAGTCTTCCCTTGCAAAATATTTTGCCATAAAGGACTTTTCTATACCAGCTAGAAAGCATGTTATCATCTATTGCACTGCCACGCAGGATATTGTGCTCAGATGTACTCCGCTTTTCTGTATGCTTGCTTATGTGGGAAAACAGGTGGGTAGAAAAGGATACATTTGCAGGGGAAAAAAAAATCTCACCTGCAACATAGCTAATTTGAGATACTATACTTAGGGTCACTGCAATACGACAGCTGCTTTACTCAATGGGATGAGCCTTTGTAGCTGAGTATGTGTGAGACCAAGAAGAGGGTCAAGAATATGTGCAGCACTTAAGTGGAGACAACGGGGACTGGAAGGAGTCTGGCAGTTGTAGTGGGATGGAATTGCCTGTTTTCAGGCAGCTTTATCACTGTTCACACTAGATCACATAGTTCTGGGCTGAGACCAATACCAGTCCCCAACGAGGTAATGTAAATCTCCTGTCACATATGCAGTGACTTAGACTGGGCTTTGTCTTCAGTGGCACAGGGCCCTGTGTTGGTTTTGTGAGGGTTTGTTTTACAGTGAAAACATAATGAATGTGGTAGCTACACACATGTAAAGTCACACAAGCTGCAGCGAGGTCTCTGGGGGAGGTCAGTCCTGTGCTGCTGCTTTTGGTTGGCCTCGCCTGGTTTACCCTGCAATAAAAGGGCCGTGCCTTTGTCCCCACGTCAGTTATAAAACAGGACAGCTAATACATGATAGCCGTGCCACAGCAAAACACACCTCACCCGTCAGTCATTAGCCTGAATGTATTTGTCTAGGGAAGGTGACAGCAGCAGCCTCATGCATCTGTTTGAGGGATTGCTCATGGCATACATGCATCCAAATCAGACCAGGTGACATTCCTCCTTGCTAAATCCAAGCATAACCTACTACAGGGAGAAAATGGTAGATAATATTTGTTTTTACAGAATACCTACTGGCTGACATTAGAAATAACCTTATTTTAGATAAGATACAGAAAGTGTAAGCTATCTGTCAAAAGTATGGAGTGTATAAATACGTGTGAAATTGTTAGTCTACAGGATTTGAGGAGGGATATGTTCTTGAAAAGATGAATCATTACAGTTCACCTGTTTCAAAAATTAGGCTAATACTTAATGTAAATTATTTTGCACCTTCCCAATGACACGTGTTTGAAATGCAAAATAGTGCAAGAAAATGTTGGGATGTCTCAAAATGCTTGAGGCTTAAATAATGACTTTGGACCAGCCTTTGTGAGTATGTCCATTCTCCCTAGTAATTCCCAAACCCACTGGTCAAATCTGAATTAAAGGGGTAGATATTTCCAGAATTACATGTTTTCATAAGTGTCACGAAACTAGGCCTATGCAGCGAACAGTAACCTTACCTGTACTCCCTGTACAGCAAAAGCTGCAGTGTGAGCTCACCCTTCATTAGTCACAGGAGAATCCACATGGATGAGAGTGGCTTTTTCCCCTCAGGGTGGGAAAAGCTTCACTCAAAATTCACACTTCATTAGACACTGGATAATCGGAGCATGAGGCTCAAATCCATAGGCCTCATTAGTTCCCTTTCATTATTAAATTATTAACAGTTTCCCTGACAAAGCAGAACAAAGCAGCTGCCTTTGGACAGATATAGAAGAGTACAATTTATACTGCAGCTTATGGAGGACATTCAGATATTACATTTCTTAATAGCCTCAGTGCTTGCATTTGAACAATCCGTACATTTCCATGATCAGGGGAGGTAACTCAGGTTTCTGGGCTGATGCAGAAACTGCTGGAAATACCCAAAGGAATCATATACGGTCTCTTTTCTGAGGTCAAAGCTGTATTTAAGATTTGCAAATGATCCCAAGGGCAACAAGAAGAGCTTCTGCCACAACTTGAAGAGTAAAAGACTGAAAACAGGAGACACAGTCTTGTTCCTGAACAGGGCAAATGATCTAGCAATGGAAAGAGGTGAGGTTGTGGCACCCAGAGCCACTGTTGCCTCAGGCATAATATCATCAAGGTCTCCAAGATCCCTGTGCTTAGAATTTGTGGAGCAGAGCTGCCAGCAACGGGTGAGGATCAAGTAAAGGATTGGAGAATTTGACCCATAAACATTCATGGGATCAACAGAGCTGTATCCAGGCTGTTGAGGGAGCTGTCTGGTGCACTTTTCAAAGACTGCACTTTTACCTTTGAAAGGTAATGGAGACTGGAGTCTCTGCAACCATCCAAGTGTTCCCCAAGGACTCCTGAAAAAAAGCCCAAAGGGAAGCTCTTAGCTGATCAGCCTCACTGCAGTCCATGTGGAAATCCATGTCCTCTTGGAACACTTTTCTGAACACAGGAAGGAGGAGGTGATCAGGAACAGCCAGCATGCCTCACCAACCTGATTGCCTTCTGTAGTAAAACGACTGGATTTGTAGATGAGGAAGAGGAGAGGATATGATTTACCTTGATTTTTGCAGTGCTTTGACACTGTCTTCTGTCTTGTATCCAAATTAACACATTGCAGGCTAGATAGATGGACAACCACATGGGTAAAAAATTGGATGATAGGACTCAGAGGCCAACAGTTAAAGGGCTGTACTCTCTCTGGAGGACAGTAAGAAGTGGAGTACTGTAGGGATCTGTCCTGGGACCTGACCTGTTTAATATCTGTAGGAATGCCCAGAGGAGGTGACAGAGTGCCCTTTCATCAAGTTTGTGGATGACAGCAAATTAGTGGGAGAGCCAATATGGTCAAGGGTAGAGCTGCCACTCAGAGGGACTCAGGCTGAAGGAATGGTATGACAAGAACCTCATGAAATTCAACCAGGACAAACAGTATCTGGGACAGACTAACTCTGTGCAGGTTATGGCTCTGTGGAGAAAGGCGTGAGGTCCTGGGGGACAGCTGGGTGAGCCCAAGCCAGTGATGAAGGCTAACAGCATCCTGGGCTGTGTCAGTAAGGAACACAGCCAGGAGAGGGGGAAAGCAATTACCATCCTTTCCTTGGCACTCAGATTCCATCTGGAATACTGTGCTTTTCCACCGTTACATAGTTGCTCTGCAGTGCTACTGCAGGCCTTTCCAAAAGGTCTGTCCTTCCTTCTAGAAGGGCACAAACACCCACCCACACCCACCACACCCACAGGAAACACAAAGGAAGGCCAGGCGTGCTGCAGTGCTGTGGAGGAAGAAGAGGTGTGCTTCCTGTGATGGGTGGAGAGTAGTGTGTCCCACTGGTGCCAAGGGCAATTAGAGAGTTGCTGACCTCTGTAAAGGAAGCACATATCGTGTCCCCTAACTCCTCATTTGCTTTTTAGTCAAAGCAACTAATCCCACCTCGTGACGCAAATAGCAGACACAGTGATACAAGGGACCCTTGGACTGACAGGAAAACTGGGATGTGGCCCAAGCTAACTTAGCCCAGGCAAGGGGGACAGAAATATCAGGCTGAGACCCAGCATGCAGCCTCTCTGGGTCCTGACTAGCACAGAAGTAGTGCAGAAACTTTGCCCTTCCTATGATACCTTTGTCCCACATCTTATTCTGGTGAGCTGATGACACAGTTCAAAAGCTCCTGCTTCAGTCAAAAAGGGACAGGACATTAAAAGAACATCAGGCATAGAAATTATGAATGAAGTAAGGAAGGCATGGACTCCTAATGCCTTGGTCTGAAAGGATAAAAATGTGTCAGTCTGGAAGGGAAGGTAGAGGCACAAAGTCTGTGTACATGCCATTAGTGTTTTAAGTTATAAACTAATTAAAGATAGTAAAGTTAGGAGTGGTTCTAAGGCTGGTGACTTGCATTCCTTTTCCCTTATGGTTTTGGACTTGCCCCAAGTTATTTAGGGATTCCTAGTAACTCTTCTATAAGAGCCAGGATAGGAAAAAGTGAGTCAGTTGTAGAAAAAAAAATCCCTTCGTGCCAACATGTTCCTTTATAGTAGTCAGGAGCCTAACTCAGGAGTACTCTCTGTCTTTCTCTGTTCTGGGAAAGGTTGGGAGGCCTTTGTGTGGGATAAAGTGCCAGGTTTCCTTGTACAGGTGTCACGCTGCCTGGGGAAGACTTTGTCTGAACTGGATTCTCAAAATCCCCAAGCATCTTGCCAGGGTAGAATAATAAAGAAAGCAGCATTGACCTGGGAGGAAGAAGGGGAGATAGGGTTTAGAAAAAATTGTCCTTCTAAAGAACAAATCTATGGTGAAAGATTCTCTGTAAATGAATGGCAGAAAGAATTCTTTCAAATTCTCTATGAAGTATGGGGCTTGAATGCACTAAATGGTAGAAAGTGTAGAAAATCAGCCATATGTGCACTGCTAGAGGGGAAAAGCACACAATTATTGAGTTAAAATCAAAATTAGAATTCTGATCACGTGACAGATTACTTAACCCCAGTTGTTTGCTACTGAAGCGTAAGTGCTAATGGCTAGGATATGACCTATATTCCATCCTGCCACTTTAATGGATGAAACAGGACCATCATGTCCTAAAAAGCAAATATTTAAAACCTTTTTGCAGTATTATAATTGTTGCTTATTTTCAGCTATGTTCAAACACACATTACCTAAGGAAGGCTCCTTAGTAGCACACACCCCTGATCTAAACTTAATTGCATTCAGTGCACTGTAGGAAATAACAAGGTGGGATGTGGAGACTTGTCGCTGAACAACTATTAGAACTATGTAACACCATGGATTTAAAAATAAGCAATTTCTTGGAAGGAGAGCTTGAGAATGGCACCTTTGAGGGCAATTGTAGTCATGGAACAGCAGTAATCATGTTTTACACAGAAAAATGTGTTTCTTTGGAATAACTGATGTTCATCTGAAAGGATAGCATTGCCATTTTCACAAGTGCCACATTTTAGTATTGAAATGAAACATTTCAAAAATTCAAGTCAGCAAAGGATTTGGGGTTATGGGTTTTTGTTTGATTATATTTTTAGTTTTGATGAATGCCATAGTAAATACTTACACATCTGCTCTCAGCACTCAACAAATGTAGTCAAAATGACCTCTGCCAGTGCAGTAAAGGCAAATGGTTTAAGCTGTGTGGTTAAACTCACACTCTGGAATGAAGACTGAAGGGTGGAGCAGCTTTCCAGGTTTAGCAGATTGAAGGTCCACATGCCCAAGAATTCACAGCTCCAGCCTTGGCCTGGACTTTGCTACCAGTGCTGCAGAAATTGTATCCGCCTACACCTCAACTTCAATTTGGCCTATGCCTTAGAGCACAGGAAGCAGTCCTTCTATTTTGCTTGTGTTTGTTTACTTTTGCTCAGTCTTCCTTTCTGTACTTAGTCTTCCTTTTCTTTAGGTAGCCTGAGAAGAATGCTGTGTGTTTAATTTATCAGATTTCTGGTTTCAAAGTTACTGGCAAATGTTTAGAACTTCTCAAAACAGCCTGGAAATGAAAAAAAAAAAAAGCAGTTTTCTTATAATGACTTTGCTTCTGACACTGAGTAGGTGCACAAATTGAGGTCTCTGGGAGAGATAAGTAAAGAGCCATTTTCACTGAAAAAGAAAGGAAAGAAAAGGAATAGAATTGAGACTTCAGAAACTTCTGGTTTGTAAGAACTGTCGCATAATGTAGTGGTTAGAAGCACAACATAAAATAACCATGCTCATACAATGCATGATTATTTGAACAACTAGGAGATTTACTATTTTTTTGACAATTTTCATGCTGTTAAAGGCAGCTTAGATATGTTCTTTAACATTTTTCCCATTTTACAAAGAGAAACAATATTGGAGCCACATTTTAAAAAAATCTTCAGGTTTAGCTCCAAATGAAAAGCAGCCCCAAACATAATTAAATGCAGAACTTTTAATTCCATTTCCATGTTTAAACAATGACATTCTTTTGCTCAATCACTGGTAAATAACATTTGTTGTTCATTTACAACTAAGGTTTTAAAAAAAGAAATAGGCTGTCATGATTCCTAATTAGAACATTCATGTGGAAGGGTTGCCAGTCTTCAAGATAAATGCATGTAATTCTCTGTGTTCCCACAGTAACTGTTTTATAGCTGAGTTGGATTTGTCGTTGACATCTCTGAAACTGTGTCAATGTTTTCTTGAAGTCCTACCCAGCCCTTTCCTTTCCGATTGAGAATTTAAGGGACCAGATTCTTTGAGGACTGAAACTGAGCAAATTATGTCATGAAGCCACAGTTTTGCTTGTTCTCTGTTCCAAAGAAAGACCAGGATTAGTTTTTCCTTAGACCCATAGCAGAAAATGTATGCTGTTCGAACTCCCTTCACTAGTCTAAGGACTGGAAACCTAAGGAGAAAAAAAAGCCCAGGGTTAATATTTTTTCTGTCTGTTTGATCTCTGCCTGTGAAGCAGAATTTGTCCCATGGCACTGTAACCACATTCACTGTAGGACTATTTTAGAAAATGATCAAGACTATTTATTTAATACTCCTGTAATATATAAATGAGTCTGTATTACTCATAGTGAACATATGCTTTGCTGTATTTTATTCTCATGTCAATGCAACCCCATTATTATAAATCAAACGGAGGATTTGACAGACTACTTCATTCATGTTGTGCTCACTGCTCCCACTGTTCCCTGAAACACACACAATGGGCCATTAGTAAAAGGAAAAACTCCAACAGCTGATTTTACTTTGTTTAACAGCTGAGTGCATCTTGGTGTAACCCCAAAGATGTTTTAGCTTACTTGTTTTGACTAACAAACTTGTTAGCTAGCTCATGTAATAGTTGTGAAATTATAACAGATTGTTAGAAGTGTATTTAGAACAGTTATAAGTCACTGATATTCAAGCTCTTCAAAATGCATGGTGCAATATTATCAGCAAGAACTAAATATTCTACTTGAGAAATAAGAGGCACATTTCTTATCTGTTGTTTGAACGAAGAAAAGGGTGGGGACATTTCTCAAGCAATCACCCATTCAAAATGTTTCCAGGTCGAATCACACCTTTTACACTGGAGAGTATAAATGACTGCAGTGAAGTATATTTCATAATGGAACAAAACAAAACATATTTCATAATGGAACAAAGAGCTGCCTAAATGTAAGGTTTTGTTACCAGCAATACATTTGGTGATCATATCTTTCACAGTGATAAAATAGAATTGGGGCTGACCTTGGAAAAGGTTTCTTAAAGACACAATTTCTTTAACATTTGTTTAAAATTACTCATTGCATTTTTTTAGGTTTTTTTACTGCTTGTTCTAAAATTACTGATCTGTTTGTTTTATCACGTCTCAAGGAAACGCAAGCATGTACATGTAATAAAACTGTTATGGTACTTGTTTGTGCACTTTGCATGCTAGCTGACTAGGCAAGCAATTATGCTAATCTAGCTGCTAAATGTATTTATTACTTGTGCTGGAGTCACAGCCACACCTGTCTGCTCTATCTCACACCAGGGCAGGGGAGCTCGGGAACAACAGTTCCTCTTTGGAAAATGAAAAGCTTTGTAAGAATGTTTGTGTGTGGCAGACCCTTTCCACTCCAAACATCCCAATCCCCAAGTATTTGACATTAAGGATATTTGATCCACAGATCATTGGGAAGGATTTGCTGCCAAGTTGTGGGCAGCATTCTGAAATGTCTATGACTGCTTTCCAGTCTTTGGTGGATACAGGGGCTTGTTCTAAAGGAGTCAGGGAAATGCAACTGGAAAGAAACTCAGTCATGTCATGTCTTCCATAGTAGTGTGAGAAATTCCACTGTTCTGTCCTTGCTAAAAGGGTCTTCTAGTAATAAGAGACGAAAGATCTGCAGAACGTTAGGAATCANCTCCTCTCCTCTCCTCTCCTCCTCTCTTCCCCTTTCTCCCTGTGGGTCACCTGTACATATGGCCTTAGCCCTCTTCTGAGCAAACCCAATGAGGGGTTGGAGGTGCTGGGATGCAGAAAAAGAGCAGAGCTTAGGAGAGGTGCTATACTGTATTTCCCAAGAGATGCAAAATTGACATTTTATCTAATAGTTGGAAGAGGCAAGGTTGAGCACTGGGTCTGCAGACATTTTCCCTCATAAGCACCTTGGAGGTACAGTTGAATCCTAATGCCCAGTTTTGCCAGGACTAGATTCCACATAAATCTGAGTACTTAGTGTTGAGCACTGGTGGCTCTGTGCTCTAAGTCTTACTCACATCTCTGGAATAATTACTCTGAAGCCTTTGGGGTCCCAGCCAATAGAAAACAGTAGGCACAAGGATTTAGGTGGAATTTAGGCCAGCAGAGTCTGGGACTAAGATCAATACTTAGATTAATTGAAGGTGTTATTCACCCTTCTCTCTCCCCCTCATTTTGGATAGCTAGCAATCAGCCTTTTCTTTCTTTTAGAGGTCTGAATATTTATGCAACCAGGAATAAATCTATCCCAACCTCCTCTAGGCTTTCCACAATTAGTCCTTCCAACTACACTCTGGAGTTGAATCCCATACCTTCTAGCAGCAATGTTCAGAACACAACTGAGTGACTGTCAGCTGGCCAAGCCTGCACATGCTTTGGAGTGCATCTCTGGTTTCCTAGGGAACCTCGCCTGTGTCCCTCTGTGGTGTTCAGAGGCACGAAGGAGACATTTCATTACTGCTACTGTTCATGGTTTCATACATCCCTAAGTAATCAACACATGAAAGGTGCATTTGCATTTTTTATTCTTAAATTTCTAAAGCAGTGAGATGAATTACTGACCATACAAAGCTGTTGTACTGCCAGCTGTAAAACTCAAGAGCCTTGCCTAGAAGTTTGATGTTGAAGCTCTAACTTATTCATTTCACCTACACTGCCAGTATGGGCTAATGACTGCCTCTGACTGGCAGGCCACTGTTCATCCAAGCATCTACCTGTGGCTTTGTTCTGATTTATTTATCTCCTATTGTTCAGAACCAGTTATTCTTCAAAGACCCAAATCTGTCTCGCAGCGCACATATCCAGTGCCATCCTGCAACCATTAACATCTTACCTCTTACCTTGCACAGTAGGCAAGCAGGCTGAACATTCTCCAGGGAGTCTTTAAAGTGTACACAGTATCTTTGCTCGAGAATAGGCTATCTATTTCTTAAAAGAAGAATGTGTGCATGTAAGCACTGGATATTGAGGATATTGGCCAAAATCTTTTTGGTGAGCTCTTCTTTCAAAACAGAAAATATTCCATAGAGAGCAAATACTTCTGGGGAAAGCAAAGGTTTAATTAGATTTTCAGTCCATCTTCATATGCATTCATTCATCTATCTCTAGACACTCTGAGACCCCTGTCACAGATGTAGGCTTGATATGCACCTTATCTTTTCTTCTTTACACATACTGGTCACAGATGCCTGGATGCTACATTTTCCATGGCAGGCTGAGGATTTAATGCTTTCCCCCAGAGGACAGATAAGAGCCAGAACATGTGTAGGCAGCATTACATTTTCATTTGTAATCAGTGATGTGTAAAGTTAGTGAAAGTTTGTTGACACTCACATGATATATTCTATCTCCATTAGAGGGGTAGTGGACAGGGTTACATGGTCAGATAAAATTGTGTTTGAAAAGAACTTTTCTTTTTTTACCAGTCCAGAAACATTCTCCATCACTTCTGTCTCATGTAAAGAAATACACAGCCTTATCATTTTCCAGTCTTATTACTCTTTCTTATCATTCATATTTAATGTATTTCTACCTTCTGTGTTGTAGCCATCTACATTTTATTGATTCTTGGAAGCAGTTTACAAGTTGGTGATTTATTATCTTTCACTTCTCTTTGTGCTGACAGGGAACATTGCTATTTTGCTAATTCTGGTGTAGTGTGAGGTAAATATATTTGTGTCCAAAGCCCATGAAAATGTACAGTACACATTTATGCCATGCTAATTGTTATTACACAGATTTTTAGAGGAGGAGAGAAGAAAATTTATGGTTAAGTGTGACATCCCATTTTCTGCTCATGAAACTTGGTGTTAAAGCATATGCAATTTGTTCATTATCTGTCACTCTTTAGGGGGCTGAGCAATGTCTGGCACAAGAGAGGACATGAAACATTCAGGCCAGAGCTTTTAAACTGAGGTGCCAGAAGGTGGGTATCCAAGACTTTTGCGTTAAGGATGGATTTAAGACCCTCTAAATTTAAAAATGGAATGCAATGCTATGTGTGCACAAAAAGAAGATTTTTAAGAAAAATTGGTGAAAAATGAGCCAGGATATTTCATGCATAGGGTAAGGTCTGGGGCAGCACTATGGTGTGTATGACTTTTCAAGGGCAGCAGCATGAATAAAACCAGGGGGGACACACAACATGGGACAGGGACCAGCCGCAGCTGCAGGGCACTGCTCAGTCCCCTGATGATGGCAGCCGCTGGGAGGTCTGGTGTGAGAGATTTGCCACTTCTTCCATGCCAGGCATTTCCAGAGCAAGGATCAGATCCCCTGGATACAGTGTTATTTGTCCTGCCCTTTGCTCCTTGCTGCTTTGTAAATTATTTTTTGTGGGGGAACAAAATAAGGGAAATAGGCCATGGCAGTTCAGCTGTGTTAACAATAAACCTGTCCCTTTTCTCTGGCTCACCTGATAACAAAGCTGGTGAGCTGTTGAAAACCTCACAGATTATTGCTGAAGGACCGAGTTCATGATGAAATGGCTTGGCAAAAATTACACCTGGCAAAAGTGAGTTATTTGCTTAGGAAAAATAGTCATTTCCACTCCTCATGGAACATGTACGCCTGCCATTTCTTGGTTTGCACACGGAGGCTCTAGGTGGGTTCCTCTTGCACATCACTAATCGGCATTTTCTAGGAAGTTTCTCATTTTTTTCGGTCTGGGTTTTTGTTATGGTGTGTTTTTTATCCATACTGGACCTTGCCTATTGCAAGTCAGTTACTTGTTGCTTCACAGCTAAATTGCTGCAACTCTCATCTTTGGGCTACATCTACAGTCAATCCAGGAGCTGTATGCAGCTGCTCTCTTACTAAACAAGGTATTTTACCAAGAGCAGCAATTTTACAAGATCATCTGCTGGTTTTGATGTGAACAGCTTGCAGAGGATTTACTGCAGCCCCTTTCTGCTGTCAAAGAAGAGGATAGAGCACAGATTGCAGTTCAGGATAATGGAAGGACACTTTCTGTGAGGAGCTCTCAGTTTTGGCATTTGCTTGAGGCTGTTTGGGGGCTGTGGGGAGGGGGGTGTTAATGATCAGGACAGGCTGTGAGTCTCCTCTGTTTTCTGAGGATTTCAGAAAGGATGGGGCTAGACTGACAGCATTCCCCAAATCTGTTGTGTTTGCAAAGATTTTTTAAAACATGACTGAAATACAATCCTGTGATCTCCAGCTGCTCATCATAAACACTAGCATGGCTGTCATCAAGGTTTTACACCTCATCCCCACTACTATATCTCTCACACACTGCTTGATCATAGGCTCTGTGTCTTTCCAGTAAAAGAAACGAGACTTTGTGTAGAAATAGTGTGTCCCAGCCCCACAGCTGCCCACCTTGTGCTGTTCAGGAGCTTAAGCAAGCTCCTGCCCTGAGCTCCAGAGCTGCAAATGCTTGAGGGTTCCCATCTCCCGTTTTCAGCCACCAGGGACAGAGGAAACATGCAGGTTTTCTGACTATTCTTAAATAAAATGAGCATGCTTGCCTGGATGGTGTTTCCTACTGTCATGATCAGGGACAGAATATGAGTCTGGGCAAGAAATTTAATGTGTTCTTAGGTCTTACATCTGGCAAAAGAAATATACTGCTCTAGGAAAAAAAAAAAACCCAAAACAAACTCCGCATCATGCCAGTAAGCGACTCCATATATTTCCTTGTTTAAATTTCGTCACTGCTTTATGGTGTTCTTTGGGGTTAAGCCTAAGGTTCCCTAAGTACACAAGATCCTCCTCTCTCCCTCCTCTCCATAGAGCTCTTCTCATCCCTTTCTCAGCTGGCTCAGCAGCTAAACCAAATCTCTCTACTCTTCCTCTTTCTTGCCAAGTTCCCCTGTGTCTGTAAATCTCCCTAAGTCTCTCAAGCTTTGCTGTATTTAAGATCCCAGGTTAATACCTAACTTCTTTGTCCTGCTTCCAGTGGAAGTCTCTTCTTCCAAACACTCTCCCTGAAAACAAACTTTGGAGGACTAGTTTTCCCAAGCCTCACTGTGCCATCAGCCAGCCTCGTGACTAGATCAAAGGAAAAGAAAGCTAAGGATGGATGAATTGTCACTTTACCTGACCTGGAAATCTTAAAATCTATTGTCAGTGCCGAATTTATAATGAGTGGATAAAGAAGAGGAAAAAAGGGGTTTGTCAAGTTGACCAGAACACTCATTGAGAAGAGACAAACAAAACTCACTAGAAATTAGAGTATGTATGGATCATATGCAGTTATATTAAAAAAAAAAAAGTACATCCTTGTGCAGTGACCTAAAGACCTTGCCCAGATCCTGGTATTGATTTCTTGCTCTGAACTGGCAGCTGTTGAAAGTCAGTATTGGTCTAATTCTAGAAAGAGAAAGAGACTTTTGGTCATTCAATGACATCCAGTTAAATCCAATACATTGAGCTACAAACACTTTCAGAAAGTCCATTTGTTGGGATCCTCTCGCACAGCATGAAAAATGTAGATTTTTCAGATAGATGGGGGAAAAAAAGAGAAGATTCCTTAGGGCATCTCAAGATGGGAGAAGAAAACAAAAGAAGAAAATAAATTCAAGGCACTGCTTTGTTGCTGAACGAGGCCACACTTCATCCTGTATGTGAATAAAAGACAAGACAATTTTCCACTTCCCATTTCTGTTCCGTATTGCCAGGTTAATTGTTGTCATTGTATTCCCCACAAGAGAAGCTTCATCAGTGGTGCCAAATAAACCAGATTAGTGTTCAGGGGCATTTGCTGGAAGTGATGCCAAATCCATTCTTGATCCTAATTATATGAAATATGCTCCAATAATTTTCCACAAGGTGAATAAAAATAATGCCAGAACTGCCGCTTTCACTGAAGCTCAATTAGGAAGTATTCACTAATCCCAAGGCATATCATAGCTGCTTCTGTGCAATTATATTCTCCATTTTATAAACTGATGTTTACCTAGAGAAGATGAATATCCTAATTCCTGGCACGGATACAAGAGTGATATCGGGAGAGAGGGAAAAACACAGAGAAGGCCTGGCCCATATCCCAACATTAGGCAAAGCGACCTTTGGTTTCCATCTCCACAGGCAAGCTGTTGCATCTCTGCAGTTTCAAGCGGTACACACAGGAGATACACACTCCAACACAGTGTTCATGCCCAAATCTAAAAGAAGGAATCAAAAGCCACTTCATTTCGAAAACAAGATCAGATTAAATAAATTATCCTTTGTTAGTCACAGAACATTCCCCTCAGTGTACAATATCTTGTTCTGCAATGAATTTCAGATTTCCATGATGACTGGTTTGTACCAGCTGACTAAGAAAGAGGCACGTGTCAAAACCAGGCAGCCACTTCAGGCAATTGCAAATTCTGACTTTGGTCAAACTATGGGAAATTCATGGTAAAACTGAGAGGCATTCTGCTAGCATATAAGTACAATGAAATATGTTTTGATTGCATTTTAAAAAAAATCCTTTACAGGTAGTGTTTAAAGAGGATGGGCAAACTTCTACTGAAATAATATAATAACAAATTATGTTCATAGTCTGTAGTTGGTTTATATAATAGTATTGTCTTTCAGGATTCTCAAAGCACAAAACATCTTTATTTTCTATTTATCAGTAAAACCCATCTTTCTCAGTTTAGAAGATTTTACTTATATGTAACCTGCCTGTTTTCCTTCATGCCTTTATTTTTGTGGCAAGTCTCGCAAACAACAAAGCTAATATTAGACAAATAGATGTTATGTTTCATTACTTCAATTACCTTCTTGCCTTTTTTGAAGTTTTTCCTACTTCTAAAACTGCTGGAGAGACTTTGCTTATTGATTGTCTGATACAGAATCTTGTAATCATAGCATATCTCAAGTTGGATGGGATCCATAAGGAACATAGAGTCCACCTCCTTATTCCTCAAAGTACTACCTTAAACTAAAATGTATGACTGAGAGCATCATCCAGACACTCTCTGAATTCTGGCAGGTTTGGTGCCCTGGGAAGCTTGTTCCAGTGGCAGACCATCCTCTGGGTGAAGAAGCTTTTTCTGATGTCCCAAATGCACCTTCATAACACGCGTTTTCTAGCCCAAACTCTGACTAATTTGTGGGATCATATAATTGTTGGTGTCCAACAGAGTGAAACCTGACATTTAAAGAGAACAACAACATTTTTAAGGTGAGTTAGTGACTTCAGGGTTGATGCATTCATAAGCTCATGACATACCCTGTGCTGCTGTCAGAACTGATCTCTTAACTTCAGCTGATAGTTGAAATGGCATCTCCATAGCTCCATCCTCCCCAGTGGGATAATGAAATATGCTGGGATTATGGAAAAAGCAGATATGCGTCTCTTCTCAGCACATACACTGAATTCTGATTATACTCCCCCAGCACTCTCCCAGGATTTGGCTAAGCAGAGGAAGGACATGAACTCACACCTATTCAAGCTGAAATTCTTGAGCAGCCTATTGTTTTCCTCTTGGCAAAAATTCAAGAAAGATTTCATTAGTGATTGCTGATCAGGAAAAGGGACAGGAAATTGTGTATCTTCTTGGAGGCTGATCCCTAAAATCTAAGATGACAGGCAAGCCCTTATGCATACACTGCGAAGTTTACTGCTACAGTGTCTCCTGATATTCAAAATGTGGAGACTTTTTGGATTGCTGCTGCTGCTGGATGACACAATGGGTTTTGTTCCACTGAGTACATTATCTCCAAATACAAACTAGTGCCCTTTTTTCCAGGAGCATTGGAAACTTGTCAGCAACTCGGCAATGTTAAAGAGGTGATAAAAGAGGGTTTCAAAGGTCTCCTGGGTAAAGTCTGAAGGAGATGCACAAGAAAGCTAAAGCATGAAGGTACCTCTTGAACCGCCCGCCCGTTTGCCTTTCTTGCCACAAGGACTTCTGAAGCAGGACACAGTTAGATGGAGGGAAGCTGCATTTCAGAAAGGGCCTGGGTTTTGGGGAGCTCTAGTTTGTTTGCTTTTAATGAGCTGTTTTAGGATGCTGCGTAAAAGCTAGCTGCATTGCTGAATTTCCTCAGGTTTTCTCACAAAATGCTAACTGGAACGTGGGAGATTGGGGATATTTATAATCTCTGGGCTGAGTCTGAGGAATCAATACTAGATCTTGAGGGAAATGCAGGTTTTGGGGAGGAAGCTGACAGAGTGTTTGGAGGGGAGGCTGTATGATCAACAGGTAGTACCTCACTTCTATTAAGGGGATGGCAACACCTGGGAATCCACTGCTTGGACTCCTGAATTATAGTAACCCCGTGCATCTCCACGGCAGGTATGTTCCTAGACCTTGTTTTCCTGTATGGGTACAAGACATCAGCATACAGAAATGGGCCAATAGAAACGTATCCTTGGAAACAAGCCCATGGCAATCTGGCCATAAGCCTCCACCAGAGTGGCATTTGTTGAGAAATATTCACCGTGGTTTACATACTCCGTTTAGTTGGTTAATGATGGTAAAGCTGTTCCCAGAATCTGAAAAACATACATGCATAAAAAGCAGGATCAGTATGCTGCATGGTGGTATTGATGGAGCTGGCCAAGCAGCATGGTCGAGTGCCTCTGTGAACTGCGTGAAGAAATTTGCCTGCACCGAGGAGTTTCCTGGAGGCTATGCGGGAGTCAGGGCATGGAAATGTATGCAGGCATGAGACAAAGCACTTGCAGTAAGCACATTCTCCACGGGAACAAATGCAGGTGATTAATGGCGCTGTAAAGCGACTTGGGATGAGGAGACTCTTGTCTCCTTCTCCTGCCAGAAACAAACATTTTCTACTGCTGAGATGGGGTGTATATGTCAATTAATTACCATTTTTTCAATTAATTGTTCCTGTGATACACCTTTCCCTAAAGAAATTATTGAGCAATGCAAGCAGAACTCAAACTAGATCTGTCACAGCTGAGAGGGTAACTGACTGCATTTGCAATTCCTGCCTCCCAGATGGTCCCACATTTCTTCAGGTAATGGGCAGAAGCACAAAAAGGGTAATTTAAGATAGATATCTCTGCTCCCAGGTCTCTTTGACTTACACTCGGCTTTCTTCTTATTTTGTCAAATTTGCTCAGTGTGATGCTGATGGTTTTGTTAGCCAGCAGTCTCAGTGGATTTTAAAAAACCCAAATGTTTGCATGGGCTGTATATTTGCAGTGTGATGGGAAGGAATGGAGGCTTTCTTTACAGAGTCTTCAGTGGTCACTGGTGGTGACTGAAACACTCCTAATGAGCAGCTCCTGCAGGAGAAAAAAGAAATGGCCTGCCAAGACAAAGCCCCTTTATCATGAATTGCATCTTGGATGTTCTGTCACAGAAATGCAATATTAATAATTCCTGTAAAGACGTTTTCTCCCTTGAATTTTTGCACTACAAATGCACCCAGAGGGTCAAAATCATGCTCTCCTAATGTGTCATGTCCACATAGTCTCAGCACCAGAATTTAGCTGGTTGAGGGAGGTGATTGTCCCACTCTGCTCTGCACTGGCGCGGCCTCACCTGGAGTGTTGTGTGCAAGTTTTGGGCTCTGCAATATAAAAAAGATATAAAGCTATTACAGAGTGTCCAAAGTAGAGATACAAAGATGGTGAAGGGCCTAGAGAAGACGCATGAGAAGCAGATGAGGGCACTTAGTTTGCTCAGCCTGGAGAAGACAAGACTGAGGGGAGACCTCACTGCAGTTACAACATCCTCATGAGGGGACGAGGAGGGGCAGACACTGATCTCTTCTCTCTGGTGACCAGTGGCATGAAACTATGTCAGAGGAAGTTTAAGCTGGATATTAGGAGAAGGTTCTTCACCCAGAGGGTGGTTGGGCACTGGAACAGGGTCCCCAGGGAAGTGATCACAGCAGGTAAGCAGGTCACAGGTCAAGCCTGACAGAGTTCAAGAAGCTTTTGGACAACACTCTCAGGCACATGGTGTGACTCTTGGGGTGTCCTGTGCAGGGCCAGGAGTTGGACTCAATGATTTTTATGGCTCCTTTCCAACTCAGGATATTCCATGATTCTATGATTATCTTTCTGTATCTTACTCTGTTTGCTGGCACACCCATCTAAAGAGTGGGAGCCAATAACTAATGGACTGAATTTCCTTGCAGGATACCTGGTACAAATAGCATCTACTTTTTTCTAATAAGCTGCAGAAGTTGTTGGAAGAAAATTAAAGCCTGAAGCACCCTTGGTTTTGTTGTTGCTGTTTCAGACTATTTTTGAATCTCCACTAACCTAGGAAGACTTCTCAGATAAATGATTGCCTAAATTAGAGTTTCTGATTCACATGAAATATTGGGAAATGAGAGGAAGGGTTATATTAGCTATTTCATTAGAACTAACTCTCAGGGTCTGTATCCCAGCCTGCAGCAGAAATGTCAAGAGGAGCAGCTGCTACAGCACACAAGCCAGCAGAATATTTCCATCATTGAATAAGGCAAAGGGGAGTGGGGGAAGCTGAGTGAATTGCATAAGACCTGAACATTGTAAAGCAGTGATGGACTGTATGTCTGGAGAGATTTTGCTGAACCTTTATTCTGTCCATTTTTAGAGATTAAGTGTTGTTTTCTTTGTGAAACGAGCAGACTTTTGAAAGTGTCAACATGCCATTGCTTTTGGGCTTTAGTGTGGTTCTAGAAGAGTATACTGTACACCTCAGCCCTTTGTAATACAAGTTGTTATTATTAGCAAGGCTTTTCTTTTTCAACCTCTTTACCTTCACTAGAGGCAAATAAGCAAACCTTTTGCCCTATTATGCTGTTTAGTGTTACCAAACAACACTTGCCAGCATTAAAGTAGATCAAATTAACTGAAAGGAACAAAGAGGATGGTCTTTCATGGGCTGTTGCTTAACTGCTCCCTGACTAGGTGGGCCATCAGCAGTGTCATTAGAATTTATCATTTCTGTCATGCATTTCTTTGCCTGCATGAAGTCAGAATCCTGGGAACTATTTTGCCTGGTATTTCTTCAAATATTGCTTAACACTAACACATTGTACTCATAAAGTATGTGAAAGGGCTGGGTTGTTGCTATGCCTTCTTAGTTGATGTCAGCATGTTCGACTGGTGTCTCACTGTAAAGCTGTCATGGTAGTATGCCAGGCTTTGAAGAAAAAGAATTAAGAAGAAAAACATTGGCACTTAAAAAGTCAGGCAAGCATATAGCAAACCATGGTGCATATTCACTGCCAGTACATACTTTGTTTCATCCCAATGTCATTCCCCTGGGCTTGTAGAAATATTTGTTAATAAACAACATCCATAGAGGAGAAAGTAGAGCAGTATGTGGCTTTAGGTATTTTCACATATTTCTGTGTGACGGAGCTACAGGTTTTTCACAAGCTAGGCTGTGGGTGCATGTCTTCTTTTGGCTGGCTTAAGAGGTCACTGTCTGTAGTTGTTACCCCCCCACATCCTCTCCACCCAGCTCAGTTGGTTCTCTGGGCACTTCATAACTTCTTTGGGACCATTTAAACTGATTAGGCTTGCCCCTTCAGTGAGGGAGCTTGTCAACACCATGCCAGGAGTTGTGAGGGAACCGTGGACGCTGGCAAGGAGGCTGTGTCAGAGCTGGGGCTGGTCGTTTTGTCCTTCAGCTCAGCAGTGCTAGTAGGAGGTGGCATGGGCACAGTCTTGCTTCTGATCTGAGCCATGCTCAGCTCCTAGAACACTTCAGCTGAGAAGCAGAACATTACTAGAGAGCTGTAATTACCATGGGCTAAAGCTGTACTTTTACCAGAGCTCAGGCTAGTTCATGGTGACTTGATCACAATCAGATGACCTTACTGGTTTTTGTTTCCTATTGGGCCTTGATCAACTTTCTGAGTACACTGACTGCTGCCTATACCATTGGTATCAAATATCCTTACTGAGCAAGAGCAGCACCATGTAGGAACTTCCCATTTTACAGAAAGAATTTGCTTAGACTAAGAATTCAAATCACAATTCAGACTTGCTGTACCATATCCAACATTACAGAGAGCCTTCATGCAGCATGTGACTGTCACTCCATGTAAAGTCCTGGTGATTCATGGCCGGGTAACTGTAGAAAAGCTTTTATTTTTTATCTAAATTGGGGATACCTGTAATTTATCTTCTCTGAAAAATAAATGAATTACTTTATATTCAGTACAACTATAGGACTGGGAGAGCCAACTGGGTTCTTTGACTCTGGTTCTGCAAATTCTTGGACAACCAGGTGATAGACATTTATAGCCCAGAAAGGTCCATAGAACACTTACTTTTCCTATTCATTATCTGCCTTTTGCATAGATCTAACTGTTTGTTATTGCAAAATGACTATCTAAATAGAGACTAAGGCTTGGAAATTACAATCATTTAGCTTGACTTTCTCATAATACTCATCCTAACGCTCATTCCTGCAGTGGAGGAAATTAATCTTTGCTATTAATTTTGTCTATTAAAGCCAGAATTCAGATCGGTCCATTTGCAGTCCTTATTAAATAAGGACCCCTGCTGGCCCTTATTAGATAGATGAAGGACCAGAGTGAAGTTCCTTGTTACTTAAATGAAACCCATGTTTAGCAAAGCTGTTAAATCACAGCTGAAGGCAGACATCTTGATGAATAAATCAGCATTCATGAATAAATAATTGACATGAGTGCTAAAATGGGATTTTCGTTTTCATGCTGTTTCTGTTCTTGGCCAAAAATTGAGACAGTCTGTGTGAGTGGCAGTGGTGGCCCTTGTGGCAGAGACAAGTAAAGTCAGGTTTCCAAAGGTGTAGATACAATTCTGGTAGGACCAACAGAAGCATCTCAGTTCGTTGAGGCTTCAGCTCCTTCAGTTTCAGTGACTCTGATGAGCTAAGGAGCTGGAATGAGCCTTACTAACATGTTTCCCATAGGACATCAAATAACGTGAGTCAGTGCTGCTCTGGGACACATTTGCACTTTGATCTAGCAGTTAAAGGCTCAGTGTCCCATTAACAGTTCGTTCAAGACAGCTGCCTTTCCCTGTAATTGTGCTGGTTATTCACACCAGTGGAACTTTCATCAGCCAGCTGCTTCCTGGGGACGACTATTTCCCACTCTGCATCACCAACCTTAAATAGGTTATGAGTCTTGCAGCATTTTGTATACAAGGCCATGAAAAGTTTCAAGAGCAATGTTTCTGGAAGAGTCTTCATGTTTTTGTCAGCACAGTGGCTGTATCCTGCCAGAGACAGAGGAAGAGGCTCATCTTGCATTGAGCCAACTCTGGTATTTTTTTGCCTCCTGCTCAAGTGCTATGCAGGACCCATAAGAACCATCCCAGAGTGCCATCTTGTTTTGCTAAATTTTTTAAATGCCTGTGGTTTGTGGGGAAATGCCAGTTTCTGAAATCTGCCATTTTAATAAAACACGTGGTTTTCAGATGCTGAGGATAAGGATGCAGCTGCTCCAAGAGCCCAAAGTCCTGGTATTCTTAAGAACTGAGGCCAGGCACTTACAATGCCCTTGTGTCTTAAAGCCACAGCAAAGGGCAGGAACCGGTGCCACCCGGGAATCAAAGGCTGCCGTTCGTGCCCACACAAAGTGGGCAGGCAGAGCCTCTGGAATGCTCCTGGTATCCAAAGCAAGGCTCAGATGAGACTAAAGTGGTGCCAGGTTCTTGCTGTGGTTTTTACCCTCTCGCCTCACATAATGCTTGTGATAAACATCAGTGCCCGTTGCTGTACTCGAAGAGCTAGCACGTGGCATAACATGCAATCATCTGCACACTTGAAGAGAGAAAAAGCAGGATGGTGTCTTTTTACAGGCCATTTTGGGGCTATGTCTCCAGTTACAAGAGCTGCTCACCTAGAATAAATTGACCCAGCTCCATCTGACTCAGTGGAGCTACACTGAGTAGCTCCATGCTGGAGCTCTGCTCTAGGTTCCTGTAGTGTAAAGCCATTCACTCTCTAATTTCACTGGCTCATAACTTCACAAAGTTACAAAACCAGCTAAGAGATATTTGCATATTATAAAACCAACAGGTACGTCCTGGAAACAGACATTCCTGGAGTCCTGGGACACGCATTTCCCGAACACGTAGCAGGATGATTGCGCAAGGCATAAAAAAGCCACTCGCTATCATCGGACTCTGTGAAAGACATTAAATAGCTCTCATGTTAACATGGCATGTAAAAGGAGCAGGTAAAAGGAGCACCAACCCCATGAGGAGGAGGAGAAGTTACATAAAGTTTGTAAGGAAATTTCTAAAAATCCAGCATTGAAGTGAGACAGGAAGCTAAGAATTTGGAGCCCAACCCAGACTGCTGAAGTTAGGAGTGATTTTGCTCAATGGCCTCCGTTATTCTACAGCCTCTTCCTCTTCACTGCTATTGCAGAAGCAGAATTTCCCTTGACAGCTTCTGTTTCCCCACCAAATCTTGTTGTTTCTTGCCAAGTGTCCCTGTTTTATTTTGGGCATGGAGCACCTCCTCAGGATAGAACCTGTTATTTGGTAGTCACAGCATGTATCTAGGACACACATATTCCTACTCTTTAGAAGAGGAAATTATGCCCGGGATTCCCACACTGTGGATGAAGCTTCTTGCTGTAAAAAGGGTGGAGATGCCTAAGAGTAAATTGTTCTACCTGTTTCTCATTTTTGGGGAGAATGCATTGGCCACGTGTGTGGTATCAACACTTCCTAGACGAGGTTTAATGGATGTCGTGGGCAAAGGAGCCCCTAATTTTAGATCTTCTTAGGACCCTTCTGTCCTTAGCTATGCAGCACCATGAGGATTGTGCTGTACAGAGATAACCACCTGACAGCACTGACTGGGCAATGCTTGGGGGCTTGCGGACTCCCACTGCCTGTTGCTCACAGCAGCTCCCCAAGCAGGATTTTGAGAATCCAAGCAAGTCTGTGGTGAACAGAAGCGATGTACAGAAGGACATGCTGTGCCATAAGTATTTTTACATCTGAGCTCGTTCTTCCCTAAGGATGCTGCCCTATGGATCTTCACATCCAAGACATGCTCTGGCAGTAGACAAGCTGAATCAAACAATAACCATGTGAGCAGCATGCAGGCAGGAGTGGGGCCTGGATCACCACTGACTTTGCTCTTTTACCACAGAAGTGCCTGGATATTGGAGTTGGGGCGTCTGCACAGGAAATGTGGTGGTACAGATGCTGCATGGGGAACCCATGGGCAAGTGTATCAATGTCTTCTTTTATATATCTTCAGCCATGGATTTGCTGTAGATGACACTAAAGTACATGTGAATGTGAGACCATTGGAAAACATTTGGCTTGATCATGTTCTATTGCCAAGAGATGTTAAAACTGGCTTCAGGCTTGCCAGATCCTTTGAGCTGAGAGGCCTCTGCCAGCTGTGCAAGGCTCAGCAAGATTGGTATAAACCTTTATCAACCTTGGGAAGCCAAGTTTACTGGAGAAGTCTTATGGTGTTTGTACTGTTCCTGGTCAGCATTTAATTTTATTTTGTGACTTGATTAACTCAGCTGGAAATGCTGTTGTTTTGGAGTTGCTTATAGGACTTCTTATTACTTACTTCAGTGGCTACAGGATTTTAAAGTTGTGATGCATATTTTTCGCTCATCCATTTATCACCCTGAAGTTTTCTGGTCGTGTGTTGCTCTGTATCTGTGTCCCCTTAATGTATGTGTGTTCCCTTCTGTATCTCCAACCTACAGATCAGATATTCTAGACTCTTGTAGACCAGATTTCAAGGGGGTTGTAAAACCTGGCAAAAACTGAATGAAGCCGGGACAGAAAATATATTGCCATTGATGCAGTCACAGACAAAAAAAAAGTGACAATATTCCACAGTGGAGTCCCAGGGGGAGATGATGCCCATCCAAAAATTCTTGTAGGAAATGCTGTTGTTTCTCAGAAAACTTTGAAAGTGAGAAAAATCTCCCTGCTTTTATTGATGAACACATCTGCTGGTTCCTCAGTGATTAGTAACAACAAATAGTGAAGTTGTAGAATGGCATTTATTTAACAGAAAGATAGACTAAAGTGGAATTGGAGTTCACCTGAATCAGCTATGCAAAACTCCCTCTGACCCAGTTCAGGGGCTGAAGTGCCAGAGGAGCACAAGGTTCTGTGCATGGCAGGCAAGATGCTGTGCTCAGGTAATCTCACTGCCCTGAGCATTTTCACAAGCACAAATCCACAGTTCATTTCAGAATTTACTGTCTGGATAGGTTTTTCTTTGAAATGTTTAAAAAATATTTTTGAACATTTTTTTATATATTCTAACATTTTAACATATTCTAGTCAAAACTCTGCTTTTATAAAACATTTCTAATGCTTTTTTCCCAAGATTTCCATTGACTGCAGCAGGCTTTGGCATGGACTCTAACTGTACAAAGCCTAGGACTATAAATATAGATTCCCAAGGACTTGACTGGAGGGAGTGACAGATGCATAGCTTGACTCCATGATCTGCCAGGGCAACATTTTCCAGAAGCAAAAAAATGAGAATCATCTGTGTTAAATTTATCCACACTTGGACTTCTTTGGTACGTGCAGGAGGAAATCACTAGGGAGCAGGTGACTTTTTAATCTGTCAGTAGTGTAAAGTTTGTGCGCTGTCTTCGAGGCAATGCTGCTTATTACATTCCTTGGGTAAATCTTACTTCTGATACAAAGTATATAAAACATCTTCACAAGGTAAAAGGGAGGATCTAAAGCATATGATGAGTAATTCTCTCTTCTTCAGTGCCCACCTGAAGTGTTGCTGTGTGCTCTTATGACATGGTTTAGATCTTGGATCCATGCATAGATCCTGGTCATGATGTGCTTCCCAAGGGCCTCATCTGGACCCCACCAAAAACCTCCTCTCCACCTCAGCGGCTTTGGAACCAGGCTGGAATGCACTGATCTCCCACTGACACCCCTCTGTCTACTACAGACCTTCTTCCTCTTCAGACTGGAGAGGAATCTTTTGTTTGGTCTGACTAACAACTTGAGAGCAGGGTTACATTTTTTCCCTTCATTTCTGGTGACCTTTGGGGCTGGAAGCATGTTTTGGACGTGAGCTCTTGAGTAGCAGAGTGCTGTGTTTGCTCCTGCCGTGGCGGGGACGGAAACGTGTGTTTAGAGGGAAGTTCTGATTAAGATCATCAAAGCATTTCCTTTCTTCAATTCAAACAGACAGGCACAATGCAAGCTCCATAAGCCAAAAGCATGATTCAGTGCTTTAATCATTATGAGAGGTGATGGGGATGGAAAGGCATCGCTTATTTTTCAAGGCATGCTGGGAGGCACATGCTCTGTGCCAGTCTCATTGGCTTAGCCTTTCTGCCAGTGCCACCCATGCCCTTCATCAGAGATGGCATACAGGGGTAGACAGGACCTTGGCTTGACCCAAAACTGATGCACTGATGCTTTTGTCAGTGGTTTGCAGCAAAGAGTACCAGAGGCAGTTTGAGCTGGCTGGCTGGAGTGCAGGGCTGAGCAATTCAGGCATTCATAGCACAGGTTAGCAGGAAGGCCCTGGGCGAGTCTTGCCATTGCACCTCCTCTCATTTTCCCTATCTGTCAGAGGGAATAATAACACTGACTCTGCCTGCCTTGCAAAGGTACCCTTGCAGGGCCTGAGTCACTTGGGAGGGGGACAGGCTCTGCACAGTGCCACTGGTCCCAGCACATTTGCCTGGTGGTTCCTGAGAGGAGACCATGGCCAGCTGATGGTAAAGAGCTTTGAAGATGCAAAGAGCCAGTGCTGGCATTAAATCACAAGGGATGACACACCTTCACAAAAACTGTATTCTAGTGTTTCCTGGTGAGCAAGGGAAAATGAATGCCTCTCTGGAGGGTCCAAGCTCAATTCCCTCCTTCCCCATCCCCAAATCAGCTCTTTCTTCTGCACTTGTGGGAAGGAGGTGCTGGAGGCTGGAGGCGGCCGGCTGGCTGGGAGTTGTTCCAGCAGCAGGGAGCACTCATCTGGAGTGCTGACAGTCTGGAGCTGGAGGACTGTCCCCCAAGGACCCCTGCCAGATGGCTGGGGTTAGAGTATCCCTGTGGTGGTTTTAGCCCCTGCTGGAGAGGTGGAGGGAGCTGGGGCTGGAGCTGAGCAGGACAGAGATGTTTTGCACAGGTTTAGCTGGGAGGGCTTCAGGACAGAAGGGAAATTCACCAATTGTATTCCTGTGGCTATTAGACAGGCTGTGATAAGGGAATAGCTGCACTGGCAGAGAGAGGAGTGTTGGTGCTGAGTACTGTGTGAATACCAGCCTTCAGCTCCTGTGTGTGCAAATGTCAGTCTTGGATCGTTGATGATTGGCCCTGGAATGTGTCACCACACAGCCATTGCTGACAGGAGTGGAGATTCATTTACCAAACACAAGGGTGTTCTAATGAAAAGGCATGGACCGAAATATCCTCTCCACCAGCCTCCACTGCGCTGCTATTCATGGTTTGACATGGAGGGAGAAGCTGCTGTGCTGCTCTCCCCGCCCCCCCCCCGCCACTTCAGTGCTGAGGACTGGCCTTGGTTTGCTGGGCGTTTGTGAGAGGAGGGCAGTGGAGCTGCCTGCATGGCCAGAAAGGCCCTAACCTCTGCTTCTCCTCTGCTTTGGCCTCCTTGGCTCTGGGCTCCAGCATGGGTTCATTGCTCCTGTATTCAAAAGCCACCTCTCACAAAAGATGTCCTCTCTTACAGTGCAGCCTGCAGACATCCTCTCTGTAGAGGAAGTAAAGGGCTGGTTTTGGAACTGGGGCCCTGGACTGGCATTCAGAAATTGTTCTGCTCCATAGTGTCAAGCATGCTGTTTACTTGCTGAGCTTCCTCTGCCCATCTGCTTTGGCACAGGGGGTGGAGAATGAGAAATCTGCTGTTGAAACCCTGGGCTTCCAGCACTGGGTCACAATTTCCAGATATACATGTGATGTGATGATGAGTATGGACCTGCTGGTGGAGGGAGGAAGGGCGACTAACAGGGTTGAAACCTTACCCCTCCTGATGCTGCATGTGTGTTTCTGAATCCCATGGCACCATCACAGCCATCTGGTTTGTGACAGCTCAGTCACAACTGTGACCACCATGCTGGGGACTATAAAGTTTCTGGATAGATAAGAGACAAGAAGATGGGCTTCAGGAAAATGTCACAGCTCTTGGAAAAATACCCTGACCTTTTATAGCCAACGCTGATGTGGTGAGTGAAGAAATTGCTTCACTGGACAAATATGAGTTTATGGGAGGAGTTTAGGAGGGCTGTCAGAAGGAACCTCACACGAAGGAGAAAAACAGGGCTTCCAGATGCAAAAGGCACAAAAAATGAACTGGGACAATGAAGGGGTGTAGTGGCTGCGTGAGGAGAGCTGGGAAGGTGGATGGGTTAAAGAGGACAACTTACATCCCTCAGGTCACGTTCAGACCCCGCTATAGTGCCTCATATAGTCAGGGTGTCAGTGTGCCAAGGGCTTGCAGCTACTCAGAGAAAATAAGACTGCATAAATGTAGGATCATTTTTCACTCAGCATGTCGACTTGTTTAAATTTCTGTGAGGAGAGTGGGTATATTATAGTATTGTTATCCTATGTGTAGAGTTGTTCATGTTTAATTATAGCTTATGAGAAATACAGACTCATACAATGTGTCGTCTGTTCAAACAGATATATACATCTTAGGGAAAAATATAATAGTGCCATTCTGCTGTTCTTATAAAGTGCTAGAACAAAGCACACATGCACGTCTCCTCATATCCAGCAATAAAATAAATGGAGATGACTAAACATGGGAATGTATCCTACAAATACGTGTAGCAGCTCACTGTGGGTCAACGGGACTAATCTGTGCAAATCCCTCAGGTACCTCTACGTAAATAGATGCCCCCACACCCCAAGGGTGACATTCTTAGAAAAGGGAATATCTTGTATTTCCTGATTTGCTTCCTTGTTCTTTAGAAATCGCTATTCTTGCACTTGGCGATAGACAATTTAGGGGAAAACTGTGAGCCAAAAACCCAGTGTGACTCAGGGGGGCTCTTCCTGCCCACTGTGGGTGTTATTCACATCACCTCACTCCTGACTGCTGAGAACTGCAGAAAATGAAGTGTTGCCATCATCCTTTGTCCTACAGGCAGCAATTTTCTGCCTGCCTGTGGGAAATAATCCTCTTTTAATTTAATTATTCATTTTTCAATTATTTAATGCAGTACTCTGGGATAGCAGCAAGGCTTCTGGTTAGTTTTCAAATTGCTGCCACCTCAGACAGTAGAGCACTGGGATCCAGCTCCCTGGGAGAAGGGATTCATTGTCTTTGAGCCACTGCTTTCATTAGGAGGGATATGCTGTCTCCTTTCCCTGGCACATCCCTCGGGAAGTTTCCATGTGTTCTGCCAACCTCCTTGGGTCCCACGGAGGTTTGATCATGCCTGGCCAAAGTCAGTGGCTCTGGACAAGGACAGCTGAATGGGGCACCATCAGGAGTCCATCAGTGTTTCTTCTCCTTGGAGAGCCCCATGAGCACCCTCCCTGATGCCAGTGACTGTGCTGTGCTGTAACATTTCCTAGTGTAGGAAAAGCAAATGCTGGCCCTCTGTGGTGGCACTTGACACTGCTCTGTGCTGGCCCAAGGATCACTTCCCTTACTGCGTGGGCCTTCACCAAGGCTGATTTTCCGCTCCGAGCTCTATCCACGTTAGTTCCTGAATGGCAACAGCTCTGATGTGGGGGGCAGGGGTCAGCTCTAAAAGATTACTGCATCAAATATAAAAGATGTTCATACAGTATTGAGTAGGAAGAAGTTTAAAAGAAAAGAGGTCAGTTCTGCTGCCACTTGTGTGATTTTTGAGAGATGTAACTCCATTCATTTCTCTGTAGCTAATTTTGTTTTATGCCAGCACAAGTGAGAGCAGAGTCAGGCCTTCCTCCTGCAGCAGCTAAAGTGAAAAACATTTATATTTTTAAAGCTGAAAGCATTTCTTACTTTTATTTATCACGTGTCACTTTGCTGGCAGTGATGGTATAAATGGCATGGAAAAATTAAATGAACAATTTATGGGCACTGCTTGTGACCCTATTGCTTGCCCATCATGCCAGCTACCAGGCATTGCTTAGGCAGCAGAATCAAGGAAGCCTCAGTTCCTGGGCAAAGACAAGGCTGATAGTGTTCACCTCTTCCCCACTAAAACTACTGTCTTTGTTCTTTATGACTGTCTGGTTTTGCACTGCTTCTGGATGCTTAACAACTCTAAACTCTCTAGACCTCTGTAAAGTCCTATTTCCACAGTATATGTGACTTTAAAAGGGGGCAGGTGCTCAGTGGGACAGTCTGCAGGACAAGTTCTCATGGCTGACCCTGCATCCTTGTAGTGATGGTGGATCTTTCCCAGGTAAATTTGAAGGCTTTTTGGAATATGAGATGAGACTTCTTCCCCTCTATGTCATAGTAAGTCCATTGGTGAGGTGTCTCACAGAGACATTTTCTTCCCTCTCACAGGAAGAAATTCCCCTCCAGCTAGGAAATTTATTCCCTGTAAAATTGAACAGGAGAATAAGATTTCCAGAGAGAGCCTGTGGCCGTAATAAAGGCTTATTGCCAATTTCTTTGGCTGTGCACACAGAGCTTGGCACTCAGGTAGCAAATTTTGTATGTCCAAAACTCCACAGCTGGGTGGACACGAATGCCAGGGTGCAAAGCCCTCACCAAGAAACAACTGGAGGTTTCAGGGACGCTCATCCCCAGATGAAGACTTCCTGAGAGGTCCTGTGAGGCTCTCCCATGCAGGCTAACAAAGAAGGTCTGGGTGGCAATGTTAACCCAGACCACTGTGCTTTGCCTGAATTTCCTAGGCTGCACAGCTCACCTCCCCATCTGCGAGGCAGAGGGGGGACCTTCCTGATCTCTCTCACAGAGAGAGATTGCATTTAATGCTGATTGCATTAAAGATTACAGCACACTCCAAGCGACTACCACGGGCTGGGATAAATATAAAATACTATAATTTAAAGGCCCTTGTCTTTCAGTTGCTAATGGCTTAATTAAACAATAACATTTAACAGATGTGCTTTTTCTCCTCCAGTAATTCACTCCATCTGTGTCAACATAACTAGGCCCGAATTAGTGCATCAAAATGTAGATGTTAATGTCTTATATCAGTTTTTATGTATCAATGTACATTTACATATATATTGTTTCATCTTGTGATGAGATGATTGCCTCCTTAGAAGGAGATATTGCACACTATGGAGTTTGAAGAGCCTCTTTTAGTTCGCAGAGTAAGAACAAAAAAAGAAAAAAATCCAAAGACAAATGCTATACAGATACTTTGAAGCTATAAGAAAATTAGGCACATGTTATATGAGGGGTGTTACATATTGAACTGCAGGATAACCATGGTTCTGTGCTGTTTAGGGTAGTGAGGATTTTGTGACCCTTTGTTTCTGAAGCAGTTTCTCTCCTAAGTTCACATGATGGAAAAAGAGGCTTGCCTTGCTGCATATGAAAGCAGACAACCATCTGAATTCCTGGAGGATGTGTTGGGGGAGTGGATAACCTAGACACATCTGTGGGGAGATTTGTTGTTTTATGAAATAGCTTTAATAGCATTAGAGATGACTGTAGCTCACTTGATCGTCATTACCGTTACTTTATAACACCCTTCTCTGTGCTGAGTGCTTCCTCAAAGGTCCCTGGGAGTCGATGCAGATCTTGCAAACCATCCTGTGCCACGGATGCTCCATGTGGAAGCCGTCGCACAGCTGGGGCAGCACGGATGGAGGCAAGGAGCTCGGGAGTGCCCGCGGGCTCCGCGCTGCCCTGCTCCCACCGCGCAGCACCGCCCGCACGCTGCGCTCTCAGCCCGCCCGGCGCTCGGGACGCGTGGCCGTCAGACGGGTCCCACCACCGGGTCCTCCCAGCCACGCTGTGCCCCGGCAAGTCCGCAGGCTGTCTCAGAGCCAGCTGGGTGTACTGCAGGGCTGATGAGCAAGCACAGCGTGTTCCTGGCTGCTCCCGAGACAGGTCTTACAAGCCGTGCGAACTCCGCGACTGAATCCATCTGGGTGATGCCTGGGCAAGAACGCTCTTGGGTCCAGATCCTTACAGTCTGAACTGCTTCTTTTTAATACTTTTCCTATGAATTCTTATGAACTGACTGGGTTACTTGACTTTCCCCTAATTTAATTTGGATTAATTTAATTTTAATCAATCTGTCTTCTCAGCATCCTATTAACCTTCCGGTGAACTCTTCCTATGAGGGGATTGGTGAAGGAGGCAAGTCTACATCTGTCAAAATACTAGCTTGCTCTTTGGGCTGCAAATCCTTAGACAGCACAAAAGGGGTTTTTGGCATAGCACATGGTTGGAGGGGAGAGTGGGTGATGATCCAACCTTATTCTCACTGAAGACCTCAGCAAAACTGATGTAGCATCTCCCCTGATCTGCTTGGCCCAGTTCACACTGGCAGTAGTGTGGAAAGCACCTAAAACTGTCTCTTCCATAAGACCACAAGCCCTTGGTTTGAGAGTACCAGACTTTGGTGGTTCTCCCCTTGCCATTCTGAACCCAAGGGGACACTGCAGACCCAGAGAAACAGGTGGTCTCCAGTAGATATAATCTATATAACAAGATTAAAGTTGTATCTGCCTGGTTTTTCCTCCTGTTATACCACCCAGTTTGCTGTCTGCTTAAAAATTCATTGACTCCTAACCAAAATCAATTCTGTATATATATATACACACATATATACATATATTGTCCTCAGTGTCAACAACTGCCCAGGTAAATTTTGCTGACAATCAAACATGAAATATTCACAGCATTTTCTCAAAGAAAGAGAGGTGAACTGTGCCAAGGTGGCAGCAGGGCTCTCATCTGAGCCACTTGCGAGTTTCATTTTTTTTCCAAATTAAGGAGGGTAGGTAATAAGGGAATTTAGATAAGAAAGGTCTGGGGGAAATGTGATTGTTTTGTATTTTTTGTGATCAGTAGGCAATTCCTTACTCATCACCAAGAGGAAAGCAAAGTGTCTAACTGGGGGTCCTCAGCATCCCAGAAGTCAATTATTGCAGCCTTTGCCACATTCTGACATGGGAAAAATCCCCAGTGCCTGCATCCAAGTTTTGTCTGCTCAGGACTGACATGTTGGTCACTTCAGTTATTCAGAATCTATTTCATCTCGTTAAAAATAGATACCTAATGAACCTGTCCATCAGCTATTAAAAGAATAGGTATTTCTGAAAATCAGTGAGGATCTGCCAGTGCTCTCTGGAAACTTGTGTGCCATTTGGCTTACGTAAATTTGCATTCAGCCGTGCCAGGATTTCTCTCACGAATAAGCAGCTGATGCATTTGTCACTGGGGCTGTTACACAGCCATGAACAAGAGGAAAAGGGCTTTGGATTATCACAAATGGGATGGAGAGTCCTTTATGAAACAGCCCATCTACTGGGATGCAGTCTGCAGTCTGAAATGGGGCATGGAGAGGTGGGTGTCTGATGCATGGCAGTGCCGTGGCTCGCTGCATTGGGCTGTGGAGGCCTCAGCACAGGGTCCAGGAGCTGAGGGATTATCCCCACGGGGTGCTGCATGGGTTCCTCAGCCTGAGCCATCAGCTCAGCAGGACCACAGCACCAGGACACACCACGTGATGAAGAGAGCCATGGTGTGAGATGTGCCAGGCTTGTCCCATGTCCATATTACAGCCAGGGCTCAAACACCCAAACTGCAGGCACCTGCCTGCACCACAAGGTCAGCCTTAATCTCAAGAGCAAAGTCTTCCTCTGCTCACTAAGGATAGTCAGCTCTGACCCTGCTAACAGCCAGGGCTCTGACAGATGGGCTCTGGCAGCATCAGCTGTGGGGCTGAGGGTGTTACAACCCCTTTGTTTCCCCATGCCAGGATGCTCCCAAGCTTGGCCAGGCAATGTGCAAGGGCAGGTCCTTAACCCTCTGCCAATAATGCTGGCAAAACATGCTGCTCATGATATCCCTCCCTGGAGTCACTCCAGGCTCAAGCAGTGTTTTGTCCACAAGCGGACATTTTCAGGACAGTGGCATGGGGAATGCAGTGAAGGCATTGCACAAGGACAGCCACCCTTTTGCTAATGGCTCCTTTAAATACTTACTCCAGCTCTCTCTACCTTTGTGATTGTTGTACTAGTTGTGTGTAGAGATCTCCAACAGGTATCAACTGGCACTGTTCTTGAAGGATTAGAATTTGGTCAAGAAAATGGCAGTGGCAGAGCAACATCACAAATGCAGCCCCTTGGAAATTAAGAGCTGTTAAAAAGGACACGAGTAGTGCAATTTTAATTGAACAGTCCCTGCAATACACAGACTTTAATTACTAATGTAATTGAGTGCATGTTAATCAAAATCTATTTTTTCTATGGGATTCTTGCCATCATGGGTGCATAGAATAGAAATCCTATTTGATAGCCTCAACTGAATGTAGTATTTTCCATTTCCCCATCTTGTCTCTCCCTTGTCTTTTAGTTCAATTTCATTCTTTTCTGCCCAAGCGATCCCAATTCTCATTCAATTCCTCATCAATTTTCCCTGCATCAGTGTCTGCCTGCCATCTGCAACCTCCATAGTCACTCCCAGTGTTGGTGGCTGTGACAAGATTTCCTGGGTACCTTAGGGATCAGGTGTCCCCATATTAATCTGCTCTGGATGGATTGATCTCCCTGGTTACACTGGGTCACTTGGTGACTCTTCTTCCATGCACTGATCTGCATCATCCCAACTCCCAGTGTGGCCTGTGCAGGTCAGAGCAGGGCCATGCAGTGCTAGGGGAAAAACAGTCTGGAGCCTTTAGGGATGAAGCTCATCCTCATCCTTGAAGCTCAAAGCTCATCCTCTGCTTCAAAATCACCTTCCCCTAAAGCAAGCTCGTGTAAATTAGGAGTAAAATAAAAGCACTTTTTTGCTGTCTGTGGAAGCGTCCTTCACTCAGGCAAGAGTCATCAAACCACCTTCTGTCCCTGCTCACCTCCGGTTCAGTGAGGCAGATGTTCCATGGAGCTCAAAGCCACTCTTACCAGTCCGGCCAGAAAGCAGTGTCAGACAACAACTTCTCCTAGGCTTATTTAAACTACAAGCAAATGACTAATCTGTTATGAAGCCAAAGATTCTCTTCCTCATTGTGGCTGCACAGGCAGATGTCAGACTGAGACCTCCCCTCCACGTGGCCGTGTGCGTGACAGCACAGTGTAGCTGGGATTATTTTGCTCACATACGTGCATGCCAGAGATTACTGCATGCAGCTAATACACAGCTTTTGTCTGAAAGCACACTCAGTGGCAAGTACTCCTTCTCCAAGCAGGAATGGGGTTGGGAGGCTGTCCACTGGCTCTGTCTTTTGCGGGATGTGGTGACACAGGACCACCTTGATTCACCATCTGCTCCGTGTCCTTATCCCTTCACATGGTTGCTCTGAGCATCCTTTTACCCTGTGTTTGTTAGAAGGGTGAGAACAGGGAGCTCTGAAGAAACTGTGCTCCCGCTTTCCACCCCAGTATTCATACCGGGACCTGAGGATATCTAGGTGGAGACCCCAGAGGCAGGCAGTGACACAGAGTAGGAAAGTAGCATGAGACTTGGGGAGGGTGGAATTATCGGGGAATTCCTCTGAATTGCTTGAGTTCTTACATGCATCTGAACCATATTCTTAACATATGGTCTTGTTTTCCAAAGGCTTATACCTAGCCCAAATTTGAGAAGATTTTCACAGGAACAGCAGAAGGCACACCCCAAAGGCCTCTTGCACCTGCCAAATTTCACAACTCTGCTCCAAACCATGGAAAAATTTAGCTCGTAAAGGTCACTGTTATTTTTAGCCTACTTCGTAAGGAAACACAGCTATGCAATCGCTTGCTCCCTTTGCATTCCCTGCTATTACATTGGAATCATTGGCTGGCCTCAGACAAATCTGACAGAGGAACAAAAGGCGCGAAGATATTGAGTTCCTCCAAGTTTCATGAAAACAGGAGCTGAGCCTGGCAGAGATCCCAATAACAGCACAAACAGAGGGAAGCAGCAGGCGCTCAGCCTGTACTGGACAACAGATTAAATATCCTTCCTCTGCTCTGGCAATTGGTTCCCTTGAGGATATGTGGGATATATTTTGGCTGCAACGTATGTTAGCACCTTGTAGCCTCTGGGGCCAGAGCTGATGGGCTCATGGGGAAGGGTCCACAGCTCTTTGTTTCCCCTGTGAGATGCAGTCACTGTAAGAGTCCCTGTGGCAATGCCCTCAGTGCAGCTTTGCAGGTGGCATTAGGGTCATCTCCTCTCATCTGGTGACAGTGTCACCCCAGTGTAGTCACATATTTGGGTGCTTGTCATATATTAAGCATCTTTTCTGACCCCTATAACCTGAGAATTTTGCTAGAATATTAGCCAATACTTTAAAAGGGATGCCTGATATTTGAATAACATAATTTATTTGCATCCCTCAGTGTAAATATGGGGTAATTAGTTTCTCACTTCAACTTTAATGACCTCTCATGTTTTATGTGGCATATAACATCCTGAGGGGACATAAAAGATGGCACAAAATGTGAGGCTATTAAGGGAAAGATTTATTTGTCGTGTTTGAAAGAAGGATGTTTTGAGCCTGTAAGCAAGTCCTCCAGAGACCCCAGGTCAGCAACAGCCCAGAGGCCCCCAGGGATGAGACAAGCAAGGGACAGTGTCCCTTGTCCTCGAGGGGCAGGCTGAGTGCAGGAAGCCTGCTGGGAGGCCACAGGTCAAAAGTGGAATATAGTCCCAGTCCTACCTCTGTAGGGAGTGCAGTGCCTCAAAACCAGGATTAAAGAGAGCACAGCAACTCTTAGGAGCCTTTAACAGAGTAACAGGCAAGTCAGCAAACAGGAGGAGAACTCAGGAGACATCCAAATGCTGAGGTGGTCAAGGCTAGCTGATATGTATGCCTGTGGGGCTCTGCCAGGATCTTCCAGGATATTAAACTGTAAATGAGGCTCTTACTGGACTAGTTCATGTCACAGGCTGGATGTGGGCAAGGCTCACTTGCCTCAACATCTTCTGGCCCTCAGATATATGGGTTTATGTTTAGCTCTGCTCAGACGAGTTATTTTTGCTCAGGTGCAGGTCACCAGGTGATGGTCATCTGTGCTATCCTTTCTTTGTTATTGCTGTTATCCCCCAAGGTCTGAGTCACCCACAAGCATCATCAGTGGTGGTTAGGTTTTCCTCTAAGTAGTTATGAAAAATATCAGCTGTAATGGACACAAAATATGCAGTCGCCAAAGTGGCCCGCATACAGTGCACACGAGAAGATTCCCATTTACAATTAACTTTATGATGTGGACATGAAGCAGCTTGTAGTTGCTTAATTTCATTTAATATTGACACATTGATTTCATGCCATCCTAGTTTCTGAGCCAATGTCACGCAGTACCAAGTCCAAGGCTTTTTATCTCTTTCAGCAAAATTTATCATCTCATGAAAGGCGGCTGGTTAGTTTGACAAAGTACATTTTATATAAACCACTGTGAGCTGGCATCGTTTTTAGTGACCTCCTTTAGTTCTTAGAGCACTGTGCCAGCTGTTGCGTTATTTGGCCTGTATATTGACCTCACTTCATTAGTTTGAACCTGAACCTGTCCTGCAATAAAACCCCAAAGCAATTAATGTGAGAGTCGTGTCAGTTAATATAAAAATTACCAGGATAATTTCTCTTCTTGCAGTTTCCTTATTTTTTTCCACTCCTAATCCAAAAGTAAATGGCAAATTTTTAAATATGCCCTGAAATTAAAATTAACTTTTCAATTGACTTTTGCTTTAACCGAAAGGTTTTCAGTAACACAACACATCTGGGATGTTTTAATAATATCAGAACACTTCGCTAAAACAAAGAAAATTTTAATTTTATCAAAATCAGTACATGGGGTGTGTGCTCAGGGAAGGGAAACATCAATCTTTCTGTCTAAAGGGGAAGTGGGTAAAGAGAGTGACATGGTTTTCCTGTGTTGACCTCCGGTTATAACACCATTTTTTACAGCCCCAGAAGAAAGAAATCCACTTTTTAATTAGAGCTGCAGCAGTTTATACACCTCAGTCTGGCAGTGGGGGTTCAGCCCTGCTGTGTTGCCTGTGACAGCAGCAGCAATATGGGCTCAGTGGAGGTGTTGACATCCTGGTGAAGAGATCCCAACAGAGCAACATCTGCCTTCAGATATCAGCTATACCAGGAGGGGAAATAATGCTTTGGGGATGCCTTGTTTACCCTCCTTAGCCAAAGGGTAACATGTTCATTCTGCCTCTGTGCAAGTGGAGTGCTTACTGGGGGGCTGGTGAGGTGGGGAAGGGGGACTTGGAAGATTTTTGAGGCACACCCCTGAAGCAGATGTGATATCCTCTTCCCCAAGTCCTGATGACCTTTTGCTCAGCTCGTGGTTTGTGCCCGTGACTGCCACATCCTCAGCGAGCAGGGATTGCCTTTTGCAATCAGATGTTATACATGGAGCATACTTAATCAGGCTTTTTTGTGGCTGTTGCCCTTATGACAGAGAAAAATATTCTCCCGTCATGTATTTATTAACTTTCTGTATGTAAGTAGCAGTCTCAGTCTGCATCTTCGTTACAGCCAAGTGCAAACCCTCTTTTCTGTTTGTACTGGGTAAATGAGACCTCTTAGGTAAGGGAGGCAAAATCCCCGTGTCACCGTGGAAGATTTCTGATCAGTTTTTCTTGAAAGCTGCATGTATTTCGCTCAATGCCTATCATATATTATCGCTCGGCCTGATAATCTGGATACTTTGTCTCCTTGACGACAGACAGCATCCAGAGCAGAGTATCCCTGGGTCGCCAGATGCTGCGGGAATCTCGGCGCTCCGGAGGGCAGGAGGGCTCCGCCTGGAGCGGGAGGTGAGGGCCGGGTTAGCAGGGTGCCTGCAAGGGGAGGCAGGCAGGCAGTAGCCAGCCTCGCTTCATCCCCGCCGTGCTCTGCCCCAGGTAATTCGCTAAAAGCCACGAACCACAACAAAATTAACTTTTCTGCTTTTCAGAAACGTAAAAACCCAGTGTGATGGAATAATTAATGCAGCTGATTAAAGGGGAAGATTACACATTAACAAAGGAAGATAAGCACCAAGTTTCCAGCCTTATTGCATTTCAAACTCGGATATATTGGTTCCAAAGGTGGCTGCAGACTTATTTGCCTTTCTATATATGTAAGTACATGATATACATATGTATGATTACAATCTCCTGCCCTGCTTTAATAATATACTTAATTGCTTTCTGGCCCCACCTCAAGCTGCCTAAATTCATTTCACAGGGAAAAGATTATTTGCTGTTGGCCTTTAGCAAGTAAATTGCTTGCCATCCTTAATCTGGGTAATAAAAGGTACTGCATCAGCCTGCTCGCAGTTCTGCACGTTGCATCTGCTGCCACACAAAGCAGTACTGACAGCTACTTTTCCTCGTGCCATCCCAGCAAATGGAGTGAGGATGGGATGTAAAATGTAAACCCCACAGACTTGCCGAGAGTCGGATTCCTTGTCTTCTGTTGCTCTTGCTGTGACACTTAAGTAAATTATTTGCATATGACATTTGCATTACATATTACATCTACTGTGCTATCTTTTTTAATGCCATGCATTATAATAAATGATAAATATACAGGGGCAATGCTCTGATCAGCTCACATCTTGGCACACATGCATATTTACACATGGAAGCAGGCAGGCTCCCAGCTGTACATCCATGCATTTGCAAGCACGGAAACCATGGCTGTGGCTCACACTGGTCCTGTCAATAGGCTTTTCCACCAAAGTGCCACGCAACAGGGCACAAATTGAGCTAAAAAGGGGAAAGACACGAAATAGAGAAAGAGGGGCTACTGCTCAGGCTGGCTTTCTCCACCCACAAAGGAGTTGTTGATGTGATATTTTTCATTGCAGGAGAACACCAGCAGGCAGGACTGACCAAGGACAGGGGGAACATGTACTCCTGTTGTTTTGCCATGGGGGGCTGTGGGGGTGTAAAAGGCCCATGGTGGTACAAACATGGCCAGGAAATTCCCAGAACATCAAGTGTGAGGCTGCAAAGACCAGAACCACGTTGCATAGTTTAAAAGTAATCCAGCATGAGGAATGATTAATCTCATTGGGGTGCATGCTGTGCATCTGTGCTTAAGCATTTAGGTGTCTGTGACTGTCTTTGGTGTAAGAACATAGGCCTTTAAAGGCTTCCAGACTGCCTTTCTATTCCATTAATATGTATCAGGAGGAAGAGAAAGGACATGACATTTTTTTCTCTGATAAATATCAGACACATTCCACATTCCAGTTGCCAGAAAATAAGAATAATGCCAGCAAATGTCAGTGCAAATTTTGCCATAGCCTCCTTTTGTACTGGTTTTGTTCAGCTCCCCACCAAAAGAACAGCCAGAAAGGGCATGGAATCATGAGAGGTGAGACATTGTCGGGACTGGAACACAACCTGCAGCAGAGAAAACTGAACAAGGCTGGTCCCTGACTCTGGCAGACACAGAGGGCTATTGGATAGGTTGTGTATGGGCTTGGTCCTCAGTGCACCTCACAGCTGGTCCTCTTTTAAAGCCAGGAAGATAGGAAAGCATACGGGATATTGCCAGCCTGCCTGGTTTAATGATGGTAAAATATCATTGCTCACTCAAGCCGTGGGGGGTGAGCAGCTTCTAAAGGCTGGAGGTAAAGGCAGTAATTAAAGTAAATTGTAAGACACTCATGAGCTCAGGAACAGCAAGGCAAGAGGGGAAGGGGGAGCCCAGCAGGGGAGGGGTCCTTCTGCTCCTCCTGAGAGGGAAGAGATGCATCCACCCCCTTCCAGCCTGTTTTATCTGCCCAAGAGAGGCATTCTTTGCTCAGGATGTGAAGCAAGAGATTTCCTCAGTGGTTGTTCCTGAGCCTCCCTCTAGTGTGGGCTCTGTGTTTGCTTTCTGGGTACTCTTGGGCAAAGACTGAGAAATTGAAGCAGTCATGCTGCTCCTTCTTCACTTGGGCTCATTTCCAAGATGGACCAAGTGATCCCTGCCATCATCCAGTCATGCCAGGAGCTGAACTCAAACAGTCTGGAGCTGCCAGTCACTTCCAGCAGCATCATTCCCGTGGCTGAGCATGCAGCAAGGGGACAATGGTGGAATTGTCCACGTAAAAGGCAACTCTGTGCATGGCATGATGACCTCAGACAGATCATCCTAACGCTGTGGCTCTTCCACCTGTACCTCCACTGATTCCTTGTGAGATGCCTCAGGTAGATCAGCATGGCTAACCCTGCGTTGCTGGGGGAAAAAAAGGCAGACAGAAATAGGGAACAGCTTCTGTGGGAGGATGGGCTGGATAGACTGGAAGTGAGATGGCTGCAGGGCACAGGTGAGCGTGTGAGAGGTCTGTGAAAGAAAGGGAAACAGAAGCTTTCATTCCTTCTCATCGGACCTAAAATCATACTGTAAGTTTACTAGGCAGCACATTTAAAAGAAGCAGGGGGAAATGGTGTTTCAGCACTTCACTGCCATTTGAGATTGTTGGCACAGGATGGTGCAGGTGCTGGGAGCTTTGTCAAAGGTCAGAAAGCAGCTATACAACTTAAAGTAATTAAAATCCTTCAAGGGCTGCTAAACTCAGGCATGTCATCTCAAGCAGGTGATGGGCATGGTATTTCCCTGGGACAGATTCACTGTATACTTGTCCTTCCTGGACACCTCCTCTGGCTGCTGGGCAGGGGCTGGCAGGGGCTGGCTGCCCAGGGTGAATGGCTGTTTTCTCTCCTTGCAGCCTGATGTGCTGTATTGACATTCCTGCCGGGAGAATCACCTCGGCCAGCTTTGCCTCTTGGAATTAGACATGGAAAGAGCACGAGCTGAAGGGACCCAGAGCACCCAGCCCACCAGCCCAGTGGGGAGGGTCTCCCCTGAGCTACACCAGTCCCATGCTTCAGGGAGCTCTGTGTGTATCTTCATCCATGCTGCACACAGAGGCTGCAGCCTTCTAATGATACTCCAGAAGATGCTGCACACATTTGTCACAGGGCTCCTGACTTGCCCTGGTGCCTTTTTATTCCCACTTCAGGAGTACAGTAGCCCCAGTTTTGCAAAGGAATATTTTCTCCTTGGTGAATATCATGAGCAGTGATTAATGGTGGATTTAAAAAAGCCCAACCACACACCAAATCAAATGCAAATTTCAGAGTTCCTCATCTGGCACCTTTCAGTGCCATTTAATTGTGCAGCTTGATGACATATAAAAAATCTTCCATGAAAATGTTCTGGCATTGCCACAGCTCCCCATCCCTGTAGCTCTGGGCCAAGGAACACCAAGTCTACAAGGAACCCTGCACTTGACCAAGCTCACTGGGACAGAAAACCAGAAAATTTTGTGGCTTGGTGTTCAGACCTGCTGCCCCCTAACAGCAAGGAATCTTGTTTTAATTTTAGAGGTGCTAATTAAACCATATGGGAACACACTGTGAACAAAAACTAAACCACGCAGGTGAAAATCCTGAAAATTAAAGCATAGGAAAGGCAAGGGTACTGCGTGGGGAGAAGCTGCCCAGAGCCTTTGCTGCAAGAGCCCCTGGAGCCTGCTCCCTGGGGGAGGTCCCCGAGGGTGCTTGCTTGGGGACCAGCTGGCTCATCAGGTTCCCAGTGGCTTTAATTGTGCTTCATCTTGGATTTTCATCCTTCCTCCCCCTCTTTCTCACAAAGCAAGTCCCGCAGGACACAGAAGGGCTCATGAGGAGAGGCCCGTGGCCTTGGCAAGCCCTTGGGGAGCCCTGTGCAGCAGAGACAGACCAGTGAATCTCTGCACTTTATCTTTCCAGGTACACCAGCTGTGTTTGGCCAAGGGCTGGCTGAGCCCACCATTTCAAAATCCCTCTGGAATGGTGAAGGTGCTGCCCTGCATAGCCCGTGCCCAGGGCTTGGCTGTTTCCTCCGGCTGTTGGCTCCACGTCGGGGCTGGCAGAGCCAGAGCCAGAGGCAGTGGGAGCTGCTGGAGAGGCCATGTGCACACCCAGCAAGCACAGGGGGCCCAAGGGATGCTTTTTCCTCTCTCCCCAGCCCACAGGGGAGGTGGGCTGAGGTGTGCTCCTGTGTGGTCACACCATCCCTGCTGTTGTGTTAACTCAGACCCCTCGGAACCTCCCCTGGGAGGAAGCTGGGAATGCTGGGCTCATCACTGGCCAACCCATTCTGGACAGTCCTGCCCAGAGGCCATGGCCAAAGGGCAGGTGAAAGGGGACAGATTTGTCCTTACCAGCTTCACAGAGCACATGGGAAGCTTGGGGGCTGCTGGCAAGGCAGCTGTGCTTGAAGCACGGCAAGAGGTGCTGGGCTCCAGCTTTGAAGGGAGGAACATCTGCATCACAGGGCACTGGGGCTCAGCTTCAACTTCAAAATCTTAAAATCTAAGGAAAGCATCTTTCCTTTGGTTTCTGTTGGAGGTAGGCTCAGACTGAAGCTCTGGGTGCACGCTTCATCTCAAATTAGATATGAAATGCAAATCTGGGGTTCCCAGGCTCCAGTATTACCTGGGACTGCAGCAGCATCCCAGACTGGGAGTGCCTGGAGCTGGAGCTGGAGAGCTGCTTGCATCTTGGGTCTCTTTACTTAATTTATTCTTAATGAGAGCTGGAGTTGCCTGTGTATGTAAATCACTCTGTTTATCATAGTTTTACTACAGCACCATCTGTTTGCATGGGTTTTTGTGGCCATAAAGATAGTTGTTGACATGAGAGAGAGAGAGACTCTGTGTGTGTGTGTGTGTGTGTGTGTGTGTGTGTGTGTGTGCAGGGGTCAGGGATCCTTAGCTCTCTGCAGGCAGCAACCCCATTGTAGACAATATAATGATCTAAGAAACTCTGAATTTGGAGGCAATGCACATTCACAGGTGAGCAGAGCAGGTGACAGAGCTGATGTTTTTCAAGGCAGCGACTGGAGTATTTGTTAAAAGGAGTATCTGTTTCCAGACATCCTTTGCTCATAATGAAACCGCCTTCTGCAGCACCTGTAGCCTGGTGATGGGGATTTTTCTGCCCTGAAAGCCTTCTGTTTTAATGCCTTTTAAAGTTACTAGCATAAGAGAAGGGATGGTTATTCATTCCCCCATTTCAGAACGACCTTTTCTTTTTGCTCCAGCCCAGGCAAGCAGGTTTCTCTTCCTGAAATGGGCATTTGAAACAGGGTTGGAGCAGCAGCAAGCAACTGGCAAAAACACTGGGGGCACTCAGCTGAGGGAAGCATGGCAATATCAGCCCTGGTGAGATGTGTGACCTCTGGACTCTGGAGACAAAGCACAAAAACCTGCTGTTGGAGACAAGCTTGAGAGGAGTGCAGAAGTAAATCTGTAAGAAGAGTGAGGTTTTGTATATCCAACAGAAATAACATTTCAGACCTGCAATAACACATAGCTTTAAACTGAGCAGAGTGTTCAAGCTGCTAATATGTCTTGTTGTCATGTGCCTTCTAGGTTTGCTTTGTGCTGAAGGGAAGCTGTCAGCCTCAGCCAGAACCTTCAGATTTATAAAACAAAAGGGTCCTTTAATTTATTTTTTTTATCATTTCAATGAAATAATATGTCCATGGCTTGTCTAAACACTGCTTGTGCATTCCCTGGCTAGTCTTGGGAAGAGAAACAAAGCAGAGCTCTCTGACGCAGAAGGAGCAGAGAATATCAGTGATGTCCTTGTCCCAGTCAAGCAGGACCTGAAGCACGACCCCACCACCCACGTCCTGGAATGTGCTCGAATAAAAGCACTCCCAGGCCTCAAGGGCAGCTCAGGTGACAGGAGAAAAGGAGTTAAGGGGCTTTCATCCTCTCCACAGTTTATAGCAGGAGGTCTCAGTGCTCGATAATATTCTACATACCTCAAAATAAAACTGCCCTGTTAAAGAAGTTCAGGGTTATTTTTAGGTCTTTGGGATTGTTTTTTGTACCCAAAAGTTCTCTCTGGGACTACAAGCAGAAGGCCAGCTGGAAAGCTTGGGTTTTGTTTTGGATGGCCAGTGCTTCCTGGAGAGCTGTGGAGGGTTTGCCCCAGCCCCTGGTCCCCCAGCAGGGCTGTGACAGCAGTAGCAGGGCACCCCACGATGCAGAAACTTGGCCCCAGGTTAGGAGAGGGAGCCTTGCAGCACTGTACCTGCCTGGCAACCCCACCAGCTGGGCTATGATTTGAGATGCTGAGCTGCTGCTTTCCCATTTCCCAAAAGGACCAGGATGGAAACATCCGGATCTCATCTTCTGGGGGGAGTTGCTGTTTTCTTTATCCTCCACACTAGTGCTGTGTTGGAGGTGTGGAGCCTGTCATGGGGACTGGTGTGTATCCCCCAGGGCCATGCACACAGCCTTCCATGCCCTGTGTCAGGATGGGTGGACAGAAAGCTGTGTTTCCCATCTGCACAAGTCACAGGGATTATTTACAGCCTTTTGAAGAGATTCCAGAGAATTTTGTAATGATGTTCCAAGTCTTTGAATCAGGTCTGGACCTCTGAAAATCCACCTCTGAAAATCCACCTCTGAAAATCTGGCAGCGCTTGTGATGTCAGTGCAGAAACCACTGGAGGAAGATTTACAGCTGAGTTGTGAGAAGATAAAACCAGATTATGGTGATGGTCTCTTCTGGCCTGAACATGGATGGGTCGCCAAGGGAGCAAAACAGAGTCTAGCCTGGTAAAACCAGAGCATGAGGAAGGCTGTGCCACCCTGCAAGGTAGAAACAAGGCTGTGCCTAAATCAGTACCTTCTACTGAGAAGCCTCCATCAGTTCTGGCATCTGGATGGGGATTAGCAGAGGACATTGGAGACAGGAGCTGCAGGATGCCATGAAGTGTGGCCCTCCTTGGCTGAGCTTGGAGACATGCTTTGCCTGTCCTGCTTGGCCAGGCTGGGTCATGCAAGGAGACGGGTGGGAGGCAGGAGCTCCAAAAGTCCATTGCAGTGGCCCTGCTTTTCCAGCCAATTAATAATGAACCACATTTGAGCAGGCTGCAAACCAAAGGTTAAAGCTTTGCTAGAGGAGGAAAACCCAGCAGGAGCAGGTGGCAGGAGAGCTGACTCCAGGTACTCTCAGCTATGCTGGCCCACGAGCAGATGGTACAGAAAAACAGAGGCTCTGAATTAATGAATTCTGGCTTTATTTAAAGTAGGCGACAAAAAGCACTATGGAAAACTGACCTGAGGTGCATGCCCAGAGTTGTGATTTTCCCCCACGTGTTTCCATGGGGCTGCTCTAGGTTGTCACCTGCAGTGTGATGCCGGTTCCAGCTCTATATTTATCACACAGGAAGATGAGTCCTGTGCTCCTTGGGTATTAGACCTCCTGCTTTGTGGTTACTACCTGCCAAAGACAAGTGGGATGTTTGTTATAAAAGAGAGCCATTTTTAGACCAGGAGGCCAGCACTGGCCACCTCCTGGTTATCTCCGGAGAGACAGGCAGACAAACACTGAACCCTTCCCCGACATCCTTGGCAGGCGGTGGGAAGGCAAAGAGGACTTTTCACCTTTAAACTTTTCCATGGAGTGTTCCCAGGTGACTTGCAGCAGTAAAAGCTATTCCCAGCATGGGATAGTAGAGGATGGTGCCAGCATCGCTCCCCAGCAGCCCATAGCTGGCATAGCTTGGCCATGTGGGGAGCTTGCTGCTCCAGCCCCAGCTCCTGCAGCGGGCACAATGCCCCGTGCTCCTCCTCACAGCGTCTGTTTTGTCTACAGGCTAATATTTTCCATTTGGTGTATCCAAAAAAAATACAGCCCAGCTGGGCTGGAGAGTCCTCTGAACCCTGACACCCTGGGGCTGCAAACATCCCCCCCTCTGGCAGAGACCTGCAGCCAGGGCTCTGCACTCCCCACCACCCCAAGAGATCCCACAGCTGGTGATGGGTTTTTTTGCCTCCTGTTCCCCCTAATGAGGGCTCCTCTTAGTGTCTGGATGCTGGGAAGAAAGGACTGTGCTTTGGCCATGTCCAAGCTCATGGCTGAGGTCTGGGGTGATGTCCCAGCCAACCATAGGAGCTGCCTGGTCTCTATATTCGCAACCAGGAAAGGCAGCAAAGGATGCAGTTGTCATCCACCCCACTTGTTAAGGTACCAACCATCTGACTGGGGTTGTGTGCCTCTCTTTGAAATGGCTGGTGCATAGGGAAGACATAATCTGAGGCTGGCTGCAGGCTGTTCTGCCTCCTCGGGGCTGTGTCCCACGGTGTATTTTCAGCAAGCATGGTTTAGCACACAGGAAGCTTTCCCAACAGGCTCTCCCCTACCTCTCCCTCAGGTAGGAGGAATGGCTTGAGGTGGCAGTGATGACCTTGCCAAGTGGGAATGCTGCACAGCACAGCGAGCAGTTTAATGAGCTACCTTTCCCTCACAGCAAGCTCAGGACCAGCTCCCCAAAACTGGCATGCAGGGGGACCATGAGGTGCAAGGTGCAGAGCCCCATGGCACACCTGCCTTGGCTATCGCTCAGCAGTGCTTGTGCCAACCCAGCAGCAGGGCTGGTGGGCAGCCAGAGGAAAAGGCTGGGAAACTCATGGCCCCACAATGTTCTGAGAAGAGAGGAGGAAGAAAAATGAACATGCGCCAGGGAAGCAAAAACTACACTGGGGAGGCGTGTTTGTATAAATAAAACTAATTGCCAGGCCTGGCAGTGGCTCTGGTTTTGGTGTTTATATCTTTTCTTTCCAGGTTCTGGTTATCCCAGATTGCAGGTGCAGCACAGCTTCCTGCAAAAAGCTGCAGAGCAGACCAGCAGCAATGGAAAAAAACTTCCCCAAATGCCTCTCCTGTGCCTCTGGAAGAGCTGCATGGCACAACCTTGACACAGGCAGCAAAGACCTTGCAGCACAGCTGGGAAGCTGGCACGCACAGCAGTAGCACCCACTCCTCCCCAAAGGCCCATGCAGAAATTCCAGCCCTGGTTCTGCACAGGATGTGAGGGATCTTGGCTAACACACCTTGCATGAGCGTGACTGGGAAATCGCCCTGTCACGCGAGGGAAAGCACGGCAAAACTGAGATGGAGGCTGAAAATAAGGAGCTGGGATCATTTTCCCAGCTAGCTGGAGGAGTGGCTCACAAATTGGTTCAGAAGGTCGGTGGTGGTTAATGCATGCCTTAATGATCTGGAAAAGAGGTGAGCAGTGAGGTGGCAAATCTGCAGATGGCCCCAGATTGTCGCAGTTCCTCGGGATGAGACTGCAAAGAGCATTTCTATGGCAAGTCCCCCACCCGGGAACTTGGCCCCCGGTTCAGGGCGGGACTCGAGGGGTCGCACCCATTCGAGACTCACTGCTGGCCCCCTCTGTATGCTAGATACAGCACACAAAGCAGCAGGGCTTCAAATCCTCACAGACAGTCCATGCCTTTCAGATGGCTCCCAAAATAAGGCCTGTGAAAGCAAATTTTGGAGTCACCTACCAGCCAGAGAGCGTGCACCCTGGGGGCAGTGCAAGCAGTGTGACAGGCAGCTGGGGAGGAAGAGATAGGGAAGGTTTTCCTGAGCCATAGCCTTTCCAACTGAGGTCTAAACGATGGGGGCTCCCATTCTCTTATCTCCTTAATTCTGCCCCAATAAATCTGCCCCTCACTGAACAAAGCCATAAAGGGCTGCTGCTTTCTTTTTTTAAAAAAACAGAAAAGGGGCAGGGAGGGGATGGAAGAGAAGGGAACGGGAAAGGGAAAGGGAAAGGGAAAGGGAAAGGGAAAGGACAAAAATCCCGAGGGAAGTGGCATCATAAGTTACTTCCTTCTTGGACCAGAAAACAATAGCTTTGGGCTGAGCCTCTATTGCATCCATGAACAGGCTTAAATGAGCTACACAGACATCCCCACATTTCCTAAAGATCTTGGTCAACCTGCCCTAAATTCAGGACCGGACTGACCTGAAAGATGGGGAATTTACCAGTTGAAAACCCACTTTCAATGGGCTTAAATATGACCTCAGCAGCACATGAGCCCAATGGACATGGGTGTTTATACAGTGGTCTGAAAGGGTGTGGAAAACACTAACACTGGGTCTCATTGCACTTTCAACTTGCTTAAAGATGTTACAGCATGTGAGCTAAGAAGCTGTGCTGAACCAAACCTGAGAAAAGCAGGCTGTACTGCCGTGGTCGGCATGTTAGACAGTGTTATCTTGTAGGTGGTGGGGAGCTGTCAAAACTCAGGGAGATGAATTGTGTCTAACTTCAAAAAGCATGCCTCACCTTCACATTTTCACATATATAATAGTGTCGTGGCAGCAGCAGGGAAGTGATAAAGCCAGGTCTCGAGGTAGCTCAGCAGGAATGAATAAATCTTCATAATTGACAGGCTGTAATAATAATAAATACTTGAAGAGTTTATTTCTCCCTCTATCCAGTTAGAAAATGACTACATGGGAATCCTTGCCAGCAATTTGGGCTCTTCTAAATAATTATCAAGTCAATTCACAACCTCTACCAGCTCCAGCATCTCAATAATTAAAAAGGTACCACTTGTAGCTAATGGTAAGGAGAACAGCTGTTTCCCCTCAGAAGAATTTTCCTTCTCCTTTCCCATCATTTCCACTGCCTGAAGCCATCCTGTACCTGAGTATCTCCCAATTATGCTGGCACACCCATTCCAGCAGGTTGCAGAGGCCAAGTCCTGCACCCCAGAGCATGTGAGGGACTCACCTGCAGAAGCAGAGCTGGGTTTGTTGCACTGAAGGTGATCGCTGTTGTTGGCTGGAGGGAGAAGCAGTGGCATGTTCTCAGGAAAGCTGGCTTAATGCCCTCATGCATTTTCCTGCTGGCACCCACCACCTGAATGCCAGGCAGGGTGGAGCACACAGCCGCGTGCCCGGGCTGGCCAGGGCAGGAACCTGCAAGGCTTTCCCCACCTCTCTGTGGAGGCAGCTCTTACACAAAATGGTGATTTGCTGCCTGCTAAAGGTTTGTGCCCTACCCTTAGCCCTGGCACTGGACTGGAGCGTGCACAGCCTCTGCCTTCTCCAAGTGTGGATTCTGGGCTATTCTTCCAGGCATGAAATCATCTGCTCAATGGTGCTGTTTTGCTTTCCTCTGGCATTACAGCTCTTCTGTGGCCCACTTTGCTTTGCTTGCTACTACAGCCACATAGTATGTTAGGAGCACTCAATAAGTGCTTCAGTCATCTCGAGGTGAGATATGAATGGGAATTTTTTTGCTTGTTTGGGGCTTAGAAGATGCTTAATTTAGAACAGCAGCTCAAAAGGCAACAATTTTGCTGCTTAAAATTTGTGGTTTATTTTGTGAAATTGTATTGTTGCTGCTTGCTAGCATTTGATGTAGTAAAAATGACCTGCATCTGGAATGCTGCAGGTCATTAAAGGATGTTGGCAACAAAACTGCAAGGATTTGCCAGCTGCAGAAGGTTTCTTTCCACTCAAAGTTTAAAATTTGGCAGGTTAAAGTTAAGACAACCAGCAATATTCTGGATTTGCACAGAAGATAAACAGAGTTGCTGGGTTTGGTCTCTGCAAAGCTCAGGCCTCGTGGATCTGACAGACAGCATCATGGTAGTGCCAAGGACAGTTTTATACGTGGTTGAACCCTTGGTGCCTCTGATCTCTCCATTCCTACACAGCTCAAAGGATAAAAGTGAGTTATCTGCTCTCTTTCTGGGGGCAGATATAAGCAGGTTCAAATTTAAGCTATCATGAGTTAGTCTTGAGCTGGAGTAGTTAAGGCACATAAGGAGATGGTGTGGCTAACATGAGCTTCAAAAACATTTCACTCCACAGCCCACACATGCATTTATGGAAAGGCAGACAGGGGTGGTGAAGGCACAAATGAAACACAGCACCTAAAAGCCCATAAAACCAGACCCATAAAGCCTGTCATGAGCCTCTCTGTACCAATACCACAGTCCACAGGCTAAAGCAGCAGACCTGCAAGGATTTCACCCACAAAGATCCCTTACAAAGCAGGCAAACTCTGGGCAGCTACAGCCAAAATGTCATGCTGCTCTGAGCACACAAGTGCTCAAGGTCCTGGGGTGGGCAGTGACTAAAGGGACAGCAGTGGCAGCCAGTGACACACCTTGGGCCACAAGGGGTGAGCAGACATGGAGTGAGATCTGGCAGAGATTACAGCAGAACGACAGTAACTGGCAATGTGCAGGGGATGGGAGGGAGATGGTGGGCCCAAGGAGTCAGGAAGGGGGCACAGCAGCCTCTCCCCCCATGGTGAGTGGCCACCAGCTCCACAAACAGTCAGCAGTGCCCACATTAGGCTGTCTGGCTGTGTGGCACAAGGGCTGGGGAGCAACCCCACTGCCTGGCCCCAGCCTATGGCAGAGGAGCAAGGAGTGGTCCCAGAACCCTCATCTGCAGCGTGTGAGACCTGACAATTTAGCTGAGCTTCCCTCCACAGACCCTGGCCTGATCAGGTCCTGTTTGACCTCCAGGCAAAGCTGTACAGACATTTGCATCCTTCCTAAGGCAATCAGGGCTGGGCGAGGCAGGAATATCCTCATTTCCCTTTCATTGTCCAAATACCCTTTGCCCTGGAGGGGTTGCACAACTTCTGCCTGCTGGGACAGCTGGACAATATCCATCAGCCTGCCTTGGCTGTACTGCAAGAAGTATTTCCAAAAGCAGACGTGACATAGGTGCTCATATCATCTTGCAAGTCCAGAGGACTTGTGCTCCTTTGAAGACTTTCAGTCCACATGAGCAAAGACCTTTAAATATTATGAAAGTCACTCGAGAGGCACATAAATATTTGGTTAGGGCCCATCCTATTTCAGACAAATAAAACTACCAACAGGAGCCCTCAGAGATGCTCACATCACGCCAAGGATCATTGTGGGGCTGATGTCTCCTCCGAAGGTTGCTTGTTTGATCTGTTCGCTGTTCTCATCCCTCTTCCCTCCTACTCTTTGGCTCCTGCAGAGAAAAGTGGTGACATGATTTATAGATGTATTCTGAGGCATTTGAATATCTTGTTCCTGCTACCTGCTCTGACAACTGCTGTGCTGAGGGCTCCCAGAACAAAGGCTTGGGACGAATGAATCCTTGTCTTCACTCATGAGAAAGGTTTAAAAAAGAATCACCTCCTTCTTCTATTATTTCCTTGTCTTGTTATTTTAATTTTTTTCCCTGTGCAGACAGCAACATTAAGCCCACTAGAGAATGAATGAATATCAATGAGACAGGGCAAAGATGGAATATGCAGCAGTTCTCTCCCAAACTTATACTGAAAATGCCTACAGGGAGGTGGTGTTGCAACACATAACACAACTCTCACACCCACCGCTTTTGGGAAACATCCACATTACTGGAAAATGTCTCCTAAGTGGGCAGGTTTCCAACTGATCCTCAAGTTCATGGTGCACCCACTCTTCCAGCAATTTCACAGAGCAATTGCCTTCTTTCAATTACAAATGGAGGTGCAGCCAGGGCCCAGAGATGCACCATGCTGAGAACACTAGAAAGTTAGATACAGGCTTTGCTGTAAATCCCCCCATCAGGGACTGTTTCTAATAATAAATTACATTGCTCAGGAATTAAATTAATTGATTTCTTGCAGGCAGAGAAAAGAAAAAAGATGTGTTCTAACAGAACACAGAGAGGTAGAGACAGTGTCTATAAACACTGCACCAGCTAAATCCTCCCTTCAAAACTTCCTGAGCCCAGACATTTGCCCAGGGTGCCATTCAGCAGCATCCCCTCCTGCTGCAGCTGTGGGGATGTTCTCACAGCTCTCTGGTCATATTAAAACTCAGGAGGGAGCAGAGGCTCTCAGTGACAAAGGGACTCGAGTCCAAAGCTGGTTCATGAAACTGCTGTCTGCAGCAGGAGCTGGTGGCTCCCCAGATAATTTCTGAGTACCCCTAAATCCTTCCCTTCCACAGGCCCCCAAAACAGGGGAACAACAGCTGGGTGTTACAGGACATGTTTCCCTTGCAAGGCTGTTCAGGCAGTATCTGTTTCTGGTGACTTTCATGGCCTTGGGTAGAGGGGAAGCAGCAAAGCCCCAGCAAGGGGCAGACCACAAAGCAGCATTTTCCATGAAGCTGTGAGCAAACAACCCCAACCCTGCCCTGCCCCTGCCAAAACAGTCTCAACAAATGGCCAGCTGTAAAAGGAAATTTTAGTTAAAAGCCAGTTGATAGCACGGTTTTTTGAAAAATGTGAGTGACAAGCTTTTCTTCTTTCTGAACTGCGCAATTACTGGAGAGCCAAGAGGTGTTTTGTTGGGTTTTTATTTTATATGATAAAAAACTCAATGCTGCCCTCTGTCAGAAATGCAGCAGTACTGGTCTTCAACTGCTTGTCCTTAATTAACAAGTACTGTGTGTTCTTTCCATGGCACAGCTTTTGAGCATAAATCCCCCTCATCCCATCCGAGTGAGAAGGTGATCCGATTGCCACCCGCCGCTCGGTTTCGTGTGCTAAACATCTGACGGTGATAAATAATGCACCTCAACAGCTCAGCTGTTTACAGAGATGGCTCAGCTAAGGATGACTTTATGAAAAGAAGATATATTACTGCCCAGGTAGGAAAAAGAAATAGTGCAGTTTCTGCTTGTGTTTTGTGCAGTTTAAGTGGAAGACTTACATGGGTGCTCTGTTAAATGCTGATTAACCTACGGTGTAAGGTGACTTCCCAGTTCGTGAAGGCCAAGTTGAAGACAAGCCCCCCAGGAATACTGAGAGAAAACACCTCCCCAGTCTGGCACTGCCCCTCCCCAGCTGCTCAGTCCCATGCTGTGTGTGTAAGATGTGTGTGTGGTCCGTGTCGCCTGCCCGCGGCGCAGGGCTTGGGCTGCCTGGACCTCTGCCCAGGGGCGGGTTTAACACACCAGGAGAAGTGATAGCTCAAAAGGGATAAATTACAGCTCTAAGCTAGGTACCTTGTCAAATAAAAGGCTAAATCCAGAGCTGTTTGGTCCCAGCACACTGTGCTGCAGCAGAGCAATTGAAAAAGAGTGTGGTGAGAGGGGACATTGCCTGGCTAAGCCCCCCTGGCAGAGAGGGTGGTGAGATTTACACAGTGCAGACTTACAGACAGCTGCCTGTAGCTCCCAGTGAGTGGGATAGCACCCCACAGCTTCCCCCTCGCCGAGCACATGCAAGACAGTTTTTCTATGGCACCATGTCCCACAGGCACATGAGTCTATCTCCAGAGGGCCTGACACATGTGGAGGGGACCAAATGGCCAAGGGAGTGAGAGAGAGACCCTCCCTTGTCCCCACCATGTGTCACCTTTGCACTCCTTCTGGGGTCACCACCATGCAGTCCTTGCACTTCCCTGAGAGGAGATGTTATGGTGGAGCCCACCTTGAGCTCAGCCAGCTGGCAGCCAAAGCAGGGCTGCCCTCAGAGACCACTTCAGACAGCAGAGCCACACTCTCCAGTGCAGTCTGGCAATGCCAGCAGCCAAGGGAAGGAAATCTGCACTTGTAAAACACCACGTTTGGTCAGTAGCCACAAGCACAAAGCACCAGGTTGCATTGCTTTACAGGCAAGTGTTGTCCTTGAGAAGGTGCAGGGGTCTGGGATGAATTTTCTTGACTGGAGACGGCAAAGATGTCACTTGGTTTCACAATGAGTCACTGAAACTCGAGAAAGGCAATTCACCAGGGAAATCAGAAGGAGTAATTAGGAGAACATAGTAATTAAAAATGTATCCTAAGAGATCCCCTACGTGACATCTGCACCAGACAGAGAAGCATGCCTTTATCCACCCCAGGTTACACCAAGTCTGGGGAGAGCTGCAGCCACAAAGTCACCATGGTTACAGATGCACAAAACTGAGAGTGATGAGATGTCCTGCTCTGACACAGCCACAGTGTGCATCTTCAAGCTGCAACTATTTATTTGACCCTAGATTGTGCAATTTAAAAAGAAAGAACCCCAGAAAGTCCTAATATATTCAGGAATATGAAAGTAGACAGAGTAGAGATTTTAATATATGCGCATTGTTCAGGGTATGTGGAGGAATATATAATATGTTATTGGGCTGTAAATTGAGGCACTCGTTATGCAGCCCTCATTCTGTGTCCAAAACTTCTGCTTAGATTTGTTTATATCACCTTCTGTCCTAGAGATGCCTGCATTTAACACAATGATGTATTATGTGTCTATTTGCATGCATGCATACTAAGATGTAGTTGTAATACATCATAAGCCCTGCACACTAATTATCACATGCTAATGTAGCAAATTAACCATACATTAGCTTCCATCAAAAGCAGATTTCCTTTGCATACAAGGTGCCAGATACAACTTCATGTGGCCTGATCAGAGTGGTGCATAATAACCACTTGAATACACTTTCCATGCTATTTTGCTGACATAAATCCAGTGATAAAAGCATAAGAAGCCACCGAGGGTTTTAACTTCACAGTGTTTACTGCACATGATAAGGAAGCTGGATTTCACTGTCTGAATGTATTCCCAAGGGCACACTGAGACACAGTGGTTTTTGGGTAGTGGTAATAGTAAAGTCCAACCTCACTTTCAGATTTCTTGTGGTGTCTTGTTATTTTTGCAAATGCTGTCTTCGTCTGATGCTGGCAGGCTGCCACAGCAAGCTTAGCAGGAAGTTACCTTGACTCTATAAGCCAGTCTAAGACAGGAAGAAGCTGTTTGGAAACACAGGCTGAGTCTACAGTAGGAAGTAACTCACCTAAGGGTAGCACCAGAGCTGGGTCCTGTCTCTTGCCCTGAGGCTCCCAGTCCACAGGACTACACTGACTGGAATTCCTCGCCCTGATCACCAGAGAGCAAACAGCTTTTCTGTGGCTGAAGAGGCTGTTCTTCCCTCTTAGACCATGGATACACGTCTGACACACAAATTACATACTCATCCTTGTACTTTTTGCACAGACATGGCTCCTAGGATGATCTAAGGCTTGCTGAAGGTATTTGGATGGAAGTACAGCAACTTCTACTGAGCCACAGAGTCAACTGCACCTCACAGGAAGTTTACAGGAGTGCTCTTCTGAGCCAGCTCTCAGTGGATGCAACAGAATGGCTGCCTTTGTTCCCGGGAAGATAAAGAAACTAAACAGTAGTCTTTTTGCTCAAATATCCAAGCTTTATTTTCATTTTAAAAATAAAAGTTTGTAACTCCCAGGCTATGGATACTCAGTATAAAACATAAAATGTTTTTCCTTGGAAGCACTAGAAACCCCTGCTCTCTATATAATAATGGAACATAACACAGAGCAAGTGTCAAACACCAAATTTCAGAAAAGCTGTAACGAGTAGTGGTTCACAGGCAATGAAATTGCTGTAAAGGATTTGGCTGTAAAGGATTATAACTGCTGGGCTGGTAAGAGGACTCAGGCATTACGGAAAACCTAATTTAAAAAAAAGTCATTTGCATACATGATTACACCTTAGTCATGTCACTGCCATCCCAGCTCAATTCCCCTCCAAGTGAGGTGACCATGCTCTGTAATATCGACCATGATGTGTCTGCAAGCATCCTGGTGTGAGCTGTGCTCATAGTGCCCCTGCAGCTCCCAAGCAGCCCATGCCCACAGCTCCATTGGCCTGGATGAGATAATCCATGGGCTTCTGTGGCAGCTGAAATGCCAAAGTTTAACTTTCAGCTAGTGAAACTCCTTCACCCTAAAATAAAAGATCTTCAAACCAGCCTTTTCCCAAATTCTGATTTTTTTCTGAGCAGTTACTTTGTTCCGTGCTGCGCATTTAATTGTCCGGAGCCTCAAGCTGCCCATCTGTGCTCCTCACACGTGTTCTTGCTGCTTGTATCAGCCTTGCTGCCACTGCCAGCTCTGTGAGACATCTCTTTCCCTGGAATTGTTCAAATATCAGTAGGGGGCATTATTGTCTGAGCCTGCCTGGTCTCTGCAGAGCGCTGCCTGTAGTTCCTTATTCTACAGGAAGACTGTCCGTGAGCAGACTGTGTGGTGACTAGAGAACTAAGATCACTTTGGTGGGTAATCCTACCAGGAGTTAATGATCCTAGAACCAAAGCCACAGTTTAAAGGCTTTGTGATCATAGTCACACATTACATCTGATGTCTATTTGAAGAAATGTTTTGTAGCATAAATTTGTCTCTAACAGTCCCATCAGCAGAATCAGGTGTTTACAGCTCAGAGGAGTTTGCATGGCCCTTCTTTAGGAGGCAGAATATCACTATGTCTTGTAAAAGGAAACAGAACAGGAATAGAGTCTCCTAGTTAGATTCAAAGATGGGAACATGCCTCAAGGTTTCCATGGAGAAGAGTGGTATTTTGCAATTTCACTTTTATAACACTTAGTTTATTAAAAGACCTCAGATCCCTTTCACCTCCAGTTTTTCAGAATGTGTCAGCATTCCTCGGGTCAGGTTTTCTTTTAATCTTTGACTTTGTGACTGGTAAAGTCATCTTCAAACATGACCTACAGCAGTGCTCTGACATGAGTTGGGCTTGTGCTCTGGATCCAATTCGTTCAAGTGCAGAGGAACCAGCAGAGGGATCTATGTGCTGCTAACACCCCAAAAACAGGACTTACAGAGTCTCTATGCATACTTTGGTCTTGACACCACTAAAGGGGGTGAATTTCAGCTCAAAATTGGACTTCAAGCTACAATGTGATTTTCATGCCTGGGCTTTGCTTACTAAAGATTTTTATTACAGCCCTAGGAAAACAATGCTAATCCAATAGCTTTCATCTTTCTAGTGTCTCTGTCACATCTCACTCCCCAACCACATTCCGGAGTCTGCTCTGGACAAAGGGATATGCTGCAAGGAAAGCTGAACAGATGGCCCAATGCTTCTTTAAACAGTTGTATATTTAGTTACTAGCCACTATGAAAGAGTTGGATTAATTTTTATTGTATAGCCCTCTCTGTGGAATAGCTCAGTCATACGCTCCAAGAAAGAGCAAAAGCTCCTCCTTTCTTCCATCCCTGCTCCAGTACTCAGGTGAGACCTATCAGATCTGCACCACACAGTGGATGCAGAGGATTATTCTGTCCCCTAAACTGAATGTAATTGGGGATGCAGCTGCATCTGAGTTAGCACAGGAATTGCCATCAGGAATAACCCCTCAGACCATCTGACCCAGTGTTCTTTACAAGAGAGTGCCAACACTGTCTGACTCGGAAAAAGAAGCAAGAAAACCTAATAGTACTGCTACAAAGGTTAGCTTTGGTCTGAGACCATGAGGGCTGGCAGCATCTAAATGCTTTGAATGGTGCATTGCTGGTGAATGTAATTCTTGGCTGCTCCAGCTCTCCATATGGCAGCAGCTTCTTTCAGACCTGTAATAAGGAAAGACAATGGTAAAGACTGGGAAATACCAGAAAGCTGCAAAGAATTCACACATTTAAATCAAGCTTAAGTGAAAGACACAATTTCCAAAGTATTGGTTTGCATATTTACTGTATTGTCTGCATCCCATACCAAGAATTACTCATTCCTGGCAGCATTCTTGTCTGTGAAACACAGTAATTGCAATTACACTTCCTAAAAAAGTCCAGCACTTTACCTTAAAAAGCCCAATGCCTTTTACCAAACTCACCTGCAAGGAAATATTTTTGATTAAATACTTAAGAAGTCACAACAGACATCAGGTCTGACTTCAGTGTAAGCATCCCTTGACGTGACACATCATTTTTGTGTGTGGAAAGGAAGATAAAAGCCCTTTCACCACTGGATGCTACTCTACAAGCTAATCACTACGCTAATGTGCAGATGTTCTTTTGATAGGACCTTTTTCATACTCCACACAGCAGGTTGTTTAGGTTTTCTGTGAAGAAAATGGAAAGGGACCCAGTGGGTGACTGGAGTACTGCATGTTTGTCATTATCCACCTCACCCATCATAACATCATATGAATCGATGTGCCTGTGATTTCTCTTTTTTTTTTTAACATCTAATGCAGTTGCTAGGAGTTGCCAATGCAGTGGTGCTGCCTGTGGAAGATTAAAGGATTGAGAAGTGAGGACAGATTTAAAATCTACAATTTAAATCCGAGTGGCACAAGAGGAAGAGCTTAATTTTCTACATCATTTCAGGCAGGAAACAGAAGGTGACCCTGTGGAAATCATTTCAATAATACAAATGAGAAGGGAAGTGTCATCTGTAAGTGAGGGAGCAGGGGGAAGGCAGCCACAGTTCACAGGGGGCTGTAGCTGCAGGGCAATGGAGAGGCTTCAGATGGAGATGATTCTTCTGTCAGCACAAAGCATGTGAGGGGAGAGCTGGGGCACGCTCACAGACAGTGGTGCTTTCAAAGAGTAGGGAAATGATCCTGCCTGAGAGATGCTCTGCTCAAATATAAAGGCAAATGTTATATGTTTTCCACTACTAGAAAAGTAAGAGAAAAAAGGAGAAGTTAAGGGGGGGCGGGGGGAAAGGAACGAAAAGGAAAAAAGGGCAAAAAAGAGTACCTCTGTTGCTGTTGCCCTGGAGAGTTCTTTTCCATTCTATGTATGAATTCTTCAACTAACAGACAGGTGCTGAATTCACATTACATCCTTGAGGCCCAGTGTTCCCAGAGAAGTGAAGCATTATTCTTTGCCTTGTTTTCATTTATTTTACTGTGCTAGTTAAAAGCTGAGCTCATAGGAACATACTTCCTGAGGCAAGCAGAATTCAACAAGGGAAGTCAGCTTTATTACCTGGCCTGGCCCTCCCAATTCACTTCTGCAGTACCTAGGGCTGCTGTTGAGGAGGGCAAGGTTCTAGTTAAGTTGTGGGAAAGTTCACTGGGACCAAACATTCCCACTTAAAAGCAGTGCCACACAAGGATTGGTAGTTGGCATTGCCTTCTGGCTGGCCTGGAACAGGATCATCTAGAAAAGCAGGACAACCACTTTCCATTCTCAGTCACAGTCTGGCCCTCAAAAGAGGAGATAAAGACAACATTTGCTCTCACTCAGAAGAAAGATCTGAACCCTTCCAGGCAGGAGCCAGCCAGTCCAGACTTCTGTGCAGGTGAGAGAAGGGTGGAATGACCATCACTTCCCCAGGCAGTGGGCAGTAGGGATTATGCAGCAGAGGGATCATTGTAACCCATCCCCACCTGGATTTAGAACCACAGTGGTTGTGCACACGTGCCAAAACAAACCACTGGAAATGAAAGCAATTGTCCAGCAGGAAGACTGGGGTGAAAAGCAAGGATTTCTTAGCATTAGGCTTGATGTTTCCCATTGTTTTTCAGGATGGACACAGCTCTCAGCTGCAGACAGTGGAAAGCAGCACTCTGGGAAGGAGGGAGAATGCCTCCTTGTTTTCATATCCGAGTGTCATTAACTGAAGGTGACAAAAGTTAGGCTATGCTGCACTGGGGAGAAACTCACATCTTACAAAAAGCAGGTACAAAGAGCAAGAGGCTGGACTGCTGGCACAGTTCAACCTCCAAGTGAAGCAGGGACAGTTATCTTCTATGTCCAGACCTCATACTTTTGCTATGAAGGTGTAAGACAAAAAACAGTTTCCTTTCCTGTAAAATCACTTCCTAAAAATGGGATATACACTGGTAAAACCTTATGTGAATGAAGGACATCATTGTTCATTAGAGGTGCAGAAGGGGTCCAGAGAGTGAGGATGATCTGTGGCATAAGCAGTCTTAAAGCAAAAAAAAAACCAAAATTCTCTCCTGTGTGACGGCTCAGTACCAATGTCAGTAATCTCTTAGGATTTCAGCAGGGTGGCCTGGAAGACATGGCTGAAGAGAGGGTCTCCAAAGGACTGCTCATTTTGGTGAATTTCAGGTGTCAGTTTAAACTTCAGCCTCTGAGCTAACCAGTGACAAACTAGGCATCCCAAAATATATTCTAGCCACCAGCTACCGGATATTTTTCTGAGAGTTACAGATGAATACTTGGGAGCCACAACACATGCTTTAAAAAAATGGAAAGCAAATATTCTGCTAACCACAAGTTGGCAGAAAGAACTGTTAAAATCCTGTCCCCAAAGAGCTCATGAATAAAGGAAAGAAGCTCTTTGAAAAGAGAGACAGAGCATGTGAAAGTCGAGGTGAACCACATCTTTATTTGTTATCACCAGCCTGAAGAGCTAAACACTCTTTTATTTTGTTACAAACACTCACATATAGAAAAAAGGAAACTACTCCTCTGTGAAGACTTTGTTTTGTTGTTTTATTAAAGAACAAATTCCATTTCAAGTTAGCATTTGCTGGTGTTAGTTTTATTTCTCAAACAGAAGCAGGGAAGCCCTACGGTACTGAAACCCAGCTGATACTGGGTACTTTTAGCAGTAACATCTAGATGGTATTTTATTTAATTTACAAAATCAGGTGCTTAAGGCTTTGCAAAGGCAGATCTGCAGCCTTAATCCATCCCCTTGTGACAACAGGCTGGAATCAGCCTTTATGCATGCACAGTGTACAGGAAGAGGCAGAAGGAATAGATAGGCATATTAATTAAAAACAAAAAATGAATTGATAAATTATACCTCACAATATACAAGAAGGAAGGTAAGACCAGATGTATCAAGTCAAGTCAAAAATCAAAATTGATATAGTCACAGTGTGGTGAACACACAGAGACATTGCAGTCATGTCTCTTACCAACAGTAATTCTCACAGAAGCAGGACACAGCCCTCTGTTAGAGGAGTTCCTGCCAGGAAGGGTGGGAGGATGAAAGAAACTGTGGTGATAGGAGCCCCTCTTTATGCAGAACAGTAGGTGTGAGGGGGTAGGTCAGAGCACACAGGGCTGGGAAAGCAAGAGGTAGGAACATCATCGAATATGGGAGCCATTCTCAATGATAGGGATGCCAGGCACTGAAGTTGGAGGATTTGTAATGACAAGATATGGTTAGCAGGTCTCATAAACATCCCATGTTTATGAGAAGAGTGATTAAATGGATCACCTTCCCCCTGCATCTAGAGCCCTCTCAATGCCCTGCCAGTGGCAACAGCCAGCATTGCTCCTGCCACTTCCAAAAATGCCTCAGGGTTGGACATTGCTCAGTGCAGAAGGGAACTGGACTCTTATGACCTGTGCAATGTTTCTCATGGATTCTGGGCCCATGCTCTTCCACTTTCTGCTGGACAGCTCTCCACCTCAGCAGTTAAATGCATGACAGTGCTGTCACCTTAAACAGGCAGATTCCAGAACACCACAAAGAGCAGAGCACCATCAATTCAGTCACTGAATGACACGAGGCACTAAGAGTGATGAATCTTTCCTGCACGGACAAGAAATGATTGATTTGAATAATTGCCTGGAATATTCACATGACACTCGAACACAGTCGCTGTCATGATTACCAACGTCTCTCTTTCTCACAGCAAGTCTATAATTGGCAGCAGTGTCTTAGATAATTTATACAGTAACAACATTTTCACACTTTCCCAGTTTTGGATAGCTGCTAATATTTCATGAGACAATCATTTTGTCATACAAGGGAGATTTTGGCACATCTGTTGATGCCGACTGTCATTGGATTTCTCCATTTTTCTGTCTTTTTTATTCATTGTCACTAGTACCCATCTATTCCTTTTTTGTATTGTGAAGATTTATATTTAGCCACGGTATTAGATTAGTGCAAGTCTTCTTCTGTATTGAAAAGGAACTTCTACTTCAAGTCCATATGTGAATGGATTTCCTGTTATAAGGAAAAATTCCTTATTTCTTAGTGGTTTGCCTGTACCATGTGGTCAAATAAGTGAAAGGCTAAATAAATCAGGAGTTTGCTTTTCTATCGTTCCTGCATTCCAAACTAAGCAGACCGCTCCAAAAACCAAGCAGAAGCTGTCACTACTCCATGAGGAGCTAGGAAAGATCTATTCTCTGCATTTCTTTGCTGTCCTGCTAGTGCAGATTGCCTCATGCTGCTCACTTCTGTGCTCAGTGGGATCCAACTGCTAGCAGAAGCAGGGGTCGGTGCCCTGCTTGTGGGACTGGAAGGTCTTTTTGTTCTTTTAATGTCACCATGAAACTGGTGGATAGCTTTAACTGTCATTCTTAGAAGTTTCTTGCTGATCTCTCTTTGTATAGAATTGTCATGTTTGCTTACCTGTTTAATGGCATATGTGCTCTTTTCACCTTATTTTACCTGCAACAAGATAAACAAAGCCTTAACCTTCTTTGGCACCACCAGCAATTACCCAGCCCTTGGGCTCAAGGAGTGAAACACTGGAATCAGAGCTGTGCTTTCAGAACACCCACTGTCCTCACCACCTCATAGGTACAAGTCATTTCAGTGGCAGCATTGCTCAGCAGCAGATTTATTTCTTTTTCTTCTCCTGCATGTGTTCAATATCAGTGTGTGAAAAATTGCTACTAGAGGGCAGATACTGATCATGATACAGCTATTACTGGCTGCCAGGTACTGCAAAGATTGGGGTCACTGCCTGCTTTTTCCAGAAGAGAAAGAGTTTAATGAAATCTTGCTCTTTGGAGGCAAGAAAGCGTTTATCCCCTCCAAACAAGTTCATAGTCCTGAGGTAGAATGACATGAATATGTATGATTTCTTTAGTGAATTACGTGAATTTGTAAGAGAGGTTTGAGGCATATAGCACTTTCAAAGCCCCTCGTTCAGGTCTCTCTGCTGTCTGCATTTAGCATATGCTGAGAGGATGTGCAGAGAGTTCCGTGGTGCCTTCAGTCCCAAAAGGCTTCACTGACATTTTTGGCTGAAAGGGTTTTCCTTGGCAGGATGATTAGGCAGCAGCACACTCCACGGATGTTGCTTATTACCTCCTAAAAGACTGGAGTCACTGGTGCTCGTCCATCCTGGCTGGTTGGCCCACAAGCTCTGCTGAGCTGTGATTATACCACAGGCAGACTGCCACATCCCTTGTGTGTCCCACTACCCTCACCAAATGCATTTTACAAAGCTGACATTTAAAAAATCCTACCAACAACTTGTGGAGATCCTTCTCTCTGTCCTGCTGTGGAAAGGTTAAGAGCACAAGTACCCACAATTTGTGCAGCACACAGAGGTAGTGAAAAGCAGGGTGGAGCAGAGACATTAGGTAAATGGCCAAAAAAGGTGAGGCAGCATCACACAGAGACACATAACAAAGAAGCCAGTGGATCTAGTTGACTTCAGCTGAGCAAGGCTTGGAGTGCTGCAGTCCAATGTGTTGATGCTCACGAGCAGGCACATCAGTGACTCTGCTGGGTGGAGTCAGCTTCCAGGACCCGGCCCTGTGATATTTTCTCATCCAAAGAGGCTGCACATACAGAGAGAGCTATAGTTCAAGTGTAGAAGGTGATGTGAAGAGAGGACATATGAGTTGGAAACATTCCAATGTTTGCTTCAGGTTGGAGATGCAGCTCTGTCTGTTGAACTGTAAAGGGTGGCTCAGCTGTTCCAGCTCCCAGTTGTGAACCCATCCTCTGCCTGTGTCTGTAAAAGCTGATTTATTGCCTGAATGGCCACATCAGAAGTGATTTGGGCAATATAACTGTGTGACACTACACTGAAGCTCAAGTTCAGGCCAAGCAGAGTCTTCTTACAGGTCCCATGTTGTATCTACCAGCCTTGTGCAGATGTCTTGGGCAACCTAAACTGTCCAAAATTGCACTGGGCACCTATGCCAGGGAACCTAAAGGGCCTGTCTCTGCCAGTAGCATGTTCACACTGCTTCCAATAGGTATCCCCTGCAAAACCTTGCATTCAGGAAAATGCATCCCTACCCCTTATAGACAGTGGACTGAAACAGATGTGGGTCTACGAACTTCTTACTCCAGGAATAACAAATGAATAATTTTGCATGAAAAGTTTATCAGATTATGCTCTTTTTCCCATCGCAGGTTATTCTGAAGCAGACATGACAATAAATCATCACAACCCCATGAATATTTCATAGAAACACATTTCAGCTTATGGGTGTTCTTTTTTTCTTGAACGATTATGTCTGTGTCTTTGGCCATTCATTGTCTGTGATACGTGACTAGCCACTTGATTCAAATTACTGTAGTGTCTGGATTTTGACTGGTTGATTAAATATTTCATAACAAGGAGGAAAAGTAGCACTGCAGATGACATTTATGTGAATATGCAAGCAGGTATTTGTGAAATCTTAGTCAGGATTTCTACTCACAAACACTTTGGGAAGATTTATAGATATCTCTAAACATTGTTGAAATAGTGACTTTTTATCCCAGTTTAAATTCCAATGAGATAATGAAAATTATGATGATAATGATTATTTGGCACTGTTACTCTAGTTAAAGGGATGGGGATCCAGCATTCTGAAGTCTCTCCAAGACTGGACTATAACTCAGAAACTTAAGGAGAAACATAGTAGATGGTATCTCTTGCAATGGATTTCATTAGTGTAATAGTTCTTGAGCAAACTGGAAAACAAATCTCAGAAGCCTGACACATGCCTTGTCAGTCCATGGGAGCTCAACACCAGAATTCATAGAGACTGTAACGAAATTAAATTTTAAGTAGCAATAAGCATTCCTGAAACCCCTCAGTTCTTGTGCGTATCTCTTGTAACCCAAGTTAATTCTTCAGATCATTAGCTACAAAATCTGTAAGGCAGAAAAAAGAGGCTGGAGGAAGGAGTGCTAAGCTTTTATATTTGATTTCCCCCAAATGACTACCAGCTTTTCAGGAGCAAACTTTTGAACAGTTAAACTTTTATATTAAATTCCTGCATGCATGTTTAGCAGTCCTGTCACTCTGAGAGCATTTAGCTATGCATACAAACACCAGCTGATGTGAAAGATGCTACCAAACCACTATCTGTCCTTCCCATTGAGGGAGAGCTCTGTACAGGCCTGGAAATGGGAAGCTCCCATGAGAAACAAAAGCCTCGGTGAAGTGAATGACAAAAGCCCCATTGACTTTGGGAGAGGCTGGGAGCAGAGATGCTGTTACACACACGTGTCCACCTGCTCAGGCAATTCAGCCTCATTTGCAGGCTCAGCATGCTCTCGGTGGTTTATTCAAGCTGTAATGGTCTCTGGGTCGCTCTGGTGAAGCCTGACCTTAGCAAACCCCACCATGTGAATGGGACCTGCCCCTGCTGCCACAGCTTCCCTGGTGGGAGGGAGCCTTCCTCCACTAAGGATGCGGGTGCCTGTGGTCTGTCAGGTTTTCCTGGTGGGTTTGGAGCTGTGTACTCATCATAAGGATGGCTGCCCTCTGCTTTAGCAACTCCTTCTGAGTGGAAGAGGGCAGGGAGTGTGGACAGCAGCAAGAAAGGAGCCTGTTGGGCAGGGAGAGCAGAGGGTGAGGAAGGGACCCAGAGGGACACGGGAAGACCAGTGCGGGGAGGTGGTGGCAGGGACAGCAGAAGAGGGGGCTCAGGGGGAACCTCATTGCTCTCTACAGCCACTGGACGGGAGGATGCAGTGAGGTGGGGCCAGTCACTTTTGCTATGCCCAGGGTGAGAGGACTAGAGGAAATGGCCTTAAGCTGGGACGGGGGAGATTCAGATCAGATATTAGAAACAAATTTTTCACTGTTAGGGTGGTCAGGCATTGGAACAGGTTGCCCAAGGGCGTGTTGAAATCACCGTGCCTGGAGGTGTTCAAGAGACACTTGAATCTGGTGCTGGGTGAAGATGTTTAGGGGTTACAGTGGTACTGCTGGGTGAGCACTTGGACTGGATGATCTGAAAGGTCTCTCCCAGCCTTGATGATTCGATGATTCTATGATTCTGCGGAGGCTGAAGGAGACGTGGGAGAAGAACGACGAGCTGCAGGTGGTCACCGCAGACGGCTGGGAAAATCAGAGGGCTCTAGGAAACCGATCAGCCGAGGAGGCAAGGGCTGGGCAGCCCGAGAAGAGAGCCGGTAGGGGAACCCGCCGGGCTGCGGTGGGAGCAGGGGTGGGAGCCGGGACCGGGGGCAGGCTGTGCGTGGAGCATCCCCGAGCAGGATCGGGGGCAGGGTGTGCGCTGAACGCGGGGCAGGAGCGGGGCAGGAGCGGGGCACGAGCGGGGACAGGAGCGAGGGCAGGGTGTGCGCTGAACGCGGGGCAGGAGCTGGACAGGAGCGAGGGCAGGGTGTGCGCTGAACGCGGGGCAGGAGCTGGACAGGAGCGAGGGCAGGGTGTGCGCTGAACGCGGGGCAGGAGCTGGACAGGAGCGAGGGCAGGGTGTGCGCTGAACGCGGGGCAGGAGCTGGACAGGAGCGAGGGCAGGGTGTGCGCTGAACGCGGGGCAGGAGCTGGACAGGAGCGAGGGCAGGGTGTGCGCTGAACGNGGACAAGGCGGGGAGCCCTCCCGAAGCGGGGCTGGCGCAGCGGCCGTGGACACCCCCGCACAGCCGGGCAGCGAGAGCGGTCCGGCCCGGCAGCCCGCGGTGAGGGTGAGCGGTGCCCGCTCTTAGAGGCAGCTGTTCAATTACAACTCTAATAACCTCCCCAGAGGTCAAAGGCACTGCAGGTTTAAAGCCTACTGGGGCAGGTAAAGATGTAATTATGTTCTCCTGACAGTTTTCTTTGATGGCTGAGTGCCTTGAGACTTCCCCCCCCCCCTCCCCCCCGACACCTGTCTTCGGCTTTGAAAGCTTAGCAGTGAATTTGTGAGTTTGGCCCCAATGGATACGGATGCCGGGTTTATCACATCCTGCACCTTTTTAATTATTGCGTGCTGACTAAGCATGGTGGGAAAGTTTCTTTTGCCTGTGTCAGCTCTGAATGCATTGCACATGCATGTTCCGAGGTCGGGCTCACCGGTGTCGGCTGGGTCCCCTTGCTTCCTTCCAGCCCCCCTCAATTAACCCGGTGTTTAAATGGGCTATGAACGTGAAGGCTGCATGTTTGGAAAAAGAAATAAATTGGAGAGGCACACTCTCCTCTGGCGACGAGAATAAGGACTGTGTCTGAACAACTGCTGAAGGCAAGGGAACATATCAGTGTTTTCACACCAGTGCCATAGTTGGGTAACTATTGACAAATGCTGACTTTTAAACGGTGACTGCTGACTTTGGTAATACAGCAGAAACAGCTCCTTTTAAGAGCGATCTCGAAACACTCGAACTGCTGGATTGCCTTGTTAGCTCAAGCCTTGAGTTAGCTGAGAACCAGAAGAGCTCTTATTCTCTGCAAGGACGTTCTCTGTGAAACGAATCTGACTTATGCTAAACACATCAACTGTAAGACAGGGTGTTTATTTTGCAATGTCATTTTCAAAACCGTGGTAGATACCAAATGCGTGAACTAGATACAGGAAAGCTGCCTTGCAGTCTGCTTTTCTGCCAGAGTGCATTTTGAACGGTTTATGATTGCAAGGTGGCAGTTTTACTTGGAGTCTCACTTTTGTGTTTTAATTAGCTGTCATCAGAGCTGGAGTTCAGCTTCCAACACTTGTGAAATGTGCCATGAACGTGCACTCTGGGTGCCTGGGTAATGTTTTGGGACTAATTACTTAGAGCCCATTCTCTATTAAGCAATGTGCATATATGGAAATCTCTTTCCAGTTAAATTTCCAATCTCCTGAGTTGCATCTCATTGTGAACTTACTGAGTTTTGCTTCAGTCATCTGGTAGCTGAATATTCTTACTCCCTTTTTTCTCACCCCCTTTTTCTTAAAAATCGTTGCTTTAAAGTGTTCCTTAAGTGCTGTGGGTTTAAATGTTCCCTGTGACAGCAGCCCACATTCAGTTGCTGCTCCCCAGAGTTTTTAGTGTGTCTGACCTGTGCTCTAACATAAGAGGTGTTTTAAAACATAGAGGCTTAGAGCTTTTCCACGAGTAAAACTATTGAATGATCAGAGATGTCTTTTCTCAGCAGAAGAAACTGCTTTCTATTTAAAATGGCTTTTCCAGTCAGGGTGTATCTAGGCTGTGAAGGAATGGATTTTTCTAGGAAGTAGTGGGAGGCAGGAAGAATCATGAAAAAGAAGGTGGTGCAAGAGAGAGCATTAAACCACAGAGCCAGAACCAGATGAGAGGTCCTCAGCTATGCAGATAAAATTTCTTCAAGAGGACAAAGAATCTTCTCACGCTGTGAGATGGTATTTTCTTAGCTTATATTCCAGGGTGGCTGCAGAATTCAGTGTTGTAGTTCACATTGAGAGGTAGAGTGGGTCTGTAGGTCCACAAAGCTTAGGGAAGAGTGGGCTAGGAGGAGTCAGTGGACTTTTGGGGAAGATTTGGAGTGATGCTGCTCCTGTTTTGCTGGCTACCTTCCTGGGCCCTCTTCCTTCTCCTTTTAGGCCTTCCCCCACCTTCACCTTCTGTGGTAGAACATGTTCCCTTCTTCTCCATCTGCACACCATCTCTTCCACCACCACTCTGCCACCTTCCCTACACAGCTGTCTCTCCCTGTCCTGGAAGCCACCTGGTTGCTGGGGGTGGGGCTGGAGGAAAGTAGGTTTCTTTCTTTGCCTTCCAAGTAGGCCCATTGTGCCTGGTGGCACGGGCAGGGGAGAGAGGGCCACTCACAGCTGGTCTGGCTGTGGCAGACAGTGGCCAGCTCTGCCTGTGTTTGGCACAGGCTGTGAGCGGGCACTGAGCTCAGCACGGGGGAATCTCAGCTGCGAGCGTTCAAAGCCAATTACTGGATGCCGTCTGTGTATGACAAGCTTCAGTTTCATTAGCTGCCTCCCAGGAGTATCGAGCTATGCAGCTCACCTTTGCAGAGATCAGAGCTTCCTCTGCGATGTTATTAGGTGTTTTTAAAAATAGCTTCATCAATCCACTTTAAAAGAGCTGGTCTGCTCTGATAACAGTGCCTGCTGGTGCTTTTCCAGATAAGGAACTTGTCACTTTTCCTGCTGTCATACATGCAGCTCCTGCCCTATTTAGAATACAGTATAAAAAAAGACTACAAAATAATCACCAGTCTTGAGTAAAGATTTATGTGTTCAGTTTATAATAACTAAACACTCCTTATTTAACTGCTTTGGACAATATTGCCTTATGAATAAGTTAGGATCAAGCTAAATACAGAGTTGAAGATAGTATCTTCACATACCAGTGTCTTGAGGAAATCTTCACAATAATGTCTCTTATATAACAAAATGACAACAGGCCAAAGATATCTTTTATTTTTTCTTTTTTTTCCCAATTAGAAATTCATTAGCTTTAAAAAGAATCTGAAATACTGCGTTGTGCATGTATGTGTATCATCTGTACAATGGTGGGAAGCAGCCAGATGAAATAGTGTAAAACCAATTTCAGTCTCTTTTGGGGGTCTGAAAAGTAGTTTCCAGCAGTATCATGAGGAAACTGCAATTGCAGGACATACCTAATAATTCATTCTATAATGGTGTATGCAGGAGCAGTGTTCTAATTTACACATTTCTTTGATGTTTTGTGAGCAGATGGCATTTTTAAAAAGGTCTATAAATTCTGTGGGAACTTGGTAATGGGTAATTGCTGGGGATAAGAAAAGAGTAGTAGTCAAAGTCTGACTTCTCTGCTCTCAAAAGGGAGACAACACTCTGCAGCCTCATTTTTAAGCTACTATCCTTTTAGAAAACCTTGCTTAAGAATATTCACCAGTGCCCTCAGCATAAATTTGGGACTTGTTGATTTGTCTTCATTAACTGGACTGTTCTCCATGACCCAGTCACTTGTTTTTACAGGTAAAAAGGGCTGGGGCAATCATGGCTTTCTGTGGGACACAGTGCACTGTGAAATTTCATAGGAAAGCCCTTTACTCTTTCCATCTTTCCCTTTTTCTCACATGTTTCATGGTTCCTTTCCTTTCATTTTTCCTTTCTCTGTTTCTGTCTCTTTTATCGCACCTTTGACTTGGTTCACGTACTTCAGGCACCTGCCTGAAGTGTTTGCAGCACAGGACTTAAAAACCTGTTTGCACTGTGACATCAAAGGATCACATTTTGAAATTACAACTTTTCCTTTGAACAAGAAGAAAAAAAGGTTCCTGGTTGCTATGGTGATGAGTGCTATATAAATGCCTATAAATAAATAAAGTAAACAGCTGATTCATGGACTTTGATTTGCACTATTTTTTGCTTTTCTAATGAGATATAATTAAATATCAGAATGGGAGGAAGTGACTTTCTATCAATTTTATTAAATACGTATTATGCCTCTCTTTTACAGTATTTCGGCTGAGAACAATTAAATAGTAAAATGTGTATTTTTCTCTCTGTGGGAAGCTGATAATTTGGAAAATCATGGTCTAGTATTTATAGTAAAAACTTTTAGATGCCAAAAGGTACTCCAGTAAAAAGGTGGTGTCCATTTTCAATTTAATCAGAACATACATTTCGCGCTAAATGCCTGTTTTTCTTATCTCTAAGAGACTGTTATAGCTGTTTCAACCTTTAAGTTCCAGTCAAAAGTGTCTGAAAATGTAATTATGTTATTCTGCAATATTTGAAACCCCACTGGTGCACAACAACAAAACTTGAAAATGTCACTGACTTTTCCTTTTATGTCAAAATGACAGAGTGAAAAATCATATTCCTTGTTAAAGTTTGGAGAGGAAGGGAGAATTGGCTTTTTTGTAAGCCTTTTGTTCTCAAGTCCATGACGTAAAAGTAGCTTTCTCTCAGTGCTAAAGGTGGTGATTGTAAAATGAATTGGATGGAGACAATAAAGTGCTTCTTCAGAAGTCAGGGAATAGCCATCAGCCATTGCTAGGAAGGCCCTTTTCAGTATTAACCTCTGGAGCCAGTCCACTCCTGGGCAGTTGCTGAAGCAGGACTTGGAGCCCAGCTCCCCACCAGAGCACTGGAGGAATCCCACAGACAGGTGTTTCTCACTCAGGAAACGGGTGCACTTTGATTAGCAGCAAAGGAGAGTCTGTAATGGACACAGCTGTCCTTAGGGGAAGGAAAAAAGGCAGGTGTGATACACTGAACTACTCCTTGGTTAAAGGGTCAGTCTGGTTTCTTGGTGGGAACTGATTTTGCCACAGTGGCCTGAAGAGAGATTTCCTCAGCCCGAGCTGTGGAGTGCAGCTTGTGCACTGGAAGGGAGTAGATCTGCTTTCTAGCACAGTCACAGCTTTGTGTTCAAAGCAACTGTCAGATTTCCAAAGGACTTCTGAGCACTGTCCTGTCCTATGAAATGATGATAAAATAACACCACACCCTTCACTGTCTTCCTTCCCTTGGTGCATTCAGATTCATGTCTATTTGCTTTACCAATTAAAAATACATTTGACTAAATACCTTTTACTTCCAATCGTGTGTAATTGGGAGGACAAAGAAACGTGGTAGTTTTTTGCAGTTTTGCACAACTACTTGTCACAGGGCAAAACATGCATCTGCACACAGCTATTGAAGGCATGAGCAGAACAGGAGCAAGGAATGGTATCCCCAAAGGTCTGACTTGAGCAGTGACAGCCAGCTCCAGTTTGATTTATGTTTCGTAGGCCTGTCACTTGTGTCACAGCCGAGCTGCTGCTGTGGCCAGGCTGGTGGTGCTCACCTGAAGAACAGTGACAGCTTCAGTGAAATAGCCACAGAGCTGCTTCTGAAGCTGGTGTTCTGTGCCATGGGACTGTGCTCATCTCTCAGAGGGTGGCAGTGTCTCAGTCCTGACCCTGTGCCTGCCACAGCACTGTTTCATGTGGGCCTGAGGCCAGAGCAGGTCGTGCCAGCTGGAAATGTGGTTTGTGTTCCACGTGTATCAAAGCCAGTTTTACCTGGATTGAGGGTAGCTCTGGACAATCAGTGTTTGACCTGCATTACTGATATTGGAGAAGGCAATCCGAGGTCTCTCCTGAAAGGGTTGCTGCAGAGGCTGATGAGGTTTGTAGGCAGCCTGAATCCAAGCAATCTGCTGCTTGCAAGAGCAACAGGGAAATGTGAAGGGTGTCAAACAGGGAGCCTTGAATGTGCTTCAAGTTTGCAGCTACTGCCAGGGCTAACCACATGGCTTTGGTGTTCCTGGAGACCAGGTTGGTGCTGGAGGAAGACCAGGATCTGGAGTCATTGACAGAATTTTCTCAATTGAAAAGCAGCACTATTAGTAGCACAGACTGCTTTTAATGGAGAGGCATCTTTATTTAGAAGTCTTTTCTTTGGGAAGGAGGATGAAATATACATATAGATATTAATGATAGGACAAACTGTTGAGGACAAGCTGGAGCTGTTGTGTATATCCTTTTTTGGCATGGTTAGGACAAAGGGTGAGACAGTGCATTTACCAGATCCAGATTTATTTTTTTTTTTAAATTCCTCAGAAGCTCTGCTTATGTGTGGTTAGAATTTTTTTCTGTCAGATTTTTTTTTAATAGATAGATATGATCCAGGACCATCTGGTGGAATTTGCTGTTGTCACATCTAGGTTTTCTGATGTATTGCCTGTCAAGTTATGTTGTATGTTCAGATGAATCTCATATGATCTCCTGACAGCTACTGACAGTCCTGAGATGGGAAGTTGGAAGCCTGGGGGGAAGAACAGAGGGGCAGAGCTAGCTTGAAAAATGAAACTTTGATTGCTTTTGATTGGTGGGCTTTTATTTCTGGTATTTATGGGTGACTTTTTTAGTTAAGAAAGGTGAATGAGTGAACTTTAAACCAAATGCATCTAAGTGCACCTAAAGTCTTGTACTTTTAATTGGAAAGTCTTGGAAGTCCACCTGTAGTTTTATTGTTGATTTTTTTTTTCTTTGACATTGGGCTCCTCAGTCTTTCTCTATCCTTAACTCTCCATCTGTAGACAATCTCACATCTACTTAAAGTGCAGCCTTTTCTTCCTCCTTTACTCCTCAATCCTTATCCAGTCCCTCTTTAGAAAAATCTCAAAACATCTTTGTATTTATTAGAATACCATTAGGTATTCTAATAAGCATGGTATCTCAGTCTGCTAATTCTAAATCTTAATACCATAATAATTCTGTAGTAAAAGGAGCTTAGATTTTTGACAAATTAGTATTAACCTTTGCAGACAGATCACATGTATAAAAGCAATAAGCAGCTCTGAAATAATGACAGTAATTATTTTCTTGCTGGTATAATACTCAATTAATTAATTAAAGTGGGTGTTTTTGATGTAGAGGTCCACAGTGCAATTGCATTTCCTCACACACTGACGAAGATAATACTGTACTTTGTAAACCAGAATCCAAACAAGCCATAAGCACTTCAGTTTTTTTCTTCATTTTTTTCTGCCATACTTTGAAGTTCCAAGTAGCAATTATAGGCGGGTGACAAGATAAATTTCACAACTTGTTGTGATTTGTCATTTTTTAATTGGCCAGATCAGAAAAGACATGATTTGTGTTTAAACTTTAAAGGTTTTTAGTTTATGTAGTGCTGGTAGAAAGCATAGTACAGGTATTTCTGAGTGGGTTGGGAGGAAGCCCGTTTGTAGACAGAGGTGGGATTGCACTGCAGAAGCATGTCCAGGTGTGGCTCTAAACAAACACTCCCTCCTTCTCTCTCAAAGCTGTGCAGGGTGTACCAGGCCTCCTGCTTGTTACATCCTGCCTCAATGTTGATGAAGTTGGAAATCACCCTTGAAAAGGAAAAAGCTTTCTTCCATGGGAATTTGGATCTTAAGATGACAGTCCCCAAGCTCAGGGGACTCCTGCTGAGGAAGAAGCTGGAAAGCACTTGCTTGCCTCTAGTTATTCCTGTGACTCCTTGATGCCACTCCCTGGTCTGGGGACTGCGAGTGCCCTTCTGTAGCGGTAGAGAGAGCCATCATATTAAGCTGGCCAGGCCAGTAGAACCTGAATATAGGGACCACTGTTGTGTACTCCAGTCTTGTTCTTAGAGTATCAGATTAAGGAGATTTGGGACTTGGAAATGATCCCAGTCCTGTGCTGTTGTAGGGGATGGGTTGGGTATGCAAGGGTCACTGTAAAGACACAGCAACTCTCCATGGTGGTGGTGGTCTGTGTTGGATGGAGCACTGTTCTCGTACTGCTCAAGCATCAGCTCAGCTATTTTCAGAAGTGGACTTCGAAGGAAACCCCATAGATGGAATATGGCCAAATCCTCTGCCTGTAACATGTTTGATAGCACTGCAGGGTGGCAAAGCTGGTCTTCAGTCCTTAAATGCATTAAATTAACTCTAGGCAAGCTTGCTGAGAAAAGGGTAATGAAGCGGGTCCAAAATGGGGCGTGTGTGCTGAAGCGCATGCAGTGGCCTTAATGCTCCAGGCAGCATTCCCACAGGCACGTGGCTCGGGAGCAGCCAGGTCATGGAGCACACTGTGCTGCTTGTTAAATGTATTGCAGACCACAGGTGCAGCCAAAATCACGTAGCCAGGCATAAAAGAGAAAGTCACTTAGGAGGGAGAGCAATCCCGACAGGAGAAACTTGTGAGAGGAGCTGGATGCAGTCTGGCATAACGCTGGCTGTGGAGGATGTGTTCTAGTCAGCACCCTCTCAGGACCTGCCTGAGCCCACTGCAGCAAACATTTCAGCTTCTGTGTAATGGAGAGTGATGAGGATCTCAGCACATGGATTGTATTGTTTCAGGTAGAGGTGGCATCTGAACAGATCTGCAGTGTGCCTGACGTGCAGTCTTCAGCTTTACTTCATATGATGAAGAGGTGGGAAGGAAGAGATTACTTGAAGCACCTGGCTAGAGGCAGATTTATCAGAGTTCGTCTGGGGGAGTACACAGCCCATATGTAATTTAGAAACGTGTTAAAAAATAGGGAGCTGTTGTCTTTTAAAATCAGTGATCACTCAAGTCTGTTGGTTTAAAATCTTGCTATATATCTAAAATGAACTAGGAGAGTGTGTATAAATAGTGCTGATAAAACTAAGCCCTTCATAAACTCAGAATAATGTGTATTTTCCACATTTAGGCCGAAATACCTGGAGCTGCACGTGGATTTATCCTTGTCAGTTCTTCTGACATCACATTTAATAGAGATATTCCTTTCAGATGTGATCTGTAAACAGATTTTTTGTTTGTTTCTTTTGCAGTAAATGTTGCTTCCTCCACGTTTTTTTCCTTCTTCAAGTCTTTTCGCCCTTCTTCTGATTTAAACCTGATGATGTCATGCTACAGTTAAATTATCAGAGAAGGAGAGTGATATCTGTGTCCTCTACCTTGTTGTAAAAAAATCTGTATTTTTGTTTTCTGCAGTGTATTGAGAGCAAGATAAATGAGCAGAGTGTTGCCATCCTTTATCACAGTCAGAATGATAAGTGACGTGTCCTGGAAAGTTTAAAGATGTGTAAGAACGCAAATCCTTGGCCCACAAGGATGTGTGGTTGAAAGTGCTGATCCAGCCAGGAGTTAGGCACACCCTTAAATCTAAGCAGAAGCATTGCTTCCTTTGGGTGTGCATACCTGGCACCATGCTGTGTGAGGTAAGCAAAGCTCATTCTCTGAAAGGAGGTTTGACTTGTTGGTTGTTGTGGCTTCAAGTGGGATAAGGACATGAGCTTATTCCTGTCCCCCAGAAGAGCAGTCTGAGAGTAGTGCAGGTTTTGCTGTTCTGTGTTATTCTCCTTGGCTCAGCAGTGTAACTGATGCCGATGGAAACCCTGATGGTTTGGTGTTTGCTACCTTACAGTGCATCCCTCCACTTCTCCTTGCTTTTTACACTTTGGTGTCTGGTAACCATAAGCAGGATGTCCCATTTGTAGCAGGTGATGCAGCACCCCAACACCTCAGCCTAGCAGGGTGGAAGCACTAGCAGAGACTGAGGATATTACACAGGAGTGCAAATATTTTCATCCCTAGCAAACAGCAAAATATGTATGAATTTTGAATAATTTACAATTCATCCAGGAGGGCCAACCCTGTCCCGGGGGGCATCAGGCACAGCATCAGCAGCCAGGCAAGGGAGGGGATTGTCCCGCTCTGCTCTGCACTGGGACAGCCTCACCTCGAGTGCTGGGGGCAGCTTTGGATGCCACAATGTAAAGAAGACATTAAGCTATTGGAGAGTGTCCAGAGGAGGACAACAAAGATGGTGAAGGGTCTGGAGGGGAAGCCTGGTGAGGAGTGGCTGAGGTCACTTGGTCTGTTCAGCCTGGAGAAGGGGAGACTGAGGGGAGACCTCACTGTGGTGTTCAGCACCCTCAGGAGGGGAAGAGGAGGGGCAGGCACTGATCTTTTCACTCTCATTACCAGTGACAGGACCTGGGAGAATGGCCTGAAGCTGAGTCAGGGGAGGTTCAGATTGGATATCTAGAAAAAGTTTTTCACCCAAAGAGTGGCTGAACACTGGAAGAGGCTCCCCAGGGAAGTGATCACAGCACCAAGCCTGAGAGAGTTCAAGAAGCATTTAGACAATGCTCTTGGTCATATGATGATGATTGGGATGTTCTGCATGGGACATGGGGTTGGACTCTCTATGGGTCCCTTCCAACTCGGCATATTCTATGATTCTATGATCTTTTCTCTATCTGGCTCTTTTTCTCGGTCCTTTAGTGGAAGTACTGTTTTTGGCTCTGTTTTCTTTCCTCCCTTTTAGTTCGTTTTCATGCCATGATTCTTGCTTCTTTGTATTTGATGTCATGTGTGCTTTCTGAGGATGCAGTGTGTATTCTCTGCTCTGGTTGCTGTCCACATATTCCTGGTAGCGTGAAGTCATCTATTTCTTTCCTCATGGATTTGAGCTTGCTTTCTAACTGGGAGATGATATATCATTTTTGTGTACAGATGGAAATGTTTTTATTGGGGTTTTTTGTGGTACTGAATTAGATGTCATCCCTCTTGCATCCTTGAGACTCTAAAAGAGAGATGGAGGCTGAGTTTTCCTGATGCACTGATTTTACAGCTTTGGTTTCACTGAATTACCACCAACTGATCCCACGGCATTGCAGCTGGCACTGAAATTCTCACATTCACCTCCTATCTTTTAAGTGTTTTTTTTTTACTTCATACAGTGCAATGAGGTCTCAAGCTCAAGACTGGAAATTTCTTGGTATTTTATTGATAAATACAGATCAAAAATGCAATCTCCCAGTCTTGTCTTTTTTTTTTTTTTCTATAGTAGTCTCTGAAGGTTGCACATTCTTCTGTTGTACACCCTTTGTCCAAGTGTGTTTTCTTTCTGTTCTCTATTCCAGTCCTACTTGTTTCCTTTCTTCCTTTCCTTCATTTGAGTCCCAGGTCTTCTTTATTCTTTTGGGTTGTTTTGTTCAGGTTTGAGAAGAGACACACCTAAGTTTAAGTATAGTTGGCTATTTGGAGTTAACTTGGAAGTTTTCCTTACAAATGCCATGTAAGCAAAGAACACGGTAATTGGCCCCTTCATCTCTTCATACTTTTTCCAATGTCAACTGAAAAGTTTCACAAACTTTTCCCATCCTGCCTCCAGCTTTCATTGCCTTTTGACCATCTTGTCCTCCAAAGCTTGCTTTGTCATACCTGTGAGAGGCTGTGCTGCACAATTCTCACATCCAGACCAACTGGTGTTTCCCTTTTCCATTGTAAAATGTTTCACCTTTTCCTTTCAAAACACACATTCAAGTGTTCTCCTCTCCTCTGGCCTTTGACTCTGCCTTATAAAACTGCAACAGAGATCTAGGTACTCCCTGGCAGCTGGACTTCTCTGCTCCATTGCATCCCCTTTTTCAGCTGCTAGATGTTCTGAAGCCTACGTGCATAAAAAGGGGGCAAGGGGCATTTTGATATTAAGCAAGGATTTCTTGGTTCTTGTGTGGAAGTGGCATATATGGAGCTTGGGATTAAACATGAGAGGAATAAGAGTTTATTTTATAACAGAAGTGGTTTCTTGTATTTATGAAAAAGTGGTTTTTGTACGACCCAGCTTACTTGCCAAAGTTCAACTGAGAAAATGTAATTCTCAGTGAAAATGGTTCATTTTTTTCAGTTTCAAAGAAGTCTTTGTATACAGTGTTAATTGCCTTTTCATTTTTTACTGTTTTACCTTAACAATTTGGTTACACATGTATTTTTGCTCTCGAGAGACAGTGGGTGTGATGCAATCTCTGTTTTAAACTGTTATCATGTAATTTGCAGGGAAAGATGTCTCTAAAGTCTGATCTGCTGTCTTTGTTGCTCAAGAAGCAAAGAAGAGCTGAATTACGGGATTTGAGTCCTCAACTGGAAGTCCTTGTTGTGTAAATTTGGCGTAGGCTACTTGTGTTTTAGAGAGCCATCTCTTTCTTCAGCTTAGAGCTGTGTGTTAGGACCATGCTTTAATGATGTCAAGGAGTTATAATGAGTTTCTTGTATAAAGTGGGCTTCCACACAGATTCTTCTTATTCATCTAGTTGTCTACCTAGTCTCTGATAGTAAAGCATAAGATACCTCTTGGGAAGTCTTACAACACTGAAAAGTAATCTTTGCTCTCCCTTCTCAGAGCTCCCTGTCTTCTAAACCAGACTGTTTGGGATGTTTCTGCTGCATTCTTCTCAAAGCCATGCTGCGAGTTTTTAATGTCTTTCAGTGCTAAAATTTCACTCTTGTGCAGTTTTAAGCTGTATGTGAGTTTTGAATTACAGGTGACCAATGAAATACTTAAGCACAGTCTCTGTAACATACCTTGGAAATGCCTTGAAGGAATTTGAAATCAACTGCTTCTGTCCCAGGAAAAAAAGCCCTCCTGAGTTTGTGTGTAGGGACTGCACTCCCCTTTCAGAAGAGGAGTGCACTGTGTATTGTCAGTGATTCCCTGGATGTGATGGGGTTTTGCATGTGCTTCTGGCAGGCAGGCAGTCAGATGTAGTTGCAGATGACCACAGTGTGTCACACAGAACATGCACTGGGTAAGCCTTTGATGCATTGGAAATGAGTGAGCTGTGAATTGCTTCTTGCCTTACTTTGCTGTTGTTTTCCCCTCTCCCATCTGGCCACATGTAATGTAAATTGAGTGGGATGGTGGTGGTTTGTGAATTGAAATCCCTTTGCACTGGAAAATTAGTTTCCCTGAGCAGATGAGGCTTTCATCTGTAGCTATGTGGACAAAAAGCCCTCTCCAGAAAGGTGTGTGACAGCACTTTTATGACCTCTTTTTTTGCACTGACTCAACTATATCATAAACTCAGTTTTGTGAGCCAAACCAGACTCAGGCTGCTCCTGCTGTTGTCATTTATTTCAACTTTAATTTTGATATTTTCCTGCTTACCTTTCACAACGGATAGGAGGAGTGGTGGGAGGGAAGAGGAGGACCAGTGAAAAATAAAAATGTGCACAGAGATTCATTTGCTGTGTAATTTTCTCTTTTAGAAGGAGGAGAGACACACCTGGGAAAATAGGTTTTCTAAGCACACAGATGAAATACTGTCCTTTCTACCAGACACTGTGGTGTTGCACTGAGGCAGTCACTTACTCAGCACTAAAACTATACGACCAGATTCATTTTGAGGAGGCATGATGTGGTTTTCTCCATGTGTCTGCATTTTTACTGCCTTTAGCTAAGTTAGGGCCCTTGGTGCTTATCACTTTTTAATGATTTGTTCTTACCTCTGCTCCTTGCTTCTGGCTGTTTGTTCTTTACTACTTAGGTTGTTACTCATGTTCATGCAGAGACCTGAGAGTTAATAGAAAATGAAGATTGGCATTGCTCTCACCTTCCCTTCTCCTGTAAGGTTGCCTGGGACAGTTCCACACACATTTATATATGGTTTTGTAGCATCTTGGTATCTGACTCTGTTATGGTTGTGTCAAAGTATAAAGCTAAAGCTGGGAAGCTAGCAGCTCACTGAAATTAATTTCTTTGGATTTATAAAACCACTGATTACTCATCTTTTAATGCGGGTATAAACTTAGAAGAAATATGTAGTCTCTGCCTTAATTGTAATCTTTCATATGAATTTTGCAATAGTCATACATATGTATTAGATACAAATATATATGTACTTAGCACAGAGGTCACAAGGCAAGCTATTATGCACAAAGTTCTCTAGTCCTTGCTTAATTTATGTGCATGTATTGTCCCATTGGAACACAGCACTCTTACGTACAGGCTTATTTTTAAGCATTAAATATATTCAAGCAAGGGAGAGGGTTTTTATTTCAGTGTATTTTGGACATTAGTTTGGTATATTTCATCACCTAGATGGTAAAGAAATGGTGGTTATTTTGTGTGAGTCGCTTAACAAGATGGTTGTTTTCTAGTCAGTCCCCAGTCCCTGACTTCAGTGCTTTCTCCTTTCACATACTTGCTGCAGTAATACAGGTGCAGATTTGGGTCTTCATAGTTGCAAGAGAAGCCTTTTGTGCTGTAGCTTTAATCCCTTTGCCTGGAAAGAAGGGTTGGCTACCTCAGCAGATTGTTCCTGTCAGCCTTCAGGACAGATTATAAGCACATCATTCTGCCATAGAAGGGGGGAAGCAGGATGAGCCAAGGCAGGAAGGTTGTAAATGTCCTCTATCTCTGACCTCTCCAGACCTGGGATGGGATTCACTGCCTGTGGCCAATACATATGTATATCTTTGTCTTGTCCTCAAGGTCACAAGAACCTTCCTCTTTGGGGCTGGTGGGTGTGACAGCACCCATGCCTCTACTATGGCTCATCTTGGGAATGCTTTGCTAGTGAGAGGATTCAGCCCTGCTCCAGCTGTCCCTGTGCTAGGTGGCTTCTGTGGGAATGGCTGCATCCATGCTAGCAGAAGCCTAGAGATGGAAAAGCACATCCTGATGTAGGAAGCTATCTGGAGAGCCCTTGATGTCTTGAAATACTCTGTAAAGTAGCTGAAAGACCACTCTATTCTTGGCTTTGCAAATATCAGCACATGGATCCAGAGCTGTACAAAATGAATGAGGGCAGATGTTTTTAACTGGAGCTGTCTTAAACAGCAGTTGCTTATCGGGCTGATGTTGCTCTTCTCTCAGTGACAGTCAGGTTACACTTCAGTTATTTGAAGAGATGCTTATTGCCAAAGATCTGACTCAGCATCTGATGCAACAGAGGCAGCAGATCTTGCTGGTAGGAAGGAGGGGAACAGAAATGAGCCTCTGTGGCAGGGCTGGGTAAGGAATCTCCCATCATGGAAGGGCCACAAGTGAATATAGCAACTGTGTCAGTAGTTCTGCAGATGTTTCTCTTTCAACAGATACTTCCTGCTTTTTTCTCTGAAAATTTAACCTTCTTGTGTGTACTGAATGTCATATCATCTCTTTTTGGGGGGTGTTAAAACCTCCACACAAGTGGGTCACAAGGAGGGCTTGTAGGGGAATGATACAATGATTTAATCGTGGGAAAAATGAGGCAAAAATTTAACCACCTTGGTTTTTATTACTATTCAAATAAATACAACAGCAAGTCTAATATGAAAATTTCCCATCAAGTCAGGCTTGGACTTCCTCTTGCTGCTGTGCCCTTGATAAATATGCCTAGATTCAATAGTCTTTCCATGAATTTTCAAGCTGCTGAGAGCATGAAGATGCTCTTCTTAGGTATTGAACTGTAAATTGTTGCATATGACACCTGGGGGAGTTGAAATGGGTTTTTACAATTAATTCAATGTATTCATCACACTTTTCCTATTGTGTGCAGTGGTTCATGTTGAAGCTGAGAAAGATGATTCATTTGCTTTCTTCTCCCCCCTGTCAGTAGCAGCAGTAGCCCTCAGAGCAACATTTGGAACAGTAAATGCCTGGCCTGCAGCCATGTGTTACTACTTCTCATCTGGGCATTCTGATAGTACTGTAACCAGATGAGGGACAGGGTAAGAATTCTTCTTTTCCATGGGGAAGATCAGACTGGGGTATTTAAGTACTAATCAAACCCCAATTGTTAGGATATTTTTTAATTGACCAGCAGATATTTCTCATTCCTATGGCCTATGCTGTCAGGAAACACCCTTTTTTTTTTTTTACGTCCTGTATAAGCTATTTTATTGTGAGACCTAATGCTCATGTGACTATCAGCACCCCTGGGATATGCTCCCCATCCAGAATATGGATGTTTTGTGCTCCCTTAGCATCAATCTAAATGGTTACACTGCAGGGAGGGTGTCCTGTGATACTGTGCTCCTGTCTGTTGTTAATATTACACTGCTGTCCTGGGAATAGGGTTGGGTTATATGCTGGCTGTGTCCTTTAAAATGTGAGGCTGTGTTGTACAGGTGTGGCTGAAGGGGGCGTTGGAGGCAAAACAATCTGTTTGCAATTAAGGGACTCAAAATGACAGTAAACCTTTTTATTTCCCCTGATTTGATTTAGGTTCTCCTTTAGCTTGGCTCTGAACGATATTCCTGTCATGCTGCTGTTGTAGCTACTTCCAGGCATTTGTCAGAGACTGGCTAATTGAGGCACACGCTCCAGCTTGGATCGAAACTGCTCTTTTGATCAGGACTGTAGATGCTGCTACTGCTTCTTGTGGAGCTCTTTCCATGAAGTACTAGTGATGCCTTAGGTTTTAACTTTTATATTTTTCAAATCCTGGACTGCCTAGTGTGTAACTCTGAAGTTTCTCTGGCTTGTTAGCTGCTGTTCTCTCATGCTGGTTAGACATAACAAGCCTCTCTAAGTTTCCACCTCAAAGACACCAGGCCCCAAAATGTGTAAACTAAAAGCCTCTAAAGGGGGGGCAAACTCGGGGTAATTACCTCATGAAATGAGGTTATAATTGGAGAATTAACCCTGATATTCAAACAAACCCAAGTTATAAAAGTGTGAAGAACCCATGACCCAGTGTCCATCTTGGTAGTAACCTTTTGACTGCCCAGGGTGTACCTTTGAAGGCTCTTCAAATAAATACCTCCTTTTATTCTCTTATTCATGTCTAGTCTCTGTGGTTTTAGTGGCCACCTCAGGCATCACTAGGACTTTGGTCTGTAGGTTTGGATTCTCAAGGGTTTTAAGGAAGCACAAAGTCTCTGAACATAGATAAAGTGGAAGGTTAGAACAAAGGCAGCTCAGGGAACAGTGCTATCATAGAATATTCTGAGTTGGAAGGCACCCACAAACACCATCAAAGTCCTGATCCTTGAAGCCCTCCTGTAATCCTGCTTATGAACCGAGATGTTCTCATCAATTCTGGAACAACTGCAGCCCACTTGCAAACCAGTTGCATAATCCAGTGAAGTCAACTAAATTCTTGTACATCTTAACCCCTATCCTTTGGATACTTCCATGCAGTTATCATCTGTTCACCCCTATAGATCTATGTGCCTGACAGTTTGTGAAAAGCAAGTTTTGTGTTTCTATTATGTCTCTTCCATATCTTGGTACCCCTATGATGTTCACATACAGGAGTGTTTTTCCTTTCAAGAGCTCTATTTTGCTGTGATATTAACATCTTGATTTCCTAAGACATCTGTAAGACTTGCTGGTCATGACTGCCCTGTTTGTCTCAACAGACAGGAAAAGGGACTCTCTTCCTCCAAAATTCCCAGGACAAGTCATTTTGACAGGACCTCCAACTTGAGGCTTAACTGTGGGCCCAGGGGGCATTTCTCAGGCATGCAGGAGGCCCCTGGACCCTCTGCACTGTGCAAGTATGGTGGGAATAGAAGATGGGAGGAGGGTGTGTGGGGAGCAGAGCATGTCACGCTTGTGGCTACTCTTCCAGCAGCTGTTTGAGAGCAATAGTGACAGAGCTGGTAACTCATTCCTCTCTCTCCTTTATCATGTTTACTCTGTCACCTGTGGTCTTGGAGGCCCCTGCTTCTGAAGCCTTGAGCCCTGAAGCCCATGAATACAACCTTGAAGTACACAAGAGGTTTTGATTGTTGGTGGATTTTTCACAGGAAGCTGCTTTCATATTAATGGATGCTGGTATGGTACATCCCACCCAGATCCCTTTGGCAGTTTCAGTCTTTTTATCTGTAAAATGGGAGACGTGTTTCTTCAGATGAGGTTGTGGCTTAATATTGAAGTGTCATCTGAGAAAGGGCAGATGATCTTCCTGCTACCTGGGCAAAACCAGTTAACAAATAGCAGCTGTGGGAAGCACCAGGGTGAGGCCGTACCCAGGGATCTCAGGCAATGTTTTACCCTTGGTTTCTCATGTCAGTCTTGCTGAACATCATTTACTTACCAAACTGCTCTTCTGAGCATGAATTATCTCAGATTCCCTGCAGATATATTGGCACTAATTACATTTGCAGGTGCGCAGTTGGCAAAGCTGGAGGAGAGGGAATTGGTTTATCTCTGTCACCCTGCTGACCTGTCATTAGTGATGGCAAAATGGGAACTTGGAAGAGCACATGTGACACCTAACTTTGAATCTGAACAGCTACCAAAGCCATGTCTCCCAGTCTTCTGCCTTGGGAACTGGCAGGTGACTCTCCCACACCATTCCTCTCCACACACACTGCATACAGCAGCAGGAGCAGGCCTGTGTGTCCCTGCAATGCTGCTGTGGTGGTTCCTAATAGGGATGGAGGGGTTATTAGAGTGAATAGTTTGGCATATGACAAATTCAGATAGCAGGCAAGTATATATTTTATATGTATAAAGCATGCCCATATCTGCAGAGGGGAATAAATATCTATGAATTTGTCAGGTTGATGTCAAGACATGTAACCTCTGTGTGTGCATGTGTGTGTCTGTGTGTGTAAAATATGTTTGATCATACTTAAAAGCTTTTTAATCCTAATATTTATGTAAAACTTGCACCCTACATCTCTTAAGCCTTGGGAGTATGTCATTCTTGAAGCAGTTGAGGAAAGTGGTGTTTGGCCCTTGAGATATTCTTCAGAAAACTACCTTTTACCCCGTCAAAGTATATTCTTGCTTAGGAATTTTCAGTATTTGGCTGAAGTCCTGGTCCTTTTGACATGAGTTTCAATGTTAGCTTCTGCAGAATCAAAATGTCATCCTCTCTGTGTGAAGTCCCAATCTTGGTGTCCAGAAACCAAATGTTTCCTTTGTCTCCTTTTGTATTTATCAGTACAAAGACTTTTTTTGTTAGTTCAGGCATAATTTATTTTTTTTTGTGCTCTCAAACTGAAATGCACTTTTGGTTCAAAAGCACTGCAGGAAGAACAACTTCTTATAGAGAGTCCTTCTGGGACTATAAATAATAAATGCTGTGACTCAGAGTGACACAGGCACCCCTGCAACATATATGTGCAAGGCAAAGATTCAGTAAATAATGATTTACCTGCTCTTTGTCAGCCCTAAACCAAGAGGGATCTATTCAGACTTTGTTGCTAGCTTGATGAGTTTTGTTTGTGCTGTACTGCTTTTTAGGAGTTCTAAAATGTGGTGCTGTTTTTGAAGGCTGCAACTTTATGAGGGGTATTAAATATTTATCAAATGCTTAGTTCTGAGCCAAGACCTCCTATTCAAACCTTACCAGCTTGTAGTAGGTGCTGACTGTGAAGATCTTGGGATTGCCATAGTCAGTGCCTTATGGTGCAATAGTAATGGGCAGTTGTTATTTCACTGTTGCTGGAATGATTTGGTTATGGTTCCTCCCCCACCCCATAATGATGTAGTTTTGTACTTCATAGTGTGGCAGGTTGACAACAGGGCTCTCTTCAGGATGGGGGTTAAACTCTCTGTGCAATGTGATAAATTGTACCTAAGAAATCCATTAACATAACTCATTCCAGAGGTAGAGAATAAGCTTATTCATAAATAGAAGACTGGTCTGTATACGTTGTCCTTTCTTCTCCAGTAAAATAAAAGCTTGTGTAAGATCAAGAGACCAACATGGTGTGTCTGGGTCATCAGGGGTCCCACTGATAAAGTCACTGACCAAGATCTGTGGGGTCAGTGGAAAGGCTCCCATTAACGTCAGTGGAAGGTAGGTCATGCAGTGGAGCTTTCTGAAGTGCAAAAAACACAAAGTCAAGGTGTGTTTTCTCAGGTGAAGTCAGCTCCAAATCTAACTCCACTCCTAGAGTTTCGAAATCTAGTGGAAAAATATCAGACTTGTTCCACACAGGGCAAAATCTTTGTACTCAGAGGGGCAACGGGACAGTGAGATGACATTCAAAAGACAATGGTGACTCTGGATTTCATTTGTCCCAACAGGACAGGCTGAGGGCACTGGGTGGGCTCTCTTCTCTTTGCTCGTTTTTTATTATTTATTTCCCCCAGGCAGATGTGACTGACCAGTGTCTCTCTGAGATCTTCTCAGGACAGACATAAGCTCATGCTTGTAGTTCAAAGTCCACCTTGAGTGTATGGGAAGAGGTGCTAGAGGACTTTTCTTCTTTTTCATCCTTCTTATTTTACCTGTTAGGTATCAAAGGGAAAATCCTCACAGTCAGATATTCAACAAGATGTGTCCTGCAAATATACAGTCAACATGTTTGCAGAGAGCCTCCTATGTTTGCTTGTGATCTGCCTGTGAGAGTGTCCCTGCAGGGCTAAACTCCTAAACCACTAAACTCCTGTGTTTAGTGGTGTGATTTCCTGCCATGAGCCTTTTGGTAGGCTCTGGTGTGCATGTGGATCCCACTGTGGGATAAGAACTGGAAATGTTCCCAGTCAGTACTGTCTGGTTTGTCATCTTCATGAAGCTGCTCAGTCCCCCCAGGTTCAAGCTTTGCTCTGAGGGTTGGTGTAAGGGACTCACCTCCGTGAGCTTGTGTGCAGTGGGAGATGCTCTTAAAAGCTCCTGGATCATTCCTGTGCCTTTGTGTTTAGGAATTACTTGTTTCCACCACAAAAAACAACTTTCGTTTGAAAGTACTGTTCCCTGGGTCTCTGAAGGAGGGCAATCACAGCCTTGTTCAATTCTAAGCCATTTGCTGACCATCACAGCAGGGAAATTGCTTCCTTGCTGCCAAGGGAATTACTAGAAAGCATGACGAAAAGCTTTCACGTCCTCTAGCAAGGGGCATTTTTTCCTTTCTCTCCTATTGTTTTCTTCTTCTGTGTGAATTATTTGGTGTAGCAGTGGCATTAAAGATCCTCAAAAGCAGGATTTCTAAAATGCATGTGTATCCCCCCTTTTCCCCAAACCAGTTTGCCGCCTGTCTCCCAAGACACGCTCAGCTCGGTGAAACAGCACGGTGGTGTTTGTTTCAGTGTGGCCGCCCGTCGGGGATTTGCAGGAATACTGCAGCAAATCATCCTGCATGCAAGGCTGACCTCTGGGAAGCTAATAAATTGAGGTGAGCCAGCTGGAGCGATAGGACACTGCCGGTAGACAGAGCATGCTCAGACCTGGGGGAGAGAGGTAGCTCAGGCTGCAGATGGTGCACGGGTTACGGTGCCGAGAGCTCTTAGATGGGATTTTTGCTTTTTCTTTGTGGTGGTGAGGAAAGAAGACTGGAGAGTGCTCGTTCCCCTGCAAAGCGTAGCTTTAAGGTGTCTTCTGTTTTCCTTTCTCCTGTGAAAGAGAGGCACCGGATAGCATTTCCTGTTATTTAGCAACACCAGGTATGCGTGCATGTGCTGAAACACGGATCTGTCAGTGATAGTACTTCCAAGACTAAAAAGGTTGCAGATGCTCTGAATTACTGCATTTCTTTGCTGGGTGTCATTGTAACTGTGCTGCGTTTGCTGTGCTGATCACATACGGCTTTGAATTCAGTTTTGTTGGCAGTCCTGGTTGCAGTGTACTGAGGGGAGGGGGGAGGCTGGCGTGGTTTTGCTATCTCCTCGCTTGCCCCTTCCCCGCAAGTTCACACGGAATCCCTTCTCTGTGTGTGTGCACCGTGGGAAGGGACTCAGTAGTTCGTTTGTAACCCCACATCTTTGTAGTCCCTCTTTGTCTAACTAGCGGTTGGCTTTATCATTTTTAAACAAAAGTCTCATGGGGAGAACAGCTCTGATGTGCACTAAATTCTGTAGGTTTGTGGAAATGTATTTCTTGCTGGACAGGTGCTGCTATGGAATTACTTTTTTTGTTTTTACCCTCCCCTTAAACCATGCTAATGTGCAGCTTGTGGTAACCGAGGAGGGATTTTCACTGTTCTTATTGGCTGTGCTGTGCTCTGAACAATTTTGGCTCCTGCTTAAAATTTGCAGCACACAGGAGCAGTCCTGGGCACCATGCTGATGGAAAGCAGGGAGAACTCAAGCTGTAAGTGCTGCTAAGCACCAGTCCCAGTATCCAAGTAACACAGGTACTTTACCCGCCGGAGAACAGAGAAAGAAAGGATAGATAAAGTACAGAGAAGAACATGGCAGCTAAAGCCCAGAGGCATAGCTGGAGTGGCTGAAGATCGTCTTTTTCAGTACTTTGGGATTTTGCATCATATTCTTTTAAATTCAGCTTTGCAGCATCAGTAAATTTTCCCTTCAGCCACCCCCTCTCTGTCTTTGCTTGAGGCAGACCACTGAAGTAAGATAAACCTGCTGCTCTCTTGACACTTTTTTTTTTTGACAAAAGTATTTGCTTACAGACTAAAAGCAAGAGACTGGGCAAAACGAGAGGTTTTTTACTGGTATGATGGGGCTGTTAATGACAATGTAACCAGATCGGATTCAACGGGATACTCGAGTGAACAAAGATCAGCTGGAATGAACTCTGTTAAGCTTTCCCCGGATATTTTGAGTAGCTTGGGTTTTCATCTTTAGGCATGGGACTCTCAGAAGGTGAGCAAGACTTGAGGGCTGAGATAAATACCTTCTTTTCTTTCTCTATGTCTTTTTAGCCCATTTTTCTTGCATCTCTCACCTCAAACTTGTTTATCAGAAATGCATTATTTAGGGGAATTTTCTGGAGATCTGGGATTTTGTTTGGGGAAAGGATTTTGTACTCCATTACAGATGGAGGAGAGAACTTGGAAATGCAGATCTTAAAAGCCCAAAAAGTATTTTTTTTATGTTTATACTTTTAGCTCAGCTTTGTGGCTTGTTTCTATGTATGGACTGCTTAATGTTGGAATTTTTTAACCTTTTATTTTGTAGATCAAGACAGGAGTATCAACAAATACTAAATCAATGGCTGCTAGTCACTGTGAAAGTCATGTTGGATCTCTTCGTGTTCCAGCTCTCACAGACCCTGAAATTAAATGGAAGAAAAGTTAGGTTTTCTATCCATAAGTGCAGCTGGTAGGTGTCCTGTAGCCACCAGACTTCTGTTCATATTGCAGTAGGGACCATTGCACAGAGCCTCAGTCTCCTTGGTTTCAGTCTCATATAGAAAGATTTACAGTTTTGCTTTCTATTCCTCACTTATGCTAAACCATAAAAACTGAAGATAAGACCTAATTTTGATCATAACTGTCTATAGATAAGGTTTTTATAAGACAGGGGTTTTTAAAGTACATTGTAATATTTTGATTTTTTTTTTCTGAATAAAGTTCTATTTTTAAAATTCTTCCTGAGACTATGTAGTCAAGATATTCTTATTTTTCATGTCCCCTCTTTGTATCAGGCTTCATTAATGATATTTTTATCTTTAACTGCTGAGCTTACTCCCTCTACAAGAATCTGCTCTTTTCCTGTTTAAAAAATCAGCACTTCTACAGTTGGCTGCTTTTTACAAAGAAAATGTTCCAGTATATCAATCATTCAGTGTACCATCCTTTCTTTAATGTGCTATGTACTGTGAAAGATGTATGTATCTCATTAAATAAATAGAGTGAATAAGATGATAACAGCTTTTTGGGCTGTGGGGATTGACTTGCTTGTAGTTCTGTGGGAATCTGTGACAGAGATGAGAATAAAAGCAAATTCTTGGCTGCTGAATCCCAACTCCTCCTCCTTCCAATTGGGAAAGTTGCCTTCTAGCAACTTCTGCCTTGAGCATGAATGAAGTAGGTATTTAAAACTGCATGTGTTATATACACTGAATCCTTGGCTAAGACTCTTGCATCAGGGATGGGTGAAAGAACAGAAGACATTTTGCAGGGGGAGTGTGAAATGCCATGTTTGCATGCTTTTCTTTTCCTGTACTGGTCCTGGAAAGCCAGTCTAGCAAGAGATGGATCCAGGGGTAGGAAGTGCTGATGGGGAAAATGTCCTTGAGGAGGGAATATTTGCTCCTACCCCTCCCACTGAGTTGCCATAACAAGAAGCCCATTTCCTGCCCCTGCCATAACTCCTTTGCTGTCCTGTGGCAAGGGCAGCCCCAGTCCCCTTCCAGCTGTGTTGCATTTCTGGGAGCTGTGGAGATGGTTCTGTCTGGACACCCTGCCACCTCTGTGTGCTCAGGAGCTGACCAGCTGGGCCAAAGCCAAGCTGGCCTCCTTGAGGAGGCATTTCTCTCTGTGCACAGAGTGGTGATGCTCTCTGGAAATGGGTCTCCTTCATGCTTTTTGTTTTTCCATTTTATGAGGCTTTTTAGCCTGCTGTAGCTCTGGGAAGCTGAACATTGGCCTGGAAAATGTTCGGGTAGGTTGTAACAAAAGCTCATCAAGGCCTAAATAGACAAAACCAGCACTTATCTTTTTTTTAATACCTACAGGAATAGGTGACCCCTCTTTAGGTATGCTGGTCACCCTTTCTCTCCCTAATCAAGTTCTTGGTTTTTCCCTTTTGGGGGTTTTAGTAGAGTATGTTTGTCTGTTTTGTAGTTGATGCTTTTTAATGTGGATTTTGTAGCTTTTCTCCCCATTTCTTACCTAGATTGCAGTTTTTAAAATGGAGAGATTTGGAACACTGTCCATCATATTAATAGCTTTAGTGATTCATCCTACTGTAGATTCACATTTAAAGAAAGAACAACAGAACTCGTCTCCTAAATGAATCCAAACAGTTCTTTATGCCAACTGCCTATTAGTGGAAATTCCTCTCTCTCATCCCACCCACTCTGATCTCCTAGACATGTTAGCTGGAGATGGAGAGCAGTGTCTCCATCTATGCTTCCTGCGTCCTTACTGCTTCCTGAGGATGTTTAATACATCACACAGCCTGTAGCTAACAGGCAGAAGGTGCTGCTGTGTCCAGACTTGAATGAGAGTATTATGGACCTGCAAGGCCCTGGAGGGCTCTGCCAGAAGCAGATGAATGTTCCTGAAGACTTCACCTGGCCACCAGCAGCCAGTGCTAGTTAGAGGAGAGGCAGCTGGGCTGTGAGAATGAAACTCTGATGCTTTTGCTAAGTGAATGGGGGTGGAGGAAGAAAATGGGGTAAGCTCTTCATGCCTGTGAACTCTTGGAAAAAGAGTAAAGATGAGCTGACCAAAAATAGAGTCCCTCCCACAGGCTCTTAGCTGCTGGAGCAGCATCCATTGTGGCTGAGCTGCAAGCCTCAGGATATGCTCTTAATTCCATTGCACAGTCTTGAGCTGCCCCCACACCGGTGTTTTTGTTGAACTCGCCATGTCTGGCTCTAAGTCTGCTGCCCCCTGCCCTGTCAGCATCACTGCCAGGGAAATCTGCCTCTCCTGCCTCCCTCTCTCACTCTGCTCCTCCCCTGCAGCCCACTGGTCTTGGGAGTCCTCAAGGGCATGTCCCATCCCCTCCCATGGGGCAGACATCACTGCCCTTTGCCAGCTTGGCAGCAAGAAGCTCTGTGCAGCTTTTACATGCACATCTCTTCTGGCTTGGCTCTGGTCTATCAGCTGTCATGTCTCCTGGTGCTGAAGGATGATGCTTTAGCATTTCAAAGCAGAGAGTGGAAAAATGTCAGTCCATGCGATTTCCTTGGTAACTGGGGCATATTACTCACGTGGAGGAGAACCCTGGTTATTATCCCAGTGTCACTGGGAAGTGAGAGGGTGGATGAGTGTGGTAGGGATGGGGAGGAGGGAGTCTGTGAGCAGCTCGGTGGGTGACTGGCCTAGAGGCTGCCCTCTATGTAGAAAGAAACAGCACAGAGCACTCTGCTCTTAAGCAAAGTAACAGTGTGTCTGGCCTGCCACTTCTGCAAGTGCCTTTCTGTTCTTAGGATGCTCTCTGATAACACCGTGGGAGTGGCAGCTCTGGACCCATTTTGTGAGGGACATTTAGTAATGAAAATTTCTGTTATTGTAAAGCAGCTCTCTTCAGGTGGAAAATTAAGTGGCTTTCACCTGTTTCAGTGTTACCCTTTGCCTCCTGGGAAAGTTTCCTATCCCATGTCTACTGCTGCTGACAGCACTTTATGACTGATCTCAGCTTGGGGGACTGATGAACAGGGGATGTGGAGAGTGGTTGCTTGCCTTTCCTCCCTCGGTGCAGCCTCTCCTGGGCATGTAAAAGCAAACAGTGGGGTTGTTTGTTACTATTTATGCTCTATCGTTCCCTGAGGAACCAAAAATTATAGTTCTTGAAGGTCTGTTTTCACCAAAAGTGTCAGATTGAAAAAAAGGTGGATGATAAAATGTGGGAAAACAGGCAAAGAATTAAGACAGTTCTCTGAGTACCTGTGAAATTCTCCTTTCATTTCTGCCTGTGACATCCCTTCCTGTCCACATCCCCTTATTCACTTCCATCAAAAGCAGCTTTCTCCCAAGCAGCATGAACCAGGATTTAGGAATTGGCAATGAGGAACAGAAATGAAGATGGGTTATTTTAGCATTGCTAACATTTAACATACATTCCTGACACCTGGTTGGCTAAAGCACATACACTCACTTAGCTAAGTGCAGGGAAGTGAAAGAGCTGTAATGAGGGAAGAGGTGGAAGAGGGCCTTGCAGGTGATTTTTACTAAAAAGTGGAGTCGTTCATTATTAGCCATTTAGCAGGTATGGCTGTGGCAGAGTCTGAAATGAAAATTGCTAACCCCTGAACATTGGCTGCATCCATCAGGCTGCATCTCTGAAGTGCCTCTTGTGCCCTTCCCTTGGGGCTGCAGGGGAGAGAACAAATCAGTCAGGGGTGAAACATTTGAACAGGCTGCTTTCAAGGAGGCCTGTTTGACTCAAGAGGTTTGTAATGGTCGGCAGAGCTCTCTACCATCAAAATGCCCATGAAATGCAGGTGGTATCAGTGGTATTTTTATGGACTGTGGCCTTCTAAGGCCTTTAAAACATGCACATATATAGACTCACCTCACCATAATGGAATAATAAAGAAGCCATGTGATTTTCCCTCCTCTGCCAAGTTGTTGCAACTTGCATTGACTCCACTGAACTTGCAGGTGCTTTGTCCTTCTGACCCAGAGAAGTTAACTTTCACAACGCCTGTGGACTGGCCTTCCTTTAAGTGTGTGCTTGCATCAGAGGACTTGCTTGTTAAAGGTCTCCTCCATGTACTGATTATCAGGCTTTGCACATGGCTGCTGGGGCTTGATCCTTTCCTTGGTGATGCTGTTGAAGTCACTTAAAGCTGTGCTCACAGATGGGAGGTTTGTAGTGGAGAGGTTGTGTACAGAGTTGGATGATAGCAGTAGACATCTTTCAAAGACAGTGAAGAAGTAAAATAAAGCTGTGAAAGTTGGTACCAACAAAATAATTTAGGATCTGTCCCCCTCAAAAATTTCTCTTCCTGAAAACTGGTTTGACTGCATTAGCAGAACCCAAGTGATGTACTGCTGTCCCTACTGGGTTTCCATTCCAGGCTCTCCATGGAATAGCCATGGTTGAGAGTTGCAAAGCCATCAGGAGCAGCAGTTATCCCCTGTTGAGAGAGGAGGACAGAGTGAGAGGTGATGTGACAGCCATAATTTTTCTGTGCAGGACATCGGTGGCACCCGGGACAAGACCCAGTTAAAATTGCTGTGGGGGGAACAAAGGCTAAATGTTAGAAAAGAGTTTATCACAGTCCTTCATGTCTCTCTCGACAGAGACTGGCTGAAGAGATGAATGAGTACTAAGAATGATATAGAGACACATCCTTGGGGCGTGGTTTATGGAGAATTGATCCTGCCCTGATAATCAGATGACCACTCTAAGTTCCTTTCCTTTTTTTTCCATGGTTCAAATCAAAACAATACCTTTTTAATTTGCTGCTTGCAAAAGTTTTTAAATTAAGCCATTTTTCAGACCACTTGCCAAAGGAGCTGGACTTCATTTTTGTTTCATTTGAATAGGTAGAACTTGAAATGAATTTGCTCAGATCCCCCAAGATCACCTCTTGAGTTTGTGGCTTACAGCTAGCACTCGTTTCTTTGGCATTATTCAGACTCCCATGTACCTTCAGTTCTTCCTAAGACAGATCCTGCAGGCTGTTGGGATCTCATGAGGTATAGGAATCCCTTTGGACTTCACTGAATTCCATGAATGATTCTCCATTCAATTCCAAGTTGCAGGATCAAGCTTCTAGATTGCAATATCTCTTTTCAAAGGAACTCCTTTGGCAGTAGAGGAGATGTTTGCTTTGGTCCCAAATATGCCTGGGTAACGTCCTCCACTTTGCCATGTAAGAAATGTCTCTTGGTTAAAATGCTAAAGGATGCTTGGCACGTCAGAACATGGGCTTGAGACACAGCTTTTTTTTCCCCCATGGCAAACTTATACCAAAGGAAGTTTAAAATTGCTACCTTTAAAAACAGCAGCTAGAAACAATCTAGTGGAGTAAATAGTGATCAGAAATTTCCTAAAATTCCCCATGAGTCATGGGTGGAATTACTTACAACCTGTGAATTTTGCCTATTTACAGCAGTGAATCTTGATGCATAATGAAAATTGAAGCCCATAAATTCTGTAGGTGAATCAATACCTCAATTGAAGTTCACAGTTGAAATTACAATCAATACTCTGATATAAGCCAGCAGTGTTTTTGCATAGAACGAAAACAGTGGCAGGCTCTAACAGAAGAAGAATCAGGGAGGCCTTGGAGCAGCACAGAAAAGGTTCTCAGGTTGGGATGGGGAAATGCCAACAGTGAAACCCTTCAAATGCATTAGCTTATCATTTGTATAAGGGTTGGCTGTGGTGGTGCAAGCCAGCCTCTCGCTAAATGAAGGTTTGATTGCTTTAATGACTCATCAGTTCGTCTCATAAAGAGCAGAGCTCTCCTCTCTCCCATGCCAATATTTCTTTTGGAAGACGATGGCAGTTCCTAGATTGATTCTGGATTGCAGCCAAATCAACACCCAAGTGCCTCGGGATTCTCCCACAGGGCAGTCCATAGACCTGCAAGTCCTTCCCCCAGCCCTGGATAAAATGAAATGGAATGTGATGTTCACTAGTTCACATTCCACGTGGAGTGTAGCGAGACCTGTCCTGGCAATGCTCCTCGAGCTGTCGCTTCCTGCACAGTGAAGGTGAGGGGCACGCTGAGTGCTCTCAGCCACACAGAGCAGGAGGAGGAGCTCGGTCTCCAGGTCCTCTGCAGGTGGGCCAGCGATTGCAGTGCTCTATTTCCTCTCACTGTGGGAGTGGTCGGCAAAAAGCAGAGGGATCCAGAGTCTGAGAGAACATACTTTTCTTTCTAACAGATCTTCATAGAGTTCATCCTTAAACTCTTTTACATTTTCCCTTTCAAAAGCATAGAAATGGAAATGAGAGAGGAGCCTTCCTGTAGAGTAGCTCCCAGTTCTGTTTGCTTTGTGTTTTTTTACAGTTTTGGGGAGAGCTTTGGCACTTTTTTCTTCTTTCCTCTCATTCCCTGGAAGGGGGAAAAATTACCAAAAGAAGACTAAATGCTCTTGAATAGTCCATAAAATATGATTTATGGTGGAGCTGTAAACCTGATGTTTAAATGGTTCCTTTCTTGTTTTATTTTCCACAGGTCTTTGCCCTCACCATGTCAAAGAGTGTTAATGATGTGTTCCCTCTCCATTGCATTCCCCACCTGTCATCCTGCTAGGATCTAACTACAGAATGAACATAGCAGCTGTGTTCAATGCCCTGCTCGTGTCCATCCTCGCTGCCGTGCTGTGGAAATACATCAAACTTCACGAGCATGCCGCCACGGTGGAGGAGGAGCTGCTCCTCATGCGCCAGTCTCAGGAACTTTCTGAGGCTCAGATTGACTACCATGCAGCTCTGCAGGCCCTGGTGGAGAACGGTACCAGGATGGTGTGCACTGGCAGGATGCACACTGACCGCATCTGCCGCTTTGAGTCCCTCTGCTACTCTACCGAGGCCGAGGAGTTTGTCTACTTCCACAGCAACTCCTCCATCATGCTGCCCAACCTGGGCTCCCGGAGGTTCCAGCCGGCTCTGCTCGACCTCTCCTCTGTGGAAGATCACAACACTCAGTACTTCAACTTTGTGGAGCTGCCAGCTGCTGCGCTGAAATTTATGCCAAAGCCGGTCTTTGTGCCTGATGTGGCGCTGATCGCCAACAGGTTCAACCCAGACAACCTGATGCACGTCTTTCATGATGACCTCCTCCCCATCTATTACACCATGCAGCAGTTCTCCGACTTAGATCTGGAGGCACGGCTCTTCTTCATGGAAGGGTGGAGCGAAGGTGTTCACTTTGACCTGTACAAGTTACTGAGTAACAAGCAGCCTCTCCTCAGGGAGGAGCTTAAAACCCTGGGCAGGCTCATCTGCTTTACCAAATCCTATGTGGGACTATCCAAAATCACCACGTGGTACCAGTACGGATTTGTCCAGCCACAAGGACCAAAGGCTAACATCTTGGTTTCTGGTAATGAGATCAGGCAGTTCACCAAATTCATGATGCAGAAACTGAACATCAGCTTGGAGGAAAGCTCCAGCGAGGAGTACATCGTAGTGTTCAGCCGGACAATCAACAGACTTATCCTAAATGAGGCAGAACTAATCCTGGCTCTCGCTCAGGAGTTTCAGATGAAAACCATTTCCGTCTCTCTGGAGGAGCATTCATTTCCTGACATCGTCCGGTTGATCAGCAACGCGTCCATGCTGGTCAGCATGCACGGGGCCCAATTAGTCATGTCGCTCTTCCTGCCAAGAGGGGCCACGGTGGTGGAGCTCTTCCCATATGCCATCAACCCTGAACACTACACCCCGTACAAAACCCTGGCAACCCTTCCTGGCATGGACCTGCAGTACATTGCCTGGCAGAACACCGACAGGGAAGACACCGTGACCTACCCGGACAGACCTTGGGATCAGGGCGGGATTGCTCACCTGGACAAAGCCGAGCAGGAGCGCATCATGAAGAGCACGGAGGTGCCACGGCACCTCTGCTGCCGCAACCCCGAGTGGCTGTTCCGTGCCTACCAGGACACAAAGGTGAACATCCCGTCTCTCATACACGTGATCAGGCAGACTGTGAAGTCTAAGCCTGGACCCAAGAAGCAGAAGTGGTCTGGTAGCCTCTACCCTGGCAAAGTGAGGGATGCCAAGTGTCAGGCCTCTGTCCAGGGCACGAGTGAAGCTAAACTTGCTGTGTCCTGGCAGATCCCCTGGAATCTGAGGTATCTCAAGGTCAGAGAAGTAAAATATGAAGTGTGGATACAAGAGCAAGGGGAAAACACTTACATGCCTTATATATTGTCCCATCAGAATCACACCTTCTCAGAAAACATTAAGCCCTTCACGATATACCTGGTGTGGATACGCTGCATCTTCAACAAAAATCTCCTGGGACCTTTTGCAGATGTGCTCTTGTGTAGTACATAACCTGCTGCACTACCTGTACAGCTCTAACCTGCTCTCCACTCCATCTGTGGTTTAAAACTTCTCGTCTTGTAGTTTGTAGAGGGCTGAAGAGGACTAGAATGTACCAGTGCCTAAGTGTCCATTTTATTGCACTCCACATGTATTCTTTCAATGATATCTATTTCCAGCGAGTGTTTGGAAAAAAAACAAAAAAAAAAAAAAAAGAGAAACCTCTGTGTTCTTCAGAGTAACTTCCAGAGGTTAAATTACATGCTGAATACATGTAATTGAAAACAGAATGGAAGTGAATTGTGTGTACCTTGGTCGTGATTTAAATTTGTTCCTATTGTGTGGTGACTATTTAAGCACAGCGTTAAAGCGCAGTTAATTCCATGGCTAAGTGGGCAATTCTCATCAGCTTTTTCATTGTAAGTTATTTTTTTCAGTAACTCTTGACTGTAACTTTGAGTTCAAGATTTTGTACGAGAGCCTTCATTAAACTGCTGTAAACCTCCTCAATACTTTTTTGCATTTTATTATTTGTCAAAAGTATTACTGTGATAGATTTGTCCATTGCTGTGATAAAATGTGTATTTGTAGCTTCTTATTTTTTCTATTTTGATGGAAGAGAATGAGACTACAGTGTCAACTTCACGTTTAAAATCAGATTTTACTGCACCCCTATTGCAAAAGGTTGTAGTAACAGGAGGTAGAAGGGATGGAGTAGATAAAATAATTTACTGTGTTTTACGAGTTTTCAGTTTGTGGGTTTTGTATAGGTGTGTGAGATAGGAATGGGGTGATTTGGGAGAGGTGATGGGGAAGAGATTGCACTTAGAACAATCTGCTGAAGAAAATCCTTTTTTGTGTGTGTTTGATGAGAATAATCTGTTGATAATAGCTACTAACAGGTACATGTTTTGCTAGGGAATAGGCAGGTGGGGGCAAAGGGAAGCTTTCTGTGCTTTTCCTGGGTGTTGATGGAAAGAAGTGGAATCAGGCAGGAAACAGGCAGGGGGTGGCAGGGCATTGGGCTGGCCAGAGCATGTGGCAGGGATCAGGCTGATGACACTCACACCTCTGTTATTCCAGTGAAGGGAGCAGTTTATTCTAGACTTGAATTCATTTTCCCTGAGATCAGAATCTGGCTTCATTGCCACAGTAACACACTGACTGCTTTGCACCTGATCCTGCTCAGATCTGCTTTAGTTGGATACCCTAAATGGCACTGACTTTGAAAAACGGCTCTGAGTCACAAGTACAGCTCTTGAGGAGGGGAGAAAGAAAGGGGCAGGACTGTGAGATGTTTCCCTGATAGATGTTAGCATCCTCCATAGTTTATCACCACTGTAAAAGCAACAGGGAAAGTGCCTTCTTCTCCTCTCCCTCCCTAGTCCACACCTTCCTCCCAAGGTCTGGATGGATGTTTGAAGAGTAGGATAAATGTCTTGCTTTCTGGGCTGATAGATGAGCATCTCAGCACAGGATTATAATTACGGGTTCTAGGCAGAGGGGGAGTAAAACATGGCTGTACAAATTCAGACAAGAAACAGAAGGCTTGAAAAATGAGCAAAACACGACAGCACAACATTGGACCTTCAGGCAAGTGCTACTTCTGTATATTCATTTTCATTATGTCTCGCTTTGTTTTCAAACATGTTTATGATTTAAAGGAGGGGAAGAAACAGAACATGAGTCCCAAAGTCTGCATTTGCTTTGCAATTGTAACCTTGCCAACTAATAGTTTTTGCCCTGATATTTTAAAGGGGCACGGGAATATTCCCATTGTTGTTTTCTTAGGACAAAATGGGCTTCTTGCTGAAATGGATATTCAAGCTGTGCCCCAAAGTCTCCGTGTCAATGCACATCCCATGCCATATACATCAGAGCTGAGGTGAGAAAAACTTCCTAAAAAGTGACAGTGACAGAAGCTGTTCAGGGAAGCCTCGAGGACCTGTGGCTCCCCAGGACCCCACTGGCTGATGACCCCTGTTGTGATGTGACCCCTGTTCACAGAAGGGTTTCGCAGCAGTGCTGCATCCCTACATCCCTTCAAGCTGAAGGTAGCCCTGTGACCAGTGGCCATGCTGCTGGCTGTTGCAAAGGTGGTATTGTTGGTATCCTATTCAGTAGTGAATGAGTCTTCAGACATCTGAAATTTAGTCAGCATTCATTTTTTGTCAGTTCTCAAAAGTAATTTTCTTTGGGTGTGTGAGCTGCCTGTGTTCTCCGAACCATTGTTCATCCTCAGCAGGATATTGATCTTGTTGCCTTCCTGCCTGCTTTTCTCCCTGCCTTTTGTAGTAATCCTTTGCCTGTAATTTGTAGATCATTCCATTTCACTTAAAATTAGTTCCATATGATTGCAGATTTTATAACATTTGCAGATTGGTTACAGCACATTAACTATTTTTTTCTCATATCCTAATGACTAATCAACAAAATTGGCTACAGAGCAATGAAGTATCGTGTATGTGGGTTTCTGTGCTCTTAACTCTGGCATGAAACATTCTCTCTTGTTCAGAGAGAGACTCATTTTTTCCAGAGGATAACCAAATGTGCTTTTCAAAAATGTGCATTCAGGTTCTGTCTTCCTCATCAGTGCTATGAGTACTTCATGAGGCAGAAAGAAAATGAAGGGAGTTTTACTTTTCAAATTCAGAGATAGCTGAGCACTGAAGTCGGGCTGGTGATGTCATTTGCCTCCAACACCTGCCCAGTGTAAGAGTGTCTCTGCTGGCACCTCACTGCTGTACCTGAATTCCCCTTCTGCCAGAGCACTGAGAGCCCCTGGTCCAGCCTGCAGCTGTCATAAATTGGGCACGGTAATGTTATGCTGATTTATACTACCTCAAGAACTGCTCTGGGGTGCTGGCATCTTTCCAGAGTAAATTTTCCTTTTAATAACTTTGCCATCAGTGCTTTGCAGGCCCATTCTATTTCTCACCCCCAGTCCTCCCTGTCCCGTGGGCTCTTTGTTTGCCTTTGTTTTCTCTGTCAATGCCACTTCTTGTTGGATCAGAAGGAATGTTTGCCTGGCATCATTTGAAGTTCTGTCCTATAGTGAATGCAGACTCTCTGTGCACAGGGGCTGAGGCTGCATCTCACGAGGGCAGAAAGGTGGGGCTGGAGCTGGATTAGTCTATTCCAGGAGAGCTTCTTCCATGGGTGAGCTTGTGGGGCTCCTTTTGACAAGTTGCTTTGTGCAAGAGACTTGGAACTTCTGCCACTGCATCATTTGTTTCTGCTCCCATAGCAAATACATTCTGCTCTCTGGTGCTGTCTGGTCATGCTGTCCTGGAAGAAGAGAAATAGCTGGGATTAAATCCAGAACCCTTTGGGGGCAGTACAGGATGCTGGTCTTGAACTCGCTGCTGCTGCTGCTGGGCTTGTTCATGCTTGCAGAGCTGGATCATCCAGGAGGATTTCCTCTGGCTGCAGTTTCATATCTCCTTTTAATTAGTCCAAGGGCAAGGACCAGCCAGGGGCTGCTCATACTGACACGTGTGAGGATGAAGAGGAACTGAATAGAGCACTTGGACCCGTGGGGTGTTGGAGCAGGAGCTGCAGGTTGATGGTAACACCACCATGGGTGGTAGGGACAGGCAGTGATGGGCTAGCTGCAGCCCTGACTGGTCACCCACCCAGGGTGGGTTTTGCACCTCCAGAAGGTGACTGGAGGTAGTTAATCAAAATACTTGGATCTGCAGAGTTCAATTTGAGATTCTTCTGTCTCCTTCCTCTCCCCTCTCCTGATTCTTTTTTGAGAGATTCTTTTCTTAAGGAAATTATAACTCTTGAGAGCAGTAACTTGTGACTTTAAAGAACTACTGAGGAGGCAAGGAAAATTAAAACAAAAAAACCCAAGCTCTTTGAAAGACAGTTTATGAAATATGTCTGCAGAAGAAACCAGACCATTTTTAGAAGATTCTGATAAGAAATAATGCAAAGTGCCTTTTTTTGGCTTTATCCTCTCAATCCCTAACAGCTAAATACATTTCTCAAGGTAAATGTATGACAGGAATATTTGTTAAAGCTGTCTATGGATTTTAAAAATTTTTATTCTTTCTTCCATTTCAGGCCACTTTTCTGCCCTCATCTCTTAAGGCTTTGCATATCCAGCACTCTGGGATCTGTGGATGTCTCTTGTCCCAAGACACCAACACCTCACAGGACCCAAATTAGGTGGAGACACTTAGGATATTATTAATTTCAGCACCCTGTAGGCCACTGGTTTAGATGGCTCTGAGGCAGAGGCACACTTACCCAGGTGGACTGGCAAGGGCCCTGACACAATCCTTCAGCCTCCTCAGTGCAGGAGGTTGAGGTGCAAGTGCACAGCAAGGAGGTTGTTGCTCTCTGAGATCCCTAGGTGAAAGGAACTCTGTAAGCACACCATCATTTAAGTTGCACTGAGCAAAAGGGTGACTTCAGCATCTTTATTGCTGTGCCTCTTCTGCTGAGCTGTATAAATAGCAGACTTATTTCTGTAATATTTTTGCTTCTGGTGTCTGTGCTGGTGTAAGGCAGGGTAGGTTTAGTAGATAAAAGAGCACTTAATTTTTCCCTGCTGGACTTGGGGTAGGCACAGTCTTGGAAGGGCTTTCAGTGTGATGACTGACAGTCCATCTGTGCTGTGGGTGGTATGAAAAGCAGCACCATCTGCACGTGTGTGAGGCACATCACCGTCCTTATGTAAGAGAAGTCACCTCCCCCAGCACGTCCCTGCTGAGGGGCTTTCAGCCAAACCCTCTGCTAGCACGGGGCTGGCTGCAACTTAGAAAGCCATGGTGAATTTACACTGATCGAGGGCCTAGCCCTGCTTGTCACCTTCTCAAGTCATCCCTTCAAAGCATGCTGATTACTAAATGAATTGTTGGCACCTTCAGACAGATGCATGGAGTAGCCTCCAGTTTGCTCGAAATAACTTGGCAACGATGGCCACCTTTAAATGCTGCTTAGTCCTGCCATTTTCAAGTGTGTTGCCTTTAAAATTTAATTGAGTTTCCCTTTGTTGGGTGTGTATTCTAACACCCATTCAAGCTCGCTCCAATTGCCTGATTCAGCTCCTGGCTTAGCCGTGTCCCTGTATGCATAATGCAGCATCCACGACAGATCCACTCAGGGTAACAGCTCTCTTCTCTGCCCTAGGGACTCCCTGCTCCTGTGGCTAAGGTGGATGGAGGTGGGACAGTCTGCAAGGCATTGCATCCCCAGCAGCAATGGTGTTTTCTCACTGTGCATTTCCAGCAGTGTTATCCCGTGGATGTTCCTAGCGGTGCGATGTTTCTGGGATGAGTCAGTTCCTCCTGCTTCTTCATTCTGCCTGGCAAGAACCTGCCAGGTCCTTGTTGCTATCCACAAATAGCTGCTGGGGCAGCAGCTGCTGTGTGGACTGTGATGGATCTCCTGCTTTGGGGTGACCTCACCCATGCTAAAAACCAGAGCTGGATACTGGCCTTTCCCTGCCCGCCAGCCCCAGGGGGCTGCTTGTGTGGGTGGCAAGGTGTGACAGACCTGGCTTAGGAGACACAGGCTCAGGCTGCTGCTCAAGCTGCCTAGCAGGGCAGAGGCACTGGTGGCCATCTGGCCGAGGTTTTCATGAGATGTGTCTGGGTTTTTTGTGGGATTTTCACTCCCAAGAAACATGGAGGGGTGGAAGGTGGCATGTGGGGAGCTGTAATCTGGAGTGGATTACTGGAAGATCTCTGTTTTTTAGGTGAGACACCAGCAGAGGACTGTAGGTCCAAGCCTTTTGTTTCAGTTAGGGACTCCAAGATTTGCTGTTTGTACAAGCCTTCTACCCAATCCTGCTCATCTGTTTCAAGAATTTATATCATTCTCCATTACTTTGCCCTTTTTTATTTGCTCTTCTCTAGATTCCATCTTCTGTTTTGCCATTAAAAGATGAAAAAATTGAGCTGGACTTCAGGCAGAGGGGAGCAGGGGGAGAGCTCAATGAGAAGACACCAGTGTATCTCCAGCTGTGGCCAGGAAGCCCCTGACAGGATCACTTGTGCAGGACAATGGAAGATGAATGCTGCCCTCCATATTTCACATTTTTTTATCATCTCCTTTCTTCTGACAGAGAAAGGTGCTTTCCTCCACACTTGAATACTTTTCAGTTTCAGAGTCAGACAGCTGTGAAAAATCTCTTTCCTTTCTTCTTCCTCCAAATTCCTTCCTCAGGATGGTGATGATGCTTCAGAGGAGCAATTTGAAACGCCTTACGCTTAGGGGGAAGAATGGGATTCAGTTGTCTGGGAGGGGAGGTTTCAGATGCTTTGGGTTCTTCTTCTTTTCCCACCTCTCACTGCTAAATTTTGGGCAGGAGTTGACTCCGTAGGACATCCTCTGGTTAATGCTGATGCCTGGAAGATGCTGTGTCCTTGAAGAAAGGGGACAAAGAGATTTGTGCTGCAGCTCCAAAGGGCCAAACACCACTGTCACATGTCCCAACTGCTTCTGTGAGAAGCATTTTGTTTCTCTGACAACTTCTCCTTCCTCCATAAAAAAACCCCAACAAACCAAACCAAAGAACCAAACTCTGTTAGGGAGACTTTTTGATGAAATATCGAAATTCCAGAGCTATCTTTCCATTCACAGCTGGTTTTGAAGCAATTTTCAATAACTGATTAGGGTCTAGAGGGGGGGTTTCTGATTAAACAGTGGTTTTGTTTATTTAGACCATTTTGCTTTTCCCAGGCTAGAGGAAGGGTTGGGAAATTGCTGGGGCTGACCTGATAGTGCCTGTCTGCAGTGAAGAATTTCTGGTGGAGATCTCAGGGCAGCCTTTGCCTCCCAAAACTGTGCTGCAAACCTTGTAGGCAGAAAGAAAACTACCAAAGAGCAATTAGCTTCATTCTCCACATGGCATGTTCCCCTCCTAGGTGTCATCACCTTTTTGAGCAAAGACCTAATTTAAGAGTGTTCTCCTCAGAAAAAAAACAGTGTATTTCTGACAGCCCAGGTTTAGGAAATCTCTGACCAGCAGAGTGTATTCACTGTAGCAGTGGTGTAGGGAAGGATGGCAAAGCCTAACACCAGGCTGTGATGGATGCAGCTGCCTGCGTGGTTTTTCCCAAGGTGACCACCACTGCTCTTTCCCTGCTCCTGCTGAGTTAATCCTCATCCCATAAAAAGCAAGAGCATATTGGTGGCCAGTCTGATGCATCATCATGAGTAGCTCAGGTGAGGGCCACCTAGGTGAGCACCACACACAAATAAGCTGCCCAGTTGTAGGCAAGGATTTTGTCTCTGCTTTCTCAGCTCTCTTTCAAAGCAGTAACATTTCAGGGGGAAAAAACACCCACAGAATTACCCACGTGAAGCAGTAATGCCCCTCAGTTTGTGTTGCTCCAGGCCAGACAAGCCTTTTACCTGGAAACACTCTCTGCTGGGTGGAATTAAAGAGTACCTTACAGCCAATCCCATATAATCTGTAGGAAAATCAGATCACCATCAGGTGATCAACGGCTTCAGGAGCAAGCAAACATGCCTGAACACAGCCAGGTGCAGTCAGTGCATCCAGCTGTAGCTGCATGGAGCTTTCCCCTTTCTATCCCTGTGCTGCTCTGATAGCTTTTTTCATACCTTTTGCCTTCATGTGAACAACCCCATGGGCTGCAGTGGAACAAACAAAAATCAAGCCCCTGAACGCCGTTGCTTACCGGGAAGGAGACCAACGCAGAGCTCCATGAAATACGTGTGCAGAGCTGCAGGCACAGCCTCCTTTGCTGGGGCTCCAGCCACCTGGACTGCCTTGGGAGCCTCCTTACCTTTGCAGGGATATGCAGCAGAAAGGAAAACCTGACAGTGACTGTAAAAGGGATCTGTTTATTCTTTAACTCTGATGCTCCCCGACTCGCAGGGGAACTTGTTCCTCGCCACAAAATCTAAAACAGACTGGATTGTAAAAACTAATGTTTTTAGGCTGAAGTGTTTTGAAATGCTTTTCAAATGTAAACTATCCATAAATGCAAACTAATTGCAAATCTACAGCTTGAAGCAGAGGCAGCAAGAAGCATAACCCCAGTGCAATTTATTTTAATAGCTTTTGTCCATTTCCATTTAAAACGTTTAAATAACCACACTGGGACCTCTACACCCACCTGATGTGCACCTGCTTGTCCCCCAGCCCAGCTCTCCAGCTGCCAAGAGCCCTAGCTATTTCAGACCTCGGTGTTTCTTTTAGCATCCTGCCTACTGGAAGCCATGGTCCTGGAGCACACCAAACAATGAGGCACTGGACTGCTCTGCTGAGCTTGATTTTGTTACTTGAGCCCAGGCATCACCACTGAGCTGCCATTGTTCACTTGGAGGTGTGGCTCGGGGTAATTAATTTCCTGATTTAGCTAAGAAGGCAGCTCAAACTCTGCCAGTCTGGGATCCCACATGAGATGGCATGGCTTCAAAAGAAAATGCTGCTGACAGTGTTTTCCATTATCCAAGCTGCATCCGTGGTGACACCAGGGTGATGCTCCAGGGCTGAGGCTGGGAAAGAGCAGGGGGTTGGCACATGGTGGTGGTTTTCATCTGGTGTCCCCTGCCAAGCCCCCCAGGTCGCCTTGTCCCTGAGCTGTGAGCCATTTTCTCCTCAGTTAACTCAGTTGGACAGTTCCAGCTGGTCCCAAGCCATCATAATTAATGCCACGTCTTTCCCCTTTCTCTCTGCCTTTCAAACACGTGCCCAGGCTCCTGCCAGCTCTCATCAGCCACTCCCCTGGTGCCAGCAGAGTAGCAGCAAGCCAGGGAAAGGACCAAGTGTGCTTTGCCAGGTCTGGATGGGACTGGTGCTTCACCCCCCACCTCAAAAGTTTGCTCTTGGACTCTTTGCAAAAGTGGGATTAAAGCCTCTCTGCATTTGGTGGCAGCTTCCCTGTCCTCTTCAACTGTTTCCTGGCCAGGTCGAAGGACTCTGGAGAACTGTGGGTGTGCTGGCCTTGCTCCCCATCATTTATCAGAGTGGTTTCCTCCTCGAGGTGTTTCGAGCTGTCCACCCAGAGAGAGAGGACCACACAAGAGGGTTATCTCAGCAGAGCCACTTATGTTCCCCTTCATTCTCCTCATTTAGTTTCTTTCCTCCCATCTTCAGAGACAGTGCAATAAATAAAAAAAGACACCTGATTAAGGGTTTCATTTGAGGGGACTGTAAAAAAAAATTGTGGAGTAAAACTTGTTTTGCTCTGTTTTGCTAAAATGGAGATAAAAGTTTGTCCAAACTCATTCCACACCTGGAGCTGAGAACTGCTTGAGGAGTTCTCTGCAGGTGTTCAAGGACCTGATTTATAACTGCCAGGTTTTAGCTGAAACCTTTTGTTCTACCTGATGGCAAAAGTGAAAGATTAAGCCCTGCAAGCTCTGGCTCTTCCCAGGCACATTGAGGAAATGGACATATTCCTCTCACGTTTGGGGGCTGACATTTCAACATCGAGTTCAGTGCTTGGGTTTAAGGTCTTCTTTGGCATCTCGCTGGGATTTTATTGGGGTTGAAAGACAAGAGCTTGTGAGTGTTTTATTAGCTGTTCCTTTACCTTTGAAGGGAACATCAATTGTTTATTAGTTTAAGAGAAGTACAGATGATACATTGAGATCTCCTTTAATAACTTCCCCAGTGCTCCAAGACAATGGCAACTTAATCTCAGAGTAGGGTCCTCTCTGGAGCTGGAGATGATTCTAAAACCATGGGGAACAAGCCATGCAAACCTCCATCCCCGTGGGCAGGAGAAGCCTGTGACAGGGATGGTTGCAGAGGGGCTGCAGACACTGGTTGGTGGGGGTTTGCAGAGTTGGTGGGGGCTTGCAAATAATTTTTACTAATAGCTGACTATGTAAAAAAAAATATGTCTGGGTCTTCTCCTGGATAATTCACAAGCAACAAATTAAACATTGTTTTGCTGGGCATATCTTGCCTTGTGTTTTTGTCACGTGTATCTTGTGTATGTTGCCACCTGGAAGCTTAGCTGTCTGCATGTGTTTGGTACCCACATCTCTATAAAATCCAAGGAAAATAAGCTGTGAAGAGCCAGAGAGCTTTTAAAAGAGGAAGGCTTTGCAGAGGAAAAAAATACGGCATTGAAAAGACATCCAGCAGATACTTCTTCTCTTGGGCTACTTATGTTTTAAGATTTATTTGTTATGGGAGTAGTGAAGTTGGACCCAAGCTATTAATCCAAACCAGGGGGAGAGTGTTCAGCTGAGAAATATTTTCCTACCTGCCAAACCCCCCAACATGTAGAAAAGCTGTTTCCCTGCTTGTGCAGTTGGGTTTAGCTGCATTTGTGTCTCAAGGGACCTATGATTTTTTAGTTTCTCAGCGGAATTTAATATTTAAATTCTCTTCCTGTGCAGAGGAAGAAAGGAAGGAGAAATGAGGGTGCTTGTGAGAAGGGGCACAAGTGAAGGATCTCTTGGAGAGATGTGGGACAAAGCCAGCCTCAGTGAGGGCTCCCTGGGCTCCAGTAAGGTGATGGCCCCAACATCCTCCAGACAACACAGTCTCAGCTGGACTCAGGTGTGACCCCTCAGTCCCAGCACACTCCTAACTGAGACTGGGCTGAGCATCTGGGCTGGGGATAAGGATTTTGGGGGGAAGACTAGGGAATGGGAAGACTAATAGGACTTGAATGGAAATATTTGTTTGCCCAAGGATTTTCATTTCTTTGATTCACCTGGAAAAGCTGCAGCAGGCTCATTAGAAACCAGCTCAAGAATTGGTTTCATCTGCAGTCTCCTTTGCTCTTCTGGAAAGGGGGAGTACCACCTTCTCCCCACTCCAGCCTAGTTCCTCAAACACTACCTACGGAACAGAGATGGGCATGTTTTTTAATGTTTAAGTTAACTATTTTTAAAATATTTATTCATTGTGCATCTGTTGGTGCCTCATTAGGATGTTGGTTGAATGAATGATTTAATCTTTATGGAAAAAAGCTGGGGAATACTATCTCTTCCTGTCTGATATCTGAGTGCTAATTAAAATGAATCCCAGAACTGTGGGAGGCTTATGCAGAGGGGCCTGGGCCTTCCCCATTAGCTGGGTACCACACTACTCCTTATTAGCCCATTTTTACAAATTAACTTTGATGCCCTTAGTTCCAGAATTTGCTCATCAGCCACCTCATGACCCCTGCCCAAAGCTCTAGAGAGCTCCAGCCCAAGTACCTCCATGGAGATACCGTGCAGAACAACTCCCTGAGGGTGTGTAAGGGGCAGGAAGGTGGGGGACAAGGGGGCATTTCCTTTTCTGGTCCCCCATTAAATGGTTTCCATACAAGCCATGCTGCCTCTGTGCCCTCACCCCATCCAGTTAATTAATGTGTGGCCCAGCTGCAACCCCCACTGCACTGCAGAGGTGGGGGGGGGAAGATTTTGTGTAAAATGAATGATTTTGTGCAAGATGAATGCCCTGGCTTGTGTGACCCAAGGATGCAGGTTTGCTTCTGCAGTGTGTCAGAAGATGCTGACAAGAGGCACCTTTCTTCTCCTGTACCCTTGCAAAAGCTTAAACTCGAATGCCATCACATTCAAAAAATTAATGGTTGCATCATTATACCATTAGATTTGGGGTTTGATGACCTGACAGGATTTGACTCCGTCCCAGGATCTGACTGCTCAAACCACCCTCTTGTGATGTGATGATCCACAGTCTGGGAGGATGCTCTTCTTTTGTGTAAAATGGCAGGGGTGAGTGACCTGTGGGACAGCTGTGAGGAGCCCTCCTGCCTGGTAAATCTCCTTTTTGAGGATGGAGGAGAAGGGGCAGAGATTTGTTTCAAAGCTTCCAGCAGATAACACTGGGCTCCATCTGCTCTGCCCCTGCAGGTTCCTCTGATGGGGGTCAAAACTTGGCAATGCCAACTAATAAATAACCATGGTTTTAGTGGCTTTGCTAAGCTCTTTTTTGAAAAGTAAGTCCGCAGAGGCTGCAGATAAAAGAGCTGTATCTCCCCACGGACAGGCTGTGATCAGCCTTGCCACTTGTGCTCAGAGGTTATTGCCTTTTTAATAAACCAACATGATTTTATGGTATTGTTTTTATACAAGGGAGAAGAAAACAAAGTATTGATTCTTTACTCACAAAGAGGTTGCTTTGCAGGCTCCCTATAACACCAGCAATGATTTTGTAATATATAATGATTTGAAAAAAGGGACAAGGACAGTTCATCTGTACCTGTGACCATCCTCGGCAGTGCACTCTTATTATTGCAGGAATATATTGTTTGCCTTACAGAACTGTGTGAGGGCTGTACAGGATCAGATCTGGTGCCATTTCCCTGCCTGGCTCTCTCCCCCACTGCCCACTGCAACCTACTGCAGCAGCTCTTGGAACACACCTGTGTCACCCACCAGGCAAGCCTGTGGCTGGTGTGAATGGGGCACTGGCAGCGCCAGAGGAAACACAAACTCCAGCACCAGCACCTCTGCAATCTGTGGCTTCACTTTCCATGGAGCAAAGCTGGATCTCAGAGGTGCCTCTCTTGGCCCTGACTCAGTGGTGCCCTTGGTTATGGGAGCCTCTGTGCCCACACTGGATGCAGAAATGCTGCAGAGTGAGGGTGCTGGGGAGGGAGGTCAGCTGGGAGGCAAGAAGCAGATCTGCACTTACCTGATCAATTCCGCATGGCCTAAGCTATTTTCCACCATCAGCCAGGAAATCTGTGAGAGGGGGAGAAATTGGATTTCAGCCTCCCCGGTATGAAGCTGGGGCCCTAATGACTAACCTGTCTCAGAAATGTAAATTTTGCAGAGTAACTCCTGCAGAACTGGTTTGCAGCACTCAGCTGGAGACAGACCTCTCCCTGAGATGATTAAAATCTGATTTACAAGGCATGGTGGACAGATGGCATCTGTTTTCTGCAGTCAGTGGTCCCTACAGAATAAAAGAGGCAAACTTCAAGGCCATAGCTCTGGAAAGACAGAGATATTATTGCCCATGTCCATGCAGGTGCCTGCACTGACACATCTGCTCCCACCAAGCCAGGGCTTGAATCCACCAAGCCAGCGGGTACCTGCTTACCCTCCTTCCCCTGCCTCTCAGCACCCAAATGTTGCCTATTTCCAAGCCCTTCCCCTGCCCCTGTCCCCTGAAGCTAATGTGAGGGCAGGCCAGGAGGTGGGCAAAAGCAAGTGAAGCAGAATGCAGTGCCTGGCTGCTCTGTGGAGCGTGCAGGAGGCAGCTCCAGCAGGCAGGGGCAGGGAAGGGATAATGCCCCAGGCATGGAAAAGGCAGCCTCTACCTCGAGCAATTGAAATGCCTCAGGAAGATGAGATTTTTTTAGAAGGGTAAATGCAAAAGCATCACCAGGTGGGAGAGGAAAGGAAGGACTGAGCAGATTTTCTCTCTGCACTCTCTCTGGAGTGGAGCCCCAGGACGTGAAGCCCCACTGCCCACGCAGGGGCTGTCACCACAGAAGCACAGCTGCGCCTTTTAGGAGCTTTTTTTCCCACCTCTTGAACTGTGATCAGGCTTTGAAAGGCCATGTCCATCTGAAATAGAGATATCTCCCACCCATTGGTTGTTTCCCAGTTCTGGAAGAGGAATAAAAATAAAGGCAGGGAAGAGGCTGCAGCTGATGCTGATGCTGATGCTGATGCTGATGCTGATGTTGATGCTGATGCTGATGCTGATGCTCCTGCACGGGCACTGAGTGCCACCCTCCAGGTGGGCTCCTCAGCAAATTGCTCTGGCCTTCAGTAGAAACCTTTGAGGCCTCTGCCCTCTTTGTTCACCACTTTGACTCAGATGGGCAGGATGAATCCTCCTGAACACCTAACCATGGCTCTTTCCCTGTGATGCCATGTTTCATGCTCAGAGAGTAAAGCAGGAATGTCTGACCTAACCTGTCCATTCTGTGTGTAGATGATGTGCTGCCTCTCCCCCACACTCCAAGTCAAGTAAAACCATGCTGAATTGCCTTAAATTTAATACAATCACCAGTTCCCTGCTCCCAGACTATTTACTGTTGGCAAGGAGCAGAGCTGGCAGACCCCGGTGAACTGAACAAAAGCCATTAAAAAAGATTTGTCCCAATTGTGGCAAATCTCAGCCTCCTGGTATCTTGTTGGCACCTAGATGCGCTTCCTAGAAGCCCAAATCTGCAGCTCAGCTTATTAGATCCCCTTTTTTTCCCCAAGATTTAACTCAGAGGAGCCAAGAGCTTGTTTCAGGGAAGGTCAAGACAATAAACCTCCAGTTGTTTATGTACATAAAGAGCCCTGGGATGTAACATGCTTTGCTTACTCCAAGCTTTCCCAGATGCCCAGAATGGGCAATTAAAATCAAGCACATGCAAAAATACGGCAGCATTTTCAGTGCAGCCTGCTCTGCTCTATCCATTCACCTCATCCCCAATAAAAACTCCATCCCTGCTTGGATGTGGCCAAACATTGAACCCAAGGGAGCAAAACTCACTGGAAAAGCAGGACTGGAGGAGGTGGTGCCATGCCTGCTCAGGCAGAGAGCCTGGCCAGCAGCACCGTGGAGTCACGCTCACCTCTTGCCAGGGAAATGCCCCTGCATGGGCACATCCTGTTCCATTTCTCTGCAGAGTCAGGACTCAGGTTTCCCTTGGGTTCACTCTCTCTTGGGTCTTTCAAACCCTGTACCTGGTTTGAAACCCCACCATATTCATCTGGCTGGACTGGGGACAGGATTGAACCACTGCCCATGGAGAATCTCTCTTTGCTTTCCCAGCGTTGAGCACCTGGTGAGAAAAATCTTCACCCACCCCTTTTAGGTGCTTCCTGAAGACATCACCACGTGCTGCCTCCTCCAGACAGCTGGGGAAAGGCCAGGCAGCCCATTTGCTGCGTTAGTACCTCTGCAGAGTGACATATTAGTTCCTGCTATTGGCAAGGAAATGGATCGAAAGAAAAGAGCTGATGTCTCTGTCCTTCCTTCTCCTCATCTCTCCTGCCACAGGAGCCTCCCTTCTGCCTGGTGATGCAGAGACATCCCCAATTACAGCCTCCCATCCCCAACTACAGCCTCCCATCCCAAGAGGAAGTAAAATGATGAGCCTGACTGCCTAACCTGGAACTTGGACAGGGACTGAGGAGGGGGAAAATCTCACGTGGTGTCCAAACCCAAGCCATGGTCAGAAGTTGGAGGCACAGGCATTGCCTCACCGCCCCATGCATGGGGACATGCATGGAGCATCATCCTGCCTGTGGCTGGCAGCAGGGGGTCACAGGAGGGTCCCCAGGGTGCCAGATGCAAGAAATCCCTTTGCACCCATGTCATCTCTTGGATTAATGATTCTCTGTGTGGCCCAGGGGAATAAAAACTGGCTCAGCTCAGAAGAGGAGAAAAAGTGAGGCTGATCCTCAGAAGTGAAGCAAAAAACCCAGGGAAATCCCCAAGGACCATGGTGATAGTCTGGGGATAGAAAACTATTCCTTTCTGGGAGAGACTGTTCCCATCTTTGCCCTGCCTTGCTTACAAACCAGTGAATTTCAAAGCCCCAGAGCAGGGTTGGATTTGTGTTACCTGCTGGTCGGATGCACACAGCTCTAAGAGATGTATGTTTTTAAAATCCATCCCAGGGACAGCTGCAGGGCCCATTCAAAATGTCCTGAAGTTTATGAGTTCTCCAGAACAGAGACAGTCCTACCAAAGCAGCAGGTATCCAAAATAGCTCTAGGGAAAAACTCCTGGGCTTGACCACCATTTGAGATCTTCAGTCCAAAAATCCCATGGGTGCTGCACACCTGGGTCCTCACTTGGGTGGGAAGAGCCCGGGGTGCTGTGGAATTTTGTTCTTCAAGCAGCCACTTGCTCTGTCTTGTTCCCAGCATGGAGCAATGCTCTGCTTCCACAAATCCAGATTTTTGTTGGAAAGAGAGTCATGGGGGGAGGAAGGTGGTGCTGGTGAAGAGATATAAAGTACAGCTGGGTGGCTTAGGCTGCAAAGGAATTAGGGAATTAATGACGCTTTAGCAGCTTGGAATCAGCCAGTCCAGAGATGAAACTTTTAAGACGCTCTTGGCAAGCCCTGGGAAAAGACAGCCTGTCGAGCCAATGCCACCTGCTGGAGACAGCACTCGGAGACCAAGATTCATGGCACCAATTAAACTCATGTTTCTTAGTCATCCTTGCACCCCAAATCCCTCCTCTGACGCTTGAAAACCTGAGCCCATGCCTGGCAGGGCAGAGACCTTGGGAACCCACAAGCACAGCCCCTCTGCCATCCCCAGGAATGTTTCATTTCTTCCAGGTTCCCTGTCTCCTTTTTTCCATTTGCCTTATCTGACAGGTAATTATCCTTCCAGAGCTAATTGCTGCAGGAGCCATATGGGATCCATAAGCTGCTAATGCTGGGGGATTTTTTACAAAGAATCATAAGACCTGTACATTATTGTCGTGGATATTGGCACAATTACCACTGGTGTAAAAGCAGTCAAAATTGCCAAAATAGGTTGCAGAAATGGTTACAGAAGCACAGACACGGAGACAATGTTATCTCTGAAGTCTTAAGTGTTTTTAATTGGGAGGAAATCATATGTTCACAAGCTCAAATGAGAGAATTACAGAATAAACCCAGACCTAAAGGGAGGCAATGAGGAGGGAGGTGAGGCTTCGGTGTGGGGACCACCCCACTGGGATCTGGGAAGCAGCTGCTGACAATGCAGCAGATCCAGGGGGGCTCAGCACTTCTCTGTGCATGTACATGGTGGTTATCTAATAAGCCATTTCTTGAGCTCCACTGATAGTGCTACTTATATCATAAATTCAATGATCTTCACTTTAGTGGCCATTAATCTGCTTCTTTTCCTGACAATTTTATACTCTTTTGATAAACTGTTTGTCTCACCACATGGAAGAAACAATGTCAGGAGCTGTACCTTAGGCGTTCGCCCAGCTAATGAAGAAAATCCATCACAAGGAGAGTTTATCCATTGCTTTGCTGGATGTAAATAAAACATCAGGCTAATTTACTTCCATTAATCTCAAAGACCGTTGCTACAACAATAGTCTTATGTCAAAGCAGACTTTTTTCCCCTTTTTCGCATAAATATTTAAGTAAGTACTGAAAGCATAAATAAATTGCTTTCTAAAAGCCAGATTATTTTTATATCCAGAGATTTAACAATAAATTTGAATTTACATGCTAGCTCTTGCCTTTCAGGCAGCAGTCAGCTCACGCTTCCTGAACTGTGAGGCACAGGGATGCTTGGGTGGGTTTTGCAGAGCATCTCGTGGGGTCTGTTGTGGGTTAACCCCCCTCTCATGGAAAGAGAGGTGGAGTACTGGAATTATCTGCCCAGCGAGGTGGTGGAATCACCATCTCTGGATGTGTTTAAAAAAAGATTGGCCATGGCACTCGGTGCCGTGGTTTAGTTGAGGTGTTAGGGCATGGGTTGGGCTCGATGATCTTAGAGGTCTCCTGGTGATTCTGTGATTCTGTGCTGGTGTGAAGGAGTTCCCTCCTGGTGGAGCTGTGTGGAGGTGCGTGCCCACGCTCCCAAATGCTGTTCTCGGAGCACATTCCCATGGTGCCAAGGATGAGCAGCAGGGTGCTGCAGGGATTTCCTCTGTCAAGAAGCCCTTGTTTCTCCATTGCTTTTTCCCTTCCTTAGCTGCTGCTGCTGCCTTCTTAAAGATAAAGCCATCCTGCAGCTGGTTTGGGCAATCTTTTTTTGTGACCACACGCTTGGACAATCTTTTTTTGTGACCACACCCCAACACAACCCGTGATGAAGTGCAGTAAAATTTGGTAAAACAGCATCCCTGCTCGGATGAAATCTTGTTTGTCAAGCAGGGCCCCACATGAATATTTATAACTATAAAGTAGTTATAGCCACAAAATTTAGTTTATTATAGGAAATACGACACAGTGATAGCTGGAGCAAACCGAACCCAACGCGACAGGGTAAAGGCTGACACAAGCAGCCCAAAGGATTCCTCTGAACAGACATGGCTGCAGTGCAGAGCCTGTGCTGGTTACATAGGCAAGCCCATGGAAAAACGGACTAATTAGAGAAGATTAATGATCAGCCTCATCAAGATCTTGGCTTCTGCTTCTCTCATTTATCCATACATGGCTCTTTGTTAAATCACGAGGGATTTTTATTCACATGTCCAACTGCTTACAGATGTTCCCACATGTGTTCAGCCAGCAAACTCATGTTACAACTAAAGAAATGCAAAAAAACCCACTACTTTGTGCCATGTCAAGGTCAAGCAGATGCCACCAGAGGCAAGGCAAAAGCTGCTGGTCCAGCACAGCAAAATCCACAGCTTTGGCCAATGCACAGACCTCCCCACCTGTCTCTTGATTCTTGCTGAGAACTTGGCTTACAAGGGATGAAAACCTCACTTTTAATGAAATTTCTCCCTTTAATGAGAAAAAACAAGACTCTGACTGATGCTGCACATCCTAACTATTGCTCTTGTTACCTCACAGTTTTTCACAGCATATTTTTCAGATTTAATCATGTTGCATTTAGTATCCTTTACTCTTACACAGCCATGCCTGGGTATGGTTTTTCATAGGACCCAGGATCAGTTGTTTTGTTCTTTTCCAAGCCTACAAGCTAAGCTCACCTCCCAATAATAAACCCCCACGATCCAGGCTTTACTGGGGCTTCCATGACTATCATCCATCCCATGGTGCAGCAAATGGGGTGATAACTCACTGGGTGGAGAGAATGCTGGAAGAAAAGCTCTCCCTAGCTAACTGGAGGGCAGGACTCCAGGAACAAGCTGATGGCACTTTGGATGCTGCTGTGCCTGTGATGATGAGTGCTGATGCTTCCTGAGAGCACTCATGCCTGCTTGTTGATTCATGTCACCCACGTCTCACTCCACCCTCTCTTCAGCAAGAGGGAAAAGGGGGGAAAAAGGTAATTGATTGTGCTTATCAGCATGGGTGTTAAAGCATCCCCTTGCAGGCTCTCAAACTGATGTAGTGCTGAGAAGGATGGAGCAGGGAAGGTATCCCTACCCAGCTTTTCCTCTCCGACTGCCTGGGTGGCCGTGTTCTCCACAGCTACTGCAATGGGACAGCTGCACCATGGTGCAGCTGGGCACCCATGCCAGCCTCACTGACACTTTCCAAAGGCACAAGTGAATCTGAGTGCCTGAAGCATGGAAGCTCTGCCTGTAGCACTGGAGAAATGGAGGGCTGCTGAAAAAGCTTTCTGGTGGCAAACCAAAAAACCCACAGGCCAGGAACTGACTGCTCTGGGCAAGCAAACACTGACTGCATGTGTCAGGTGAGAAACACACTGCAGGGAATGATAGAGCCCGTCCCTGCACCTTTTTTCCCTCCAGTTCATTTTGATTTTGAATTATCTCTCAGCCCTGACACTTGAGGACCTGCCTGGCTGGGATGCTGCTGTGCTTCATCACAGCAGGCTGCTGGGCAAGAGCCTGAGGGGTGACAGGAGCCGGATGGGCTCTGCCGGAGGTGCCAGCAATGCTCAGAAAGCATTTTGCACTCGACTGCCTTCTGCTAAAATAGCCTGGCATTTTTGTTAAAACATATTTCTGCAAGCCTGGGGAAGAGTTACGTGTAGTCATGCCCAGGAGAGCAGCCGGGAGTGCTTTTCAGAAGTGGGGTAGTTTTGCCTTCAATCCCCTGACAGCGAAGGGAAAGAGCGAATGAGAGATTTCAGACTTCAAATCCGACATTGAGAGCACACCTTGGCAGCAGCCCGGGCCCACCGAGGTACATGCATGGACCATGGCACATGGCACACAGCCCATGGCTCTCCCTGGGGATGGTACCATGGCTACATGAGGGCAGTTGCTGCCCAGTGCTGCTGGGCTCCAGGGTCCTGCCTTGTCCCAGCTTCGGGCAGTGGCTCACACTCTCCCCCTGCAGAAGAGGAGATGTGTGCCTGGCACAGTAAGGCAGAGCTCAGCTCTAGTATCTTGTCTCTGCCTAATCCACTTAGAAAGCTCTCCTCTGCTTTCTCCCTGCCTCTCTGCCTGGGATGTTTTGGAAATAGTGAAGGCATCATGAAAAAGCCCACAAAGAAAGGCTGCCAGTGATTTCTTCCACTGCTTCTTTAACTCTTTCCAGGGTCCCTGTCAGCTGTTCAACTGTCCAAGCCTCCAGTTTTCACAGTTGCTGTGTGTGTGAGTGTGTGAGTGAAGGCACCCAAAAAACCTCATGGATGTGCCCTTCCTTTGAAAATCCATGCTGAGACTGTAACTTGATGACTGTTGCCTTTCTCAAGCAGCTGCTTCGGAGACATCTCCTCCCCATCTTTCCTACTCCCTGTGATTCCATCCATGCCTCCCCAGAGAGCATCCTACAAGGTGGGGGAAACACCTCGTGGAGCACCAAGCACCAATCCATGCCGAGGGCACGAGGTCCATCCGTGGCTGCTGGGATGTGCAAGGCAGGCACCGTGAGCCAGCCGGCGGTGGGCTCAGCGCGGCGAGTCCTCGAAGAGCGCCAGGTTGCGCTCCCGAATGTGGCGGAGCAGGACGCGCGCCCGCCGGTCGATGGTGCGGAGCAGGGGCCGCAGCCCCTCGGCGCCGCCCTGGCTCGCCCAGAGCTCCCGGTCCAGCCGCAGCGACTCCAGCAGAAGGCTCTGCAGCCTGCCCGACCGCAGCGTGGCCACCGCCCCCGCCGGGAAGCTGCAGCGGAGGGGCAAAGAGACAGGGAGGGAAGGGGTTATGCAGGGAAGGCCGAGCAGAGAGGAAGGGAGCAGCGGGGCACTCGGGCAAAGATGCTTCAAGAGGAAATGCACGTCTACCCAGAGGAACGCAGGATGAGGAGCCTCCTGATTAAAACTCTGCCCGTGGTGAGCACACGGGATAGCTCCACCAGACATGGATCCAAATTCCAAATCTAGCATGCCAAAATGCCTCATGGGCAATGGCGCAAGAAATGCTGAAATACCTGATTATTCATTCTTTATGTGCAGCTGCCGATTAAAAAAGGGAAATAGGCTTTGGAGCCTGCTGTCAGCCACCCAGAGCAGCATAAAGAGTTAGTCTCAGGGCAGGGACACATGGGATGTTTTTGTGAGCCTACCCACCCACCCTCTTCTGGGTGGGAGGTGGCCCTGATTCACAGGGATGCCCCACCAGGGCAGCCAGGAGTGGCAAGAAGGTGAGAACACACAGGGTCGTTGGACATCCTGTGTGTGCCAGTTCAGCCCTCACCCAGCACTGCACAATCATACCTGTCTATGCCTTGCAGGAGCCTGAAGTTGAGCTTCTCCTCGGGGTGCTGTGGCCTCCCCGCATTGTCGATGAACACCAGGCGGGACGGTGCACTCCTCCGGACCTGCCAGCAGGGTTGGAAGGAGAAGGTCACTTACTGCAGAGAGCCACCAATGTTTAGGGGGTTTAGGCTGCTTCTTAATGCAGTGAGAAAGCCTGAGAGTATTTGGGGGAAAGCAGATGCCAAAGCCTAGGTCCCTCCATGCCCGGGCACACCTCCCACCAGGGACCCAGCATCACTGTGAGACCTACATTCCCTTTGCTACCACCTCAGCCCTGCAAGTACCTCCTAGGTGCTTCATGTTAGCCCCAGAGCAGCCCTTGGACAGCAGGGAGACATACCAGGATGTGGACCAGGACCAGCTCTGCTGGATTCCGACACTTCTCGTGGAGCCTCTCCTCCACACAGGGCTCAGAGGGATCTGGCTGAAACCCACAGCAGTAGCGGTCCAGGCGGTCGTGAACCTGCAGGAGACATGTGGGGACCTTAGCAGGGACATGTGCCTGGGATGGGGAGGTCCTGTTGTGAGCTGTTGTTGTACAGAGGAAAATAAAACACTTCTAGGGATGCTCAGTAGATGTGCAGTGGAAAGCTGCATACACAGGTGAGTGAGAGGAATGGAAGCACACATGCAAAACCCCTTTGGCATGAAGAAGGTGATGACAAAGGTGATGGTGACAGGCTTTTCTGAAGGAGTTCTGACACCTGGTTCCTCCACATTCTGTACCTGCACAGAGTGAAGGGGTTGTGCTCCCAGCTGAAATGAAGGGAAGACATCCACAATGATGAATGAATTAAAAAAAAAAAACAGCAAAAGCACCCAAGGAAACCTAGAATCTGAAACTTCAAAAAGAATTTCTTTTTCTGAGTCTTGGTGCTTTGGATGATGGTTTCATCTGGTTCCTGTCACACATGCAACCCTTCATCCATCCCTATGGTAACCTGAGCAGCTCTCAATTGAAAGACAAATGGAAAAGCATTGGCAAGGGAAAAAGCAGCCCGTGCATACACAGAGCATGCCTGACATTTACATTGGGCCACAGTGACTTGTTTTAGCTACATTTGTGTTTAATCATTTGCAGGTGCTGCTAAGGCTCCACACTGCCCAGGCTGTCAAACCTCCTGCTTCCCATCCCAGTTCCCTGCAGAAACCCTGATGCTGCTTGGCAACTTCCAGTGTTTCAACCACACCCTTGGAGGAATGAAAGGCTTACAAAAGACATAAATCTCTGTCAGACCCGGCCTCAGTGTTAATGGAGCTTCCTCAGCTTTGTCAGAAGCAGCTGGTACATCCTCTGGGGTGGTTTGTGGGGCAGACAAGACCTTGTTGGCTGTCAACAGACCTCCCCATGGCTGCATGTTGACATGACCCTGTAGGGGAGCTGCCTCACCTCCTCCTGCTCTTGAGGCCTGTTTACAAAAAAACCCCATATATATATGTATATGCTCCTTAAATACATATAAAATACATATATAAATATATATAAATATATAAAAATATAAACATATATAATATAGATTATATAGATTACACATAAAATAATATAAAATATAAACTATAAAATATAAAATCTATTTTGTGGTTGCAGCATGAAAATGTCCAACTCGCTGACTTGCTCAGAGTTGATGGTGCCAGCCCAGGAGGCAGGGCTTGGGGTGCAGAGAGGCTCCTGGAGCCACTGGAAGGGCTGGAGCAGATCTCAAGTGAACCAGAAGGGATCTACAGGTGACAATGAGACAGAAGCCAAGTGACCCACAGTGGCTGCCTATTCCCTCCACCCTGGTAATTAGCACCACTTAACAATTACAGGCTGTGCTTTGACAGAGAGTTTAGTCTGAACCCAAACACTGACCAAGCACTGGAGAAGATGCTGCAGGAAACACGGATTGTGATCTCCATGGCCATTCCATTCATAACCCTTTGAGAAGAAGGATTAGTCCCACACTGGAGCCTCTTAAATCTGTTTTCTGAGGTTTAATGAAGCGCTCAGGTCAGTGTTTCTCCATTGGGAGGCACTGCACTTAAAAAGTGCCTGTCTTGTCACAAAACACATGGAAACAGAAGAAAATGTCACATTTCCTCCACACATCTTGGTCTGCCAGAAACTGGAGAGCTCAGCACGCCAGTTTCTCTCACCTGCTATGTAATTTTGCAGGCTGCACAGAAGGTGAAGACAACCTGAGATAACTTACAGGGACATTAAATAGGCTCAGCACTGCACTCACCCTCCCACGAGCACCTGTGAAACCAAGGGGGATTGGTGCTGGACCCGCAGAGGTGTGAGGTGGAGGCAGGTCTGGTGTCCAAGTGCAGCCCCAGGAGAGGGATCAGATGGCTGTGGAAATGCTGAGAGTGCCCTGACATGCTGGCAAGCCCTCCCTCCCCTGGCCCTCCCCTGATTTTTGTTTTTTTTTATTAATTTCTTCTTTCCAGAGCTTAAACAGCTCTAATTCATGGGAATTTTGGTATTATTGCTAGAACACAAATACATGAGCCACACCTTGTCCCACCCAAGCTCCAACCCTGTGAGAAGCTCACCTTCAGCCGCTCTTATGCCTACCCTGGGGCATCCCCTTGTGTCTGACAGGTTTTTCTAGTTATTATTCAGTCCCAGATGGCATCCCCTGGGGAAAGTTTCCTTGCTCTCCCTCTGGCTGAGAAGAGGGTGTCCAAGGGCAGGGATGTGGCTTCAGAGTTGACTTGGTTTTGACCCTCTTTAAAGCACAGGACAAAGCCACCAGCAGCTGCCTCTTTTCTACCAGGCTGGGCATTTTGCCCCCAGCAAAGCTTTGCTCATAGTGGGGGGCTCCCTTATGGCAAACACCAGGAGAAATCAACACAGAAGAAGCCAAATTTTCAGAGCAATTGGAGAAAGCTACCAAGATTTCAATGCCAGTGTACAACAGGGCTCAGATCTCACAATTTCTCCTTCCCCAGCAAGGGTGTGAGATGCTAAAGCCATTTCTGAAAGATGCTACTCCCCTTCTGTAATATCCTGCAGACTCTTTACCTTTATGTGACTTTAATGCACGGGAGAATTCCATTGGAATTATTGAGGAGAACCTGTGGATTGCCTTTGGATTTATCATTGCACTGCTTCAGCCCTTGAAGAGGAACTGTCCTCAGAACTAGATACTTTCTCCTGCAGTCTTGGCCTTTCCACTGCACTCAGAGGCATTTTGGCCTGGGTAAGGGAAGGGGTTTGGTTAATCTTCTCATTTCTCTCGTTGCTTCAGCTAAAATATTTCCAAGCCCAGCCAGAACTGCTCCACCTCTGCCAGCCATAGTTGAGGTTATAAAGATTAATGGTCAGGCTTCACAAAAAGAATAAAAAAACAAACCATAAAAAAAGAGAGAGAATAAGGAGAACACATTTTAGTAGTCTGGGGTTTTTTCTTTCTTCCCTTCTTTCTTTTTTTTTATATTAGTACTTGCCCTTTCAGGCAGTTTTCTCTTTTCTGATAAGCAGCCCCCAGGTGCCTAAACAGGCTTTCTTTTTCTGCACAGAGATCACTTCTGCCTTCTCACAGCTGCCCTCCAAGACCTGATAACTCTCTGGGATGCTGTTGTAATCCCTCGTAGCAGTAGGGTATGACTTTCCAGACAGAAGATTAAGTACTATTAATGCTGAGGAGAAGGAAGGCAGTGATGTCCAAAGGGCAGGGCTCCTTATTCCCAGTGCCAGCAGCACATCCCTGAGGTTGGATGTGATGGGGCTGATGCAAGACGTGCTGCTTGTCACTAGGGATGCCCTAGGGATGTCTCTAAGGATGTCCCCAGCCTCTCCAGCATCTGCACAAAATGAACAGCAGAAAGCCTGCCCACGTGAGAACAGACTCACTGCATCCAAAACCTGCCTGTGTTTCCCCTGCAAGTCCCAAACATGGACCAAGTGCAGGCAAAGTGCACAAAGTTCTGCCACTCCCCATTAGCTGATGAGTGAAAATAGATCCCAAGAAACCACAGCCTATGTGACCCTGCAGAGCAGGAGGAGACCACGGTCAGACAACAGAGGTACAGGTGCAGGGGAACCCGGGTGGCACAGCTGGTGGGACAATCAACCAGCACAGCCCTACCTGGAGAAGAAAGTCAAAGAGGGCCAGACGGCTCCACTCGCTGGGTGGGATGCTGGAGCAGGGAGCATCCCCAGCCACCAGCGTCTGTCTGTGGGTCTGCAGCATCTCCTGGTACTGCAGCCATCCCAGGGCGCAGGAGTTCTGGTCATTGTTGGCATCCTCCAGGTGCTGCAGGTCCGGAGCCCACCAGACGATGGGGCGCGGGGTGCCGTCGGTGTAGCTGTAGGGCAGCAGGCGGCTGCTGAAGCGCCGGGCCACGGCCGGCAGGCTGCGGTTCAGCCCCAGCACCCTGTCCAGGTGGAAGGCCAGCACCTCGTACAGGTCCCCGGGGCGTTTGATGAGCCCACAGCGCCCATCCTGGCAGTCTCCCTCCGGGCTGGCTGCAGAGACATCCCCCTCGGCACCTCCTTTGGCGTCCCCCGCGGCACGCAGCCCCACTCGCATGACTTGCCCGTGGGCAGGGATGCGGGTTTTGGAGACCACCTGCCCACTGGACAGCAGCCGCATCTTCTGGAGGTCATCAGCAGAGAGCCAAGGCGGAGCGTCCCTCTCCAGCCCCCGCCGCCTCCTGCCCCGGCCCGGAGGCTGCTCCTGCCGCCGGTGAGGATGGGGCACGGGGAGCATCCTTCTGCGGGCTTGTCCCGCAGAGAGCGGGGCAGCCCCCTCCCCCGGGGGCCCTGGGGGCGGTGAGGCTGGCAGCGGGAGCGGGGAGCCGGCCGGCGGCGGGGGCAGGTGCGGCAGGGCCAGCAGGACCAGGGCCAGCAGCACCCCGACAGCCGCTGGGACCGGGGGCTTCGTGCCCGACCTTCGCCACGGTCGCTGCGCCTGCGGGGACAGAAAGGAGGAGTGATGTTGAATGGAGTGTCACTGCAGGCAGGGTCCCCTGTGGGGTTTGTGTTTGCTTTAGGGGAGCAGCCCCTCTGCTTGTGGGATCTCTGGGAGAGGCATTCCACCGGCACTCGCTGCCTCCACGGCGCTGCAGGGGATGGTTATGGCTGGTGCTGTGATCTGTGCCAGCAATGAGCTGCGCTCCCTGCAGAGCCAAACCAGAGCAAGAGCCCTGTGGGGAGTGCCCACACAGGGGCTGCCATGTCTGTACGGATCATCCTATGGAAAACGGATTTTTCATGGTCAAATATTCTGCTTTAAAGACTCAAGGAACTTAAAACCAGAACCAAAACCAAACAAGAAACGCCCAAAACAACAACAACAACAACAATAACCCGGAGCAAATTCTAGATGTGAACACTTCTAGTTCACATCTGTCTAGATGTGAACACTTTCCAGTTCTTAAGACCTTACTCTGGGCATCCTTGCTGGTTCCTGTCCTGGTTGCACACTGAACCCACAGCTTGGATATCTCAGTGTGTGCTGAGCCAAGGCCTCTGGAGCTCTGCCCATTGCTGTGTCTGGCCAAAGCAAGGCAGCTCCCAGTGTCCATCAGGACTCGTGACTGTCTTTGTCTTAAAAGAAGGGGGCAAACTCCTGCAGGGCTGAGCACCTCCCCTGTGGAGACAGGCTGAGAGAACTGGGGTTGTTCAGCCTGGAGAAGAGAAGGCTCTGGGGAGAACTTACAGCTCCTTCCTGTGCCTAAAGGGGCCCCCAGGAGAGCTGCAGATGGATTTTTCACAAGGGCATGGAGTGACAGGACAAGGGGAAATGACTTTAAACTGAAAGTGAGTAGGTTTAGATTAGATATTAGGAAAAAATTCTCAACTGTGAGAGTGTTGAGGCATTGAAACAGGTTGCTCAGGTACACTGTGGAGGTCCCACCCTTGCAGTGTTCAAGGCCAGGTTGAATGAAACTCAGAGCAACCTGGTCTAGCAGAAAGTGTCCTTGCCCGTGACAGGTGGGTTCAAATTAGATATCTTTAAGGTTCCCTCCAGCCCAAACAATCCTGTGGGTCTATGATATGATCTGTGCTATATGTGAAACCTAAAGTACTGATTCCCAGCACTAAGGAGCTGCCTTTAAACATGTACTACCAGCTTGTGGTGTCTATACCTTTATACACCCAACTTTTTTTCACTCCTTTTAGTTACATTTTCTACTGTAACATGACTTCAGCAATTATATAGGCTGGAAAGGCAGCTACAAGTAAACACTGTGCAAGTCTCCCTGCATTGCTAAATTCCCCTTTGGCCTAAAGCAACCCCGTGCATGTGGCGCTGGAGCTGCCCCAAGCACAGGAAAATCCCGTTTAGGCTGAGGTGGAGGGCAGTGGGGGGCAGCACTGTGACATTCTGCAAGCCAGTCCAGTCCCTGGAGCATGCTGCACCCATGCCTCATTCACCCAGGTTTGGACAGCCTCACACACTTCAGGAGGCCAGAGCCACAAAAAACACCTTGGCACTGTTTCTCTGCTTTCAACAGGCATTTCCAAGTGGCTCAAACCCACACTGGAAGTCAAGGCAATGGTCAAGTGGATACATTTTTTTGCAATTATTTATTTTGGAAGCTCAAGTATATCCGTGGCAGGCACAGCAGGACAATATATTGCCAAAGAAGGGATAAGAGACTGTTTATAAGAGGAAAAGCTTGAAAAAAAGAGCTAAAAAGCTGGGGAGGTGAGAGCCAGCAGCCAGAATGACTTCCAGCATTCTGCTGAGCAAGCAGAAGCATTTCCAGCCATGGGGCTTTTAGGACCACAGGCTCCCACTGACCACAGGGACCCACCACCAGCACAACTCTTGCCCCAAGAGCAGCTGCCCCAGGCGACCCCAGTGCATGAGCTTCTGAGCTGACACGGCACTATCCTAAAATCCACCAGGGCTCATGCCCTCAGCTTGGGGAGACTGCTTCAAACAGCCCCCCTGGTGAGGAGTCACATCCCTTGCAATGACACTACATCAGCCAAGGTGGGTAAGAGGAGCCACTGACTCACTGGCCTCAGCCACAGGGGTGTTCCTTCTATGCCTCCCTTTCAAGGATTGAGCAGATTTAATGCAGTTTATAAGAGCTATTGATGGTGCACTTGGAGTGATTCAGCTTTATAGCTCTCACTTAATTGCTTCTCTCCCAGAAATACAATGCAGTGCAGCAAAATATATCTGCTGGGCTGAACCCTTTGTTCAGACAGGGCTTACACCAGCCTCTGCCAGGAACCAGGGGCTGTCTGGTACAGGGCTTTGAGACCTGCTGGGGGACCTCTGCTTTATCTCTTCCCAGACTGGAAAGGACCTAGTCCAAGGTAACACTGTCCAGAGAGGGATGTCCTGTCCTAGGTCACCAGCAGGGTTATTCAAGTCTTGGCATTACCTGTCCCAGGTATCAAACTACATGGCTAAATCGTTGCCTTAGGTGTCTTTCTGGGGAGGGCAGGAGCAGGAGCACCCCCAAGTGCCCTGAGGGGCAGCAGGACTTCTGTCTAGCAGCTGGTTGTGGTGTCTCCCCAGCTCTCTCCCACTTGGATGGGACGATGATTTGCTGTGGAAACACAGCTGACACCAACTGACACAGGCAACACCTAAGCTCAGCTACTCAAAACCTTCATGCCCCAGATTTCAAGCATATTCTGCAGAGTGCAGACACACATTCTTTCCCAAACACCTGCAATCCACGTCTGGCCTCCTGAGCAACAGTTATGGGGAGGTGCAATGTATAAATCCTAGTTTAATCACAGTAAAATAACTCTGTGGCATAAAAAGAGCTGATCCTGGTATCCTGATACCCATACTCCTTTCGAATCATCACTGTAAGTGCCTCACAATCTGTTCCTCTGGCCTCAAAGTATGCTGAATTAACAGCAGTGATATCTATGGAATTAATCCCAAAGGGTAGGGTTAACTGTAAATCTCAGTATTCCTGTCTGCATCCAGCCAAGCCCCTTCCCAATCTGTGCTTTCTTGGACATGTTTTCCCAGCACCTCCCCTGTCCCTCCCTTATGGAGAGACACAGCCCATCCCACTCTCAGAAAAAACCCTCGTAACCCTTTTCTTCAGCACAGAGGATTTTCAGGCTGATTGGTTTTGTTACCCAGCTGATAATAACCCTCTGCTTGCTTATACCATCCCTGGGTATCTAAAAAGCCTGGCTGCCAAAACTTTTGGTATCCTGGGGGGAGAATGCCTGTGGGAGCTGCATGGAGAACCTTCAAAAGACTGCAGGGAAAATCCTTTTTAACCCACAGCCGGAGACCAGAGTATGCCAGATGGATGGCAACAATTGCTGGGTTTTTAATGTCAAGTCCACTTACAGTCCAAGCGGTTAAGGAATCATTGTTGTCCAAACCCACTTTGTCTTCCTTGTCAGTAAGCTCGGGTTTGGGCACCACAAGTTAGAGCCTCATCGCTTTCCCACCCTGAACCTGAAACCCTGGGCTGAGAAGTTGGGCAAGGGCCAGTGCAGACTCCCTTCCCCAGCGCCATTCACATCAACAACGAAAAGAAACAAAAAAGCTGCAAGTACAGTCTCCATGTTGTTTCTGGCACTTGGTATTACAAATTTAATACTAACCTAGGTGATAAAACATTGCAGAAATAATACTGTATTTACAAGCCCTGAGTAAATACTTTTCCAAAGAGTCTTTCTCTGAGCGCTGCTGTAAAAAAATTGTTGCAGTTTAAGCTGTGGCTTCAATTCAGCCCAAAATGCAAACCATACGTACAGCTCTGCTTTGCCAGGCTGACATACTGACACTACAGCATGTCTTTGCCAGAAATTAGGTCCTTTTCCCAGCAGGCAAAACCCATAAAAAGGCTTAAGAGAGGTATTGCTTGTTCCAGGATGCCAATAAGTAAATAATATTTATTCTCACTCATCAGAGGGACATACAGCACAGCCCAGGCTCTGAAGGCACAGTGGAGAGCTGTGCAGCTTTGATGCTAGGAGATAAAACTTACTAAGTGTAATTGGGGGTGAGGTGGGGGAGGGTTATCCTTGACATTGTATTCCCAGGATGCTTGAACCTTGGCAGAATTTGAAGCAGAGAAGCCTGTTTTCAATTTCTTTTCAAAGTGCATCAAATTGGCTTTGTCAAGCTTGAAAGAAAAGAAAAACAAACCCCAAACTTCATTATCCAAGAATGTAAGACTAGAGATGATGTAGACTGAGACTAGAAAGATGCCATGGAAATATGTGACTGTTGAAAACTGGACTGATTCCTGCTTTCCTCTGGCAATCAAAAGAGTGCTTCCTGCCCCTGTGCTGGCACTGCAAGGTCCCTCCAGCAGCAAATGCCACCATCCCAAAGAGGTGCCCAAGGGAGCCAGGAGGGCTCAGCCACGGCCTTGCCACTCTTGGCCACCTGCCTGCCCTAGACTCCCAAGCTTAGACGGCTTTGCCAAAGGCAACCTTGCTGATGAGCAGGTCAAAGGCAGCCCTGTGCCTTTATCTGGGTGCAGCCTGGGCAGGGTGCACTCTGCACGGGGGGTGCCACACCCAGGGCTGTGCTCGCCCTCCCAGCCCTGTGCTCGCTGCCCGCCCGATGAACCGCAAAGCAGCACGAGGTGCAGCCTGCCGTGACCAGTTTTAACAAAGACTGCTTGAAAAACAAGTGGAAAACCTCCTCTGCCTGCCCCCCACCTCTGGGAACATCTCCAGAGCCTTGCACCCACACATGGTGCTCGCAGCAGCTCCCAGTGCAATGGGGAGCAATCACATCTGGGAGTGGATCAGCCTCTTCTGTTCCTGTGCTGCAGGAGGCTTCCTTGCTTTGTTAAGGGCATGGCATATGGGCTGGAGACCCATAACTGTGCTGAGGACATGGAAGGAGACAAAGCCTCTCCATCCCTGGAGTGACTCTGGGCAAGTCTGAGCAGAAGGAAATCCTTGGCAGCGCCCGTCTCCCGTCATTCATTCAAGTGCCTAAGTGCCTTCCTGTATTATCCTGCTCAGGGAAGATAGATGGCTCACAGAGGGGGAATTTACTAAAGACAGCTATTAAATGATGATTGGCAGTCCCAAAGGTCCCTCTGGCCCTGAGTGGCTCCCCAGGAGGGCAGCTCTGCCGTGCACCCCCAGCACATGGAGACAGCTCCACCAACACCCACCTGCACCCACATCGCTGTGGGGCTTGAAGAACAGACAGCCCTTCATCTGGCCTCATGATCCATCAAAGTGCAATTCCTAGCAGACCCACACCAATTTTGTGTCTGGAGCTTTTTCCTTCAGAGTTGCAGGTTTTTTTCCTTAAAAATGCCCTTCCAGGGGAGAGAACCACAACCCCACTGTATTTTGGCACTCTGTGGACACCCTGAAAAACATCCTGCTTGGCTCCAGGACAGGGATGTGACAGGCAGGTCGTGCCTGTCTGCTCAAGGTACTCCTCCAGCCCCACTTCCACATGTTACCCCTCACAAGTGGCTTGGGAAGCTGAAGCCAGGCACTGGGAAGGGAGACTGCTCCCATAAAGCGTATGAAATGGAGTCACAGCAAACATTGGGTCAGCTGAAGCTGGAGAGATGGAAATGTGACACATCGCCACATGGTGCTGGGTCCTTCCCTGCAGAGTCAGCAAAGTCCTCAGAGCTGGCACACAAACTTTCCCACCAACATGTCCAAAACCAAACCAGAAAACGACCAAGTTAAATTGCCTGGGATGAAACCTTAAACCATGCTGCACTTTGCTAAATTTTGGACAGTCTGCAAAAATCTCTGGGGTAATTTATAGCCTAAGTGTGAGACAAGCACACTTTGCACTAGCAGAGGGCAGCACTCAGCAGCAGCATAAAGAGATGAAACTTGTTGGCACCATTCAGTCTGAGCACTGACTTCAAAGGGACGGTGCCAACATACCACCTTTAACCTCTCAAATCATACTGCCTTCACAGTTCTTCCCAGTTATCACTCCAACCTTGCGGCAGCAAAGTATAAAAACCTGGAAACCTTCAAGATCCACAGCCTCTCTCTAGTAATAACCTGTCATGTCTTTGGCTCCAGGCCCTGCATCAGCCCCTTGAACTTTTTGCTTTCCAGGGATGAAATGTCCTGTTTTTTGCTCTAAACCTCCCACCCAGACTGACTATTTCGGGTTTTTGGGAGGCCCCTTGCCCTGGAGGTTCTCTGCACAGCCATAGGCTGAGCACAGCTCCTCACACATCCATCATCCAAAGGACCATTTTGAACAAAATCTTCAGCCACAGCTGTAAAGTGCTCTGTTTAACAGTGCTATTCCCACGGCACTGACTGCTCCCTGTTGAGTTATGGGCCAAAGAAGTACAGCAGAAACATGGTCTTGTAAACTCCTTGCCCTCTCCAGGCATAGCTTACAACAGTGGCAAGCCTCCTAGCATCCCAAACGTCCTGTTCAACACCTCTGAAGATGAAAGACCTGGAGCAGGAGACAGAGGACACACCTTGAAGGAAAGAGATGGCCAGCACCTGGCTGGAGGACACCACAACATTGGAGGTAGCTGATGCAGTCAAGGTCAGGGCTGCTGCTTGGGGGAGCCCAGAGAGGACACACACCTTGTCCTGCACCTGGTGTGGACTAAAGCCCTGCAGGGTACCGGCAAGGACTTGCTTTTCCTGGGATGACACTGTCCTTACCCCAAAATCATGTGATTTTCCCTGAGCAAAAGGAAAGATTTATAATTCTCCTCACTCCCACTGTGTAAATCTCGGCTTGCAGACAGTTAATATTCAGCTCTGTGAGGGATGGACAGAGAGGTTTTCATCCTGGCACTGTATACAGTGCAGCTCTGGATCACTCTGGTTTTATCTCAGAAGGCAACACAAAGCACCACAAAAATAAACAGTCTCCAGGATGCCACACTTCTTAAAGTAAGCAAACTAAAAGCTTTCACATGCCTCATCCTTCTATTTAAGTTCAGAGTCAGGGCTTTTACTGCAGCTTCTTGCACTTAGCTGGATCTCCTACTTCTTGGAGACACATCTCCCCAGAGATTGATGGCAGTCTTTCTGTCGTGTCACTGAGATGCACAGGTCTGCTGCCACTTGCATGTGCAAACATCTCCATTACTTTTCACCACCAGAAGTGATATCAGCCTGCACCCAAATCATCCAGATCTCTGAGGACCTGAAAGAGCATCTCATGTTCACAGACAACAGTGAGGATCTGGACAGCCCTGACTGCACGACTGTCCTGCTATCCTCACGGGACAAGAGAAGTCCTCCTCATCTTCCTTCCTTTCCCTCTGCTCATTCCTCTGACCCTCACACTTACATGAGAGCAGCACAACCTAGAAATTCCTGGCAGGGACATCAAGGAGGGAGAGCAGCAGTTTTGGGCGGCTGTTGCTCCCTCACTCCGCCACTGCCGTGCAGGATCCTGCCAGGTTTCCCTTTTTCCCCTCCCCTCGTCCCAGTTTCCAGGCCAGCCCGTTGCACTCAGCTCCATAAGTTTTCAGAGCAGCTTTCCCATCTGCCTGCTGAACCAGCAAGTAGGGGGCCCCTTCCCCAGAGAAACAGATGTGGCTTGCCTTTGTGCAACATCTGCGCCTCATGCCCTGCTCATTTTGAACAGTCTTGCCTTTGTTTGTCAGGGGCTGTACAGGGGATGCTTTGGAGGAGGGCAGCAGCCTGTGGCCCGTGGGCTGAACTCCTTCCCTTCAAGTCCCACACACAAACTGCCTGCAACCCCCTGACTTTCTTCTGGGGAAAGAAGAATATGCTTTGTTCCTGTGGCTTTCTGGAACTGACAATCCTGCACCTCAGCATTTCAGTTCCAGCCACAGCCCACAGCTCACACTGAGGACTCCTTCGGGATTTCCAAACCCAGGCATGTAAGAACTGGAATCTGGGACCCATGGACCCCCTTCCTCACAACTCCCCCCACCACAGTGGCTCCTCTTGCTGCACCTCTGGGCTGCTCACCAGCTCTGGTTTGGCATCCCCAGTGGGGCTGCGCTGCTGCAGCCCCTCCACACATAACAGAGGCAAAGAGCCGAGGTGCTAGAAAGCCATGTTCCTCTTGCAGTGTGTTCTGTGTTTTATATGGGGAGGAATACCTTACAGTAAAATCACATTTTATTTCCCCTTGCTCTTGATGAGTTTGCCAATCCTGCTCATGAGAGCCTGGAATGTTGCTAAAACTCTCACACATTTCGGCATTTGGTTCAGTTTTATTTATTTTACTGGGGATCATGTTTTTTCTATATTTTGAGGAGGGGGGATTTTGATCCACTTATTTTCAGTTTTCATTTCTAACTGGTGGACCAGCACCAGGGAACAGGAATGTTTTCTTGGTGCCCAGTGGGGGCTCACAAAACCCTCCTTGGGGTATTGGCAAGGAGTAGCACTGAATTCCCTTGTTGGAGTTTTAGTGGAGGCTGCCCAAGTCAGACAGTTGGGTTTCCCTGAACTGACTGTCAGGTTTTCTCCCTTCCTGGAGAGCAGGAAAATGCATTCGTGGGATTCCAAAGGGGAGGGAGAAGGAGGAGGACAGCGGGCCCTTTCAGCCCTGTGGGCTTTCTTCAAAACAGAATTGTTCATACCAGCCCTGGCCTCAGCTGCAGAAAGGTAACCCTGTTTGCCTCCCGTTAAGCCATTACATCTGAAAGAGAAAAAAAAGAGGAAGAAAACTGCTTGCCACTTAGCTCTGAGTGCTGCCTGTGTTGCATAGACCCATCCTGGGCAAAGCCTGCTGGCAGCCACCCCCCAGCCCCTGTCTCCTCCCAGCAAAATCCACGGGGTGAGCAAGCAGAGCACAGATGGTACAAGCATTGGTGCAGCCAGGCTCAGAGAAAAGGGGCTTTTCCTTCAGGGCAAGGCAAGTAGCTGCAGGTGGACTGGAGTTACTGAGCACTGGAAATGGAAGGGGTAATTGTGGCATTTGGAATCTCTGCCAGAGGTTTAACAAAGTGTAATCAGCCCCTCGTATTCAGACTGCCTCATCCTAGGCGAAAGACAGAGCAACTGGAAACTACTGGCTGGTGGATTTTGAAGCCAGAAGAAAGAAGATGTTTCTGCAATGCAGTCATCCCCCAGCACTCTCTGCCGCGGCAGGTCGGGCGTGTGCGGCAGCCAGATCCAGCCAGAAGCCGGCAGCAAGCGTGCTCTCCATGCCAACAGGGCAGCTCACAGCTGGCATCCCTCCGGCTTCCTGCGAGGGGTCACCCTCCTGGTGAGCTTGAAAGGAGTTAAAATCATCTTGAGCATTTTGTTTGGGGTTTTGCTGCAAATGAAGCAACAAGGTGATCAGCTTAGGGCACAGCCCGTATTTATTCCTCATGACCATCAGTGCCCTGCCTGCAGGTGCTCAGAGCAAACCCAGATGATGGGCAAAATCAAAGCAGTCAATGCAGGAACTCACAAAGGGGAAAGGACTGCAGAAGCAGATATTCCCTTGCCAAGGCAAAATGGAGATCCTGGCAAAAAGTGAATACTCCACTCTCACATAGAGGACCACACCAGGTACCTGGCTCAGGCAGTACGTGCTTTGAAATGCTTTACAGCGAAGGCTTGTACAGAAAAATGTTACTGCAGGCAAAAGGCTGGTATGGGGAGAGTTGCCTTGCTTTTCCCTTTGACAGGGAGGAGTTATCTCCAGACCCAAAATGGGTGACGTGAGCCCCAGTCTCATCTATTTTTCCTGCTGCTGAAGTTCATTAATTAAGAAACCCAAAGCTGCCTATGCAAGCTGTAGGGTGGGAAGTGTAAAGCATGGCACTAGTGTCCCCCATGCACATACACACTCCAGCGAAGGCTGGCACAGCAGCATTGTCCCCAGAGATGCTCCGAGTCATCAGCACACTCTTGAGGACATAGAAATGCTTCAGTGACACAAATGACCAGTTTCTGGCAGCAGCACCAGGCACCTCCTCAGCTCACCCATCACGTGTTTGCAATCCCTGCCCAGCACAAGCTGTGCAAGGGCTGAGGTGGCCAAGCAGGAATAGAGTCCCCTGCCCCAATGCAAACTCCCTGGCATGACAGCCCCCTGTCCCCCAGCAGGGCAGGGGTAACAGGGCGTGGGGGGAACATCCCAGCTCAGCTGATGTGTGTTTGCTCAGATGGGTCTGCCAAGGGATGTTCCAGACTGCAGCACTAAAACTGGATGACATGAAACACCACCCTAAGGTTTGGAAAATGCTACAGATGTGGATAAGCCTTCTAATGCTGGGGAAGCACAACATTTCTTGGGAGGAACGTGAAGCTTTCCCTTGCCAAACTGGCCGATTTTGTGGCTTTTTGATGAAAGTGCTGCTCTTTGTCAGGACCAAAGAGAAAGCACAGAGCAGCTCTTTGTGATCTCCATCTGCACTTCACTGCCTTCACTCCATGCTCTTCACCTGCCTGAAGCAGTGCCACCTGGCCACTTAGAAGAGGTGGGTTTTGGCTGAGGGAGTGTAATCACCTCCCAGGCTGACAGCAGTGCTTTAGCTACAGCAGCCCCAGGCACTGCCTTTACGGACCTCCTGACAATCTGCTTTGTCCATCCCTAGTGCATTCCTGCAATCTGCCTGGTCCATCCATAATGCTTTTAAGGACAGACATGCTGTAGTGGTTCCCTGCCTTGCTTGCCTCACCATGCCCTGACTCTCTGAGTGCTCCCTCTCAAGCTGCCCGCAGGATGGAGACATCCAGGATACCCCGTTGTACCTCTTTCCATGGGGCTGGCATCCCTGGGCAAACCCAGCCTTGTTTCCCACTACCAGCTCAGCAAGGAAACCCCAAAATCCTACCATGCCTCGCAGCAGCAGCAGCCGACGCACTCCTCCTCGTGTGGGTGACACAGCACACGGTCACCTCCGCAGCCAGGTGCCAGCCACCTGTGGCACTTCCATACGACGCCAGGAACCCCCACAAAACACAAAAATGTAAAACATAGCAATAATAATAATAATAAAAATATATCCAGCAACTAATCAGCCCGCTTCCTCTCCCCAGGCCATTAATCAGGGCCGGGGGCTGTCACCCCGGGGCTGTCCGCAGTCCCCGCTGCCCAGCTCTGCACTGCCCGGGCTGCTGGGCTCCTGTCACTGCACACCAGCAGCTGCCTCTGCTCCCCCTGGGCGGGAGGACACTCTTCAAACTTCAGCTGTGAGTTTTCAAACTCTGCCTCCTCCCAAACCCACCTCCCTGTCGGGAGGGGAGTGGAGAGGCTGGGAAGGGGGGAACAGGCATTTGAAAAGTCTCTTTTTCACAATAAAAGCCCTTCTTGCTGCTTTTTTTCTGGGTTTTTTTTGGTTTTTTTTTTCCAGTTTGAGCCAGAGGGAGATGAAGATACACATGTTCCTCTCAAGCCCATTTGTTCCCAGTGACCTTGGTGCCAGCCAAGCAGAGGGACCACCAGACCCCCAGGGACCACAGTGACCCCACAGCCAGGAAAGCGAACCAGAGGTGTGCTCATGAGTGCTCAAGAAAATGCTCATTGCAGGTCTTTTCTAGCATTTCTTTGCCTTTCAGTAATGGTCCAGCAAAGAGCTGTGCCCCATCAGTGCCTGGAGCGGGTGCAGACCTGGGAGAAGACTTCTTACCTGCCTAGAAGGTATTAATGCATTAAAACCACTTTTAGGGTGCTCAGGCACCTGTTGTCTGGGGCACACAGTGCCTGCAGGCAGCCAGGAGAGGGGCACAGGGGAGGAGGGCCCTCAGCACACCCAGCAGTGCAGACTGCAGCGTGCTGAGCCCTGCAGTGCCCAGCGCAGCTCCCCCACCCAGCACCCAGTGCAGGTGCATCCCAAGAGCCGCTTCCTCAGGCCTCTGGGGGAACAGGGTCTGGGGGCATTGCTTTGGAAAGCAGGGTGTTTCACCAGCCCTCCTTGGCCAAGCAGGGTACACAAGCAGCTGCCAGGCTGCAAAGCATTTTTTTGTTTCATATAACTTTCTCTTTCCAGCCCTGGCCAAGCAAAATCCATCAGTCTCTCACTGTGGCAGGTGACACCACCAGCTGCTCCAGCCCCTCACCAGCTTCAGCCCAGCTTGGGGACAGGAGGAAACCCTCTGTCTCAGCTGTGGGGGCTTTCCAGCTCCCTGACGTGTGCAACTACCTCCCCTAAACATCCATGAAACAAACCACGTGGATCAGTGTTGTTCTTTACTGATATTTGTGTTTTTAAAAATCTGATAAAGGCACAGTACAGGCTTTTGTGAGGTATAATAAAGATATTGTGGTCTAAAAAGAGAAGAGGATGAGACTGAGTGAAACTGGGCCAAGTCACTTGACAAGGCAGCACAGGAGGGCAGTGACAGACCCAGGAGCAGGCTCCTGTGTCCCCAAGCCCCATTGTAGCTCACTGACCATGCATGGTTCATGGTGACATTTCACAAGGCGATGCAGCACAGCAGGTACAAACAATGATGGCAACTCAGTGCTCTTGCCCAGTGCACCCAGTGCCAATCCCAGTGCCCCAGGGTCTTCGTACCCTCCTGGCTCACTGAGTGCATCTTATTTTAACATGGTACATCTCCCTCCCCTTGCCACTGCTACTCAAAACTATAGCTGAGAAAAGAAGAGGTTTGAAGGTTACACACAAAAGCAGTGTGTCTGCTTTTGGCTTCAGCACACCCCACTCCATGCCATCCTTGGGTGTGAGGAAGGGGGGCAGAAACCAAGCCCTGCTTCCCCTCCTTGCTGCCTCTCACTGATCCCCTCCTGTCCTGGACACTGCAGCGTTGAACATCCTAAAACACTTCCCTTGAGGCCAGTTCCCTGGGGCAGATAATAACCTCATCCTTCCAAAACAATTAGCACCATGAAGCAATTAGCAATAACCTGGTACTGGCCTTGGCACAAAGATGGTCTGTCCGAGGACAGGGCGAGTGCCAGGGAAGGGATCTGCGGGGCTCCGGGGGCTGAGCTCCGAGCATCACAACCCGTCGCTGGCACCTCATTTCAGAAGCGTTTGCTTTCATCTCCCTTTCTTAATTTCGAAATGATTCAATTTATATGCAATTTTCTGTCAAAAAGCTGCCTGTCAGCGCGGCAGGGCTGCAAACCTTGACTGACAGGCCGAGCGCTCCGGCTGGTCCCTCTGGATTGCCTCTCCCTACAAATCACCGCTCAAAATGCACGCCTGACATTTGAGGAATCTGACATCAGAAACAGGCTTGGATGGCTGCTGTAGCAGAAAGACTTAAATGATCACTGGCCAAACCAGTAGGAAAAACCTAGTGAGCCTTGAGGCAAATGCTCCAATCTCGGAATTTTGAAATTTCAAAAAAAAATTATTTTTCCCCTCCTTCCCCTGCTTTTTTAATGACCTTTACAGTGCAAAAATCAGATTTAAAAAGCAGACCTAAGAACCAAGTGCATTGTAAACCAGTTTCCTGAGGAGGACTCCTCAAATCCATACCTTGTACCTGATCTGGGTAGTCCTAGGACTACAACTGCAGCCTGAGATCCCATAGGTAGCATCCCTGCTACTGAATTCTGGAAAATTAGTGAATACCTGCATAGTGGAAACTGCTTTTCTTCTCTCCTTTTCCTTTCCTATCCCCTGACCTTCTCCCAGGAATGACAGACATTCCTACTCACCCACACATAGATTTCCCTGACATTTCCCTGACTTTAGCTGAGGCAAATCCTTTAATCAGACAGACATCACCTCTGCAGGATGAGGGACAGTCCCCACTCCAAGAAATTCCCAAGAGAGGCAGCAAAGGGAGACAGAGGAGAGCAGGGAGATGGGACTGCACCCAGCTTGCAGGCAAAATATGTCTCCAGAACAACCACATCTCACACCAGGTGCTCAGGCCAGCTGACCTACAATTTCCAACACCAAAGATCTCCCAAGTGTGATCCCTCTCACCTCATACTTAAGGCAGGTGGAAAAGCTGTTGTGTCCCTGTTGCAAGGCCCAGGACAGCAGTGCAGGGGGCTCAGTTTGCTGGTATCTCCTGGCAGATCCAGCCTAGCCAAGAACAAGTACCTTGAAACAGGAGAGCTGAGACCTTGCCCTAGGGTTCTCCAAGCAGGCCAAAATCCAAAGGAAACCAGTGGAGAGCAAAGAAGGCCATGGGTGCTGTTGTACCCACAGCAGCACCTCTGTGCTCCCCCAAAAGACTTCTGGTGTCACCCTGACTCCATTCCATAGACTGACTTGCCTTTCCACTTGCTTGTCCTCATAGAGAAATGCCTGCTGCAGAAGGATGAAAATAGGCTCTTTTTTTTTTTTCTTCTTTCCCTTTCTGTCCCAGTGGACCTGCATTAATTTCTCCCTTGGGAACTAAAGACAGGCAGTGGAAAGGGGACAGATTTCAAGAGCTGTCAAGGAGCAGAAAGCTATTCTGCCTCTCAGAAAGTAAAGCTGAAGGGTTTTTTCTTCCTTTTAGAAAAGTGTGAGGCTCTAATGGATTTGAGGGGCTGTGAATATGACTTTTCACATCTGCCAAGATAATGATAAGCTTGAATGAATTTCTGAGACCCAAACCCTGCCCAGATAAATCATACCTATCAAATACTGATTAAAAACTAGCTGTTCAGAAAGCCTTCGAATTTCTGTTCCCTTCCCACTCCACTATGTCCCATATCTGTTGGTAATGGGTTTCAGTGCTTTACTGAGGAGCAGTCTGTAGAGGAGACCGGGTTAATTCACCCTTTCTTTGCAGGAGGTGTGAAAGAGGTGGGAAATTAAGGCTATAGGGATCAAGCAGAATGAGGAAAGGTTTGGGCTCACACTGGATATGGCACTTGGACACAGAGGATGCTGAGAAGAAGGTAAGGTGCAAAACTGAGTTTTGACTCTGGTTTCAAAGCCTGACATGAACCCATGCCCCACTTCCCCAGTCAGTATCCCTGCAGGGGACAAGTAAGGCTCCCTAACTTAGAGAAGAATCTGGATGTGTGTGATTTCTTTCAGTTCACTGTGTGTGGGAACGACTCTTGCATGTCAGGTTTTCCTCATTGTTCACATGGAAATTAAGCCCACCCAAGTCACTTACAGAATCCACTGAATTTTCATAAATATGCTGAAGAACCTGCACACCCCCAAGCCAGTAATTAGAGTAAATTAATGCTGCTGGGATGCCTTTGTCACTGTTTGTCTGACTCAAGACAAAAGGCAGAGAGGTCACATCCTGAAGGGAGAGTAATCCTTTTTAAGCAGTGTTTAAGATGCCAGAGGAAACAGCAACATCTGCAGAGGAATCACACGTTCCCTGAGCGCACAGGCTTCATACTTCCCACAAATACCTATTGTACCCTCCTTGTTGTCATGACTCAAACAAGCATATGGAGGAAAGGACAAAGAGTTATTAAGTCCTTCAGAGGTGATTACTCATTCCTCCAACTTAACATTTTAGATAAACGCTACAAACTCTGAGTCGCTTGTCAGAACACAGTATTGTTTTTACAGAACATGAACTGAGTCGAATGAGTTAGGGTTTTCTTTTCATTTTTTAATTACTAAGAGCTATTTTTAAAGCTCTCCCGTGTTCAGCCAGGAAAAAAACCTTACCACCCATGTTCCATGTCCAAGACACTTGCTGTGTTAGTAGAGAAGGAACTGTTTCCTAGCCTGCTCCCCCAAGGAAAGCCGACCACTCTGCATCACCAAGGGTCGCAGCCTCCATCCTCCACCAGCTTTTGGAAACAACTGAGCTTCAGCCCCATGTGAAAACAGTCACTGACAGTCCGGTCATGTCGTGGCAGCACAAGTCCATGGGAGAGGGGAACCTTCTGGGTGGCACAACAGGGGTGCTCCAACAGGGATCCATCCCACAGGGTTGCTTGCTCCCAGCAGCTGGTATAACAACTTGAACTTCAACACTGACTTTCTACCTTTCACCTCAGCCACCTCTGTCCTGTTCAGTTGGTCCTTCCCAAGGCAGGGATCCCCCTTTTTTAAGCTTTATCTTTTCTTCATCTCTCTTTCTCCTTTCTAGATATAAACCCCAGCACTTCAATGAATCAGAAACACTTTTTTTTTTTTTTTTTGGACTGTCACCATGTAAATCAAGGGATTCAGATCTCTATTATTTAGAATCCTACTAATCCTGCACCATCTGCAATGTTCAGTAGCAAATAAATGCGTGTGTGTCTGTGTATCCTTAACTGGATCACTGTTTGAAAATACAGGATGTTGGATGAAGAACAATTCCACCCCACAGCATATAAAAGCTTTAGCACTGATGTCTCATTTTGAGATCTGTTGTTGAGACAGTTTCTCATCTAATATGTAAAGCAGTCCCTGTAAATGACACCATTTGCAAAACCAAAATGGCATGTGGTGCTGTGTCTGTTGCTGTGGAGACACCCAGGTGTGCCCTGGCAGCACTGATGCCCTGCTCTCCTTCGGGAAGGTGCTGAGTGTGACTGACCATGGCATTAGCTGGCAAGCATTACTCTCATAGCTCCTCACTTCTTCTTAACAAAGGCTTGCCTAGCCACCCACTTGTGCTGCCAAGGTGGCCAGGGAAAGTCACTGGAAACTCCGGAGCATCACAGAAGAATTTCACTAAGAGTTAATTATCTGGGATTAGCGGGGTTAAGAATTAGTGCTGGGGATTCAAAGACCTGCTGGGCTGATTCCCTTGGCCTCCTGAGCAGGAGTTGTCCAAGCTCATCTTACTTTGGAGGTGCCTGGGGAGAGAAAAGGAGCTGTGATGGGGCTCTGCAGGGAACAGCTCAGCTCGTCCCTGCCTGATCTTGTGGCTCACAGGCAGGGCCAGGTGAATGCAGGTTCTCCTGCTCCATCCTGAGCTCCCTGCAAGGCTGAAAACCTCAGACAGCTTTCAGGAAGCCTGAAAGGGAGCACAGACAATGCCAGGTGGGAGCACAGAGCATCTCTGCCTGAGGTTCATGTCAGCAGCTGCTGGTGCTGCATGCCCTGCCTCCCCACAGTGTGGCTGTGGCTCTCCAAGACCTTGCCAGAGGTCAGTTCCTACCTCTGCATGTGAACAGGCCAGACCCTGGGGGCAGAGCCTGCCCTCCTGGATTCACTTTGTGCTAGTGTCCCAAGCCCAGGGGATGTTGAGCCTGCATATGACTTCATTTTCCTCAGAGCATCTCAGCAAACCTCCATCTCTAACCTGCAGCACCACACAGAAACAAGGGAAAAATGAACACAGACTGATGCATGGAACATTTCCACCCCCCGCCCCCCCCCAAAAAA
>VXAC01004697.1:57452-218571 GCA_013399225.1 Rhipidura dahli | reverse complement strand
AAAAAAAAGAGAGAGAGAAAACAAGACAGAAGCAATCTGTCTCTTTTCCTGGAAGGAGGTACTGGCATATGCTTGAGTTGGGACCACAGAGACACTCTATTGGCTGTGTACATACCTTGCACTAGGGAAAGTGCTCTGTCACCCTGATGCCAGGATGGGGGAAAGTGGATGCATTAACACATGGAGCAATCAGGCAGCATTTAATCTGAGAGCTTTGAACTGTGGCTGCTGAAAACAGGGTCTGGCCAACATATGGGCTCATGAATCTTTCCTGACAGCCCTGCAGTTACAGAAGCAAGAAGTGGAGCCTCCTGGTTATAAACTGGTCATGAATAAATTTAGGTTGACAATTAGAAGGTTTCTAATAATCAGAGGTTTATGTTCTGAGAACTTTCAGACAGGACAGGGTGTGAACCTTTGTCACTCCCCGTGGAGCAGCATAGGAGAAGAGAGGAGGGAACCGAATGGCTTGGAGAATTCATCCTGTCCCCAGGATGCCCCCAGGGATGTCCCCCATCCATGTCCCCAGGGATGGCTTTGTATCATCTGCTAATGGTACAGAGCAACAGGCCTGGAGCAGAGTTGCTCACAAGTTTTGAGTAGAATGGCCAGGAAGAAAGGTCAGGTTGTCAGGGTCTAGCTTCTCAGGTATGTTCTTCTTCCATGAAGACACCAAATTTCCTGTCTGAGCAATGACCACCCAGGGCTGTTGGCAGTGCCTGTAACCCTGGGCACTCTCATCCTGTGGCATGGCACTTGTACTTTCTTCTGTCCACATTCTCAAATTTTCTATAGGATGCTAGGAATTATTTTGCACCTTGGAGTGTGTGGTTGCTTTTAAATCTCCTGTTGGAATCAGTGTGCTGTGACACAATTGCCTGAGTTGTCATTTAAATGCAACTCTGCCTCCCAGTCTAGACCTGCCAGCAGAGACCAGGCATATCCACTGTGTGAACATCCTTCCTTCCAAGGTCATGTTCAGGTGTCTAGGAGCTGAGGAAGCCTGCTCACCTCTGGGATGAGGATCTGCATGCATTGCCACCACCAGCAGCTTGTCAGCCTCTCCCTGGACCTTGAAAAATGCTTCAAGGAACCAGAGCAAAAATGATGCCACTTTCAGCTAGTCAGACTTAATTTATTTCATTATGCCATGAACTCTGATTTATTTTTTCCATTATCCACAGAGACTTTCAGGATGAGCTAAGACACACATGTGCAATGTGAATGAGACAAGCAGTAGAAATAAAAGATAAACAAGGAAAAAAACCCCTCCCTGTAAAGTTATTCAGGGATTCCAGGGTGGAAGAGAAGGAAAAAGCCCTCAAGCCTATTTTCCATCTCTTCTTTAGAACACTTTTACATAGCACCTGACTGTGGCAATAACACAGCTAGCAATGTAAATAGGAGGTTCAAACAGTGGCTCTAAAAAGTCCTGACTGGTGAGTTATTGTGAAAAATATTCAGGTGTTGTGGTCTCCCACTGTGTGTCCTTAGGTAAAGCTCCAGCAGATCTCAAAGATAATATTCTTTCATGCTATTTAAATATGGACAACATTACTTTTTTGAAGCTTCTATCATTTTCATCAGAGCAGAGCTTCCTGATAGGATCCTGCCACATAAACCTTTATCAGGGCACAGTGCCCCGAAACACCACCCATGCCCAAGGTGGATGCAAGGAAAGAGCTCAGCTCTGCTCAGGGCCATGATGAGCAGGTCAGGGCCTCTCCTCACAGTATGTAAGGAACAAATACAGAACAAAATATCCTGAAAAATACCCTCCAACTGTGGATCACTGGGGAAATATTAAAAAGTACTTCCTCTGTAACAAGAACTGGGTCCATGCACTTTAGGAAGGAGGAATTGGCTCTGTGCTGGTGGCAGTGGCATCATTTTCATGTTGCTGACCAGCACAAATAGCTGTCTGCAGGTGGAAGACTTCTCTAATTTGGATGGCCATAGTGGTCTGAAAGCTTATGGGGGAGGATGAAGAGTTTGCTACAAAGACTTGCCTGGACCCCACTCCGTTTTATCATCACTGAAAGGGAGGAGAGGAAAAGATGACCAACTCTTTGTTTGTCTGAAACAAGAATAGAATGCAGGGACAGCTGCACAAAGCAGAGGTTGGGCCACATTCCCTCTTAAGGACACCATGAACTGAAAGTTGCACAGCTCCCAGGAATGCAGCTCATACAGGGAAAAGGGTGTGGGTACATCACCAGTACCCACAGGGTCTGTGTCAAGGCAGGGACAAGGACTGCAGCACAACCAGGGATGTCGTGTTTAAACAGGTAAAAGCTGATCTTTCTGCTTCAGTGAAGGAAATCCCAGGACAAATTCAAAAGTACCCAAGTGTTACAATAGTATATGCAACTTCAAGCTCAAAACAACATTAAAAATGTCCAAATTAAAGCCCCAAACAAACAAAAAAACTCAGGCCCCCTCCATCCCTCTGGAATTATAGAATGGAAGAACAAAAAGCTGACAACCTGAAATGAGTAGACCACACAGCCATCCCTGTAATTTGCTCCACTTACCATTTCCTTGCAAGCTGTACTTACTCATGTACCAATAATGCTGTGAATAGAAATTAGCACCTCTTCATCTCAATAAAAGGCAGGCACGTGGAACTTTTAGAGACACTGTATCAATGTGCACAGGAGAAAAGCACAGAAACCTTACAGGGCTGGAAACATTTAAGGGGCACTATAATTGAAGCAAGACAAATAAACAGAGCTATAAATTAGACTAGATTTGTCACAAGTCCATCAGTAAATGCAGAGATTTCTCTTTCAGGCCTATTACATCTCAGTGGAAAAACTGGAACACATTCAGATGCCAAACACAGCAACAGACATGCTAGTCAAGAACCAGAATCATGCAAACACAGCATTTTCCAAGAAGAAATATGCATCCCCAGCAAATCAGTTGGCCCAGAACTACAGCTGGTTCATGGTAATAGCAGATTTTACCTCTTTTAACCACAGATCATGCCAAGGGGTCCAATCCTACTCCTAGAATTGCTCACATCTCCCAGACTTTGCAGCACAGAGATCAGGACTGGGTTTGCCAAGTACTGGTATTGGTTTAGGAAGTACAGCAATTTTCTGATTTCAGGAGTAAACTGGGATGGGGTAGATGCCCTCCTTTGCCCCCAGCAAGCCAGCTACATGTTCTGCATGAAGTGACATGAGAAAACAAACACAGGGACTTCACTTTAAGCTCTTTCTAAACAGCACATCCCATTTCTTTACACTCAGCTCCACAAAGTAAATTAAGAAGCCTATCCATAGTCCAGCAAAGTACATCTTAGTCAACTATAAAGGCAAAATGAAGAACTGGCTAAGCACATGCACTGCTCTCAAGTGTTTGTGCCATCCCTTGTTTGGCACCATTCCTTGAGCGGGAAGGCAGCACAGTTGCCTGGGCTTAGGAGCCACCTTATGAAGAGCTAACGTTGCCATCGTGTGGTAACCTCCAGGAATAAACTGCACTCCTGTAGCTTTTTGTATTCCCCGCAGCTTTACAAAAAGGAAGAACCAGCGCGCTTGCGGACTGGAAGGAAGGTGGGGAGCCCACAGTACAGACCTGCAGGTTGCAGAGAGGATTCATGAGTTGCTAAAAGGAGCACCAGATGTTGCTGACATGAAACACCCAGCCAGAAATGAACAGTGTAGGTATCAAAACCTGGTATATCCTGTTGTTGCTCTTCCCCCCTTTCAGCCAAATTGTAAAAAACAGCACTTTGACAGAAACACTGCTTGTCAGGGGTGGTGTTACAGAGCCCAGCTTTCCTTTAGGGCACTGAATGCTCTCTCTCCCCAGCAGTACCTAAATGGTTAATGCCTCCTCGCTCTCATGGTGCACTGCTAGGGCAGCCACAACCCTTCAGTCCTGTTTTATACCGCTACAAGGTCGCTCTTCAGGACAATCCCAGCTCCCAAGGATTACTGTACACCTTATATCCTGGAAAAGTTCCAGCTGCCTCCGCAGCTGCTGAGCAATAGGAATGAAAACACTGGATAAATTGCTGCAGTCACACACAAAGATGTTCTGGGGAAGACAGTACCTTTAAAAATGGGTAAATGGTGTTGAAAAAGTGTTTCTGAGCTCCTTATGATTGAAGGCACATTTGTTTTCTGTACAGGCACTTTTTACCATTTTTCCCCCTCAGTCTTATATAACCAAGCTTAACAGTAGCACATAAAAAAAAATCAAGAACCACAAGAGACAAATCTTTCACCTTAAAGGACCTCCAGGTTGATAGAACTTTGAAGTTACTTTCAAGTTAAGAGGAGTTTCAGAGTAGGTGGATTTAATCACTTCAAAATGCAGTTTAAAACCAAGGTCTCCAGACACTTGAACATGGCTTTTAGTCCCAATTTGCATAATTTCTGATCTGTTTTCCCTTAGCAGTTATATCCCTTTATATCAACCATGTGCTTGAATTTTACTTCCAAGGGTACGTAAAGAGCTCAAGACAACACTGTACTTTTTAAATGTTTGGGTATGCAGATACCTAATGCTGGCTGAAATAAGCAGCACTAACCATGTAAATAGTTAAAGCACTCGTTTTTAACAAGAATATGGTTTATCAGTGTATTTGACAACATATATTTGAGTATGTATTTGACAATATAGAAGTCTCACAACCTTCATTCTTTAAAATACATACTTCCTCCTCTTGTTTATATTTGACTGAAAAAAAGTAATTTGCTTTTAAATTACCAGATACCTCAGACTTACAAAATTTCTCCATTCAATATGAAGAAAATGTATCTCCTGCCAAGAAACTACAGGAGAAAACACAGGAAATTACATGGATGCTGACACAGAGATTTGTAAACATTATTTTATAATGCAGACTAAATTAAACAGTTCAGTGTTTCTGATGAACTAATTTTTAGGTCATGCTCTCTTTTACTTGATGATTTTGATTAAATAGTGGAAATTACATGTTGCATAGCTTAAGGAACTGGAGTTAATCTCAGGTCTTGACACAAAATCTTAAACATTCTGAAAAGCAAGCATACTGAAATACAGGCAAACAATTTCTATCTTGTTAATACACCACAGATTACTGTAGCTGTGCTTACAGGGCAACTATGGTGTTAGGAATCTGAAGCATCCAAGTATCCAGGTCACTACTTAAAAAATGCTGGAAGTTTTTAAAAAAATAATTTAGTGTTTGAAATGCAATTTGTCAATTTTTCAAACACTGACATTCTTGTATTCTAACCAGAACACATACTTTCAGCATGTGCCTCAATTCATACAGAACTGTAAGTGTAGTTATTTTCATGAACTTCACACTCAAGACTGTGCAAATAATTTTGTACATTCCTAACCAATTCCAAGAGCAGACTACTTTTAAATGTCAGGATCTGACCTATTTCAAATAACTGGGAATACAACTATTTCAGCTGGCATTAGGGTATGGAGTACTGGGCATAGTGTGTGACAAAAGCATTTCTGCATCTTCCTGGGGAAAACTAGAACCCTGCACAGGGACATTAAAAAATGAGACAGACAACAACTCCTTATCAGAAATAAAAGCAAACTTCTGATGACAATTTGAATCAGATGTTTGTAATTTTAAAATCAGAACAAGGACACAGTTATACATAAAGAGGAGTTCATTTTATATCTGCGCCTTCTGTGCCTTCGGTGCTGGAGCCTTCTCTGGCTTCTTAGCCTTTGGTGCCTTCTCTGGCTTTTTGCCTTTCACTGCCTTCTCTGGCTTCCCTGGCTTTCCTGGCTTCTTGCCCTTTTTAGAAGCCATCCTCTGGAGCTTCTTCATTTCATGCTTGATGATTCTGTTTCTCTGTAAAAAGAAACGTTTACACTTCATCAGAACAAAGAGCAAGAGTTCAAATACTGTGCTGTAATTCAAATTCTAAACTCTCAGATTATGTCTCTTTTCATTATCACTCTTTACCATGCATTTTATTTGAAATGTCAAATTCCACCTAGAACTGTTCCAATCTACCAAGTGGACATTATCATCCTGTCTGGTAACTCAGGCATCTCAGTATTTCATGTGTAATGATTTTCATTATGGGGTGAAATACTAACAGCAACCCATCAAGAATATTTGATTTCATCAGCAGGCAATTCCTTCTTTAGCTGTAACTTGGGAGGACTGACACATAAGATTATACAAGTTCAAGTTTGATCAACTACTGAGAGAAAGTGGTGGCATACAAAGCAGCATGGAAAATTCAAGGCACTCACACCCACAGTGTCACCCCATAGCCCAAGCCAGCTGTGAAAGGCTACTAACACTGCAAGTGACTCTGAAGTGAAAAGCAGAAGCATGAACCCCATAAAGCAGCAGCATTCAACACTTACCATTTTCTTCGCCTTCATCACCTTGTAGCGATCGAAGTCTGTCATTTTGGCTTTCTGTGTGAAAAAAAGCTGTCATGAAACTCTGATATACACAAGTAGTAAAACTCAGCGTTCCAAAGCATTCCACAAGTAACTGATCATCTCCAAATGAGGTTTAGCTGCACTTCTGGAACTACCTCACTATTTAAAGCCTTTGTACCATCCCAGGATGCAAGAAAAGAGGCTGTTACAGAAATGACTGAACAAAACCACATTTACCATTAAAATACAAGAATTTGAGGCTGATGGGTAACAACCATTAAAAACCTATGCCTTGCCTATATTTAATCCCAGCTTGCTATTGAAAACAAGCAGCCTTTAGACTGCACCTAACTTTACACAGCAGCAGTACAACAGGTACTCCCCATCCAGTGAAACACTGTTACCTTTTCTCGGGCTTCAATCTTCTTTGCCCACCTTGTCGCTGACCATTTCTCATTTATGTTTTCCTTCTCCCAGGCAAGTCGCACACACTTCTGACGAGCACTGCATTGGAACAGTCACAAAATCATATTCACAGTCTTTATTAGAAAAAGGTTCTCCCTGATGATGGCCGGCCAAACTTCATTCAAGGGAAGATCACTCTACTACATTACTTCAGACACCTTACTTCAAGTCAGTGCCACATCTCTGTGGCCTAATTAACATTCTGTTGAGCAAATGCATCACCCTACAGTGGGGTCACCTGGTCCAACCCTCCTGCTCAAGCAGGACCACCCTAGAGCTCATGGAACAGGATTGTGTCCTGCTGGTTCTTGAATATCTCCTGTGAGGGACACTCCACACCCTCTCAGGGCAACCTGTTGCAGTGCTTGGTCACCTGAGCTCCATGTCTCTCTTGTCCTGAGGAGCCCTGAACTGGACACAGCACTCCAGGTGTGGCCTCACCAGAGCTGAGTAGAGGGGCAGGATCACCTCCTCTGACCTGCTGGCAGCTCTTCCTAATGCACCCCAGGACACCACTGGCCTTCTTGGCCACAAGGACACTCTCCTGGCTCATGGACAGCTTGTTGTCCACCAGGACCCCCAGGAGCTCCAGAGCTGCTTTCCAGCAAGTTGGCCTCAAGCCTGTGCAGGTACTTGACATTATTGTTCCGCAGGAGCAGGACCCTGCACCTGCCCTTGCTGAACTTTCATAGTGTCCTCCCTGCCCATCTCTCTGTTGAGATCTTTTTGAATGGCAGCACAACATTCTGGGGTGTCAGCCACTCCTCCCAGCTTTGTGTCATCAGATGCTGAAGAGGCATCTCCCCTTCATCCAAGTCACCGATGAATAAGTTAAACAATATTGGGCCCACCATTGAACCTTGAGGGACACCTCTGGTGACAGGCCTCCAACCAGACCCTGTGCCACTGCTTACTGACCTTTGGGATCTGCTTCCAACCCACCTCACTGTCCAGGATGAGCAGCTATTCCTAGAACTGCATCAGGATCAGAAACACTGCCCTTTTTTGGTTCTAAATTACAGAAATTCATACATTAACTAAACTAAAAGAAACAGAATTAGTTCAGCCTCCTAAAATTCCACTGTAGTTCTGTAGGCAGGGAACCTATTTAATGCCTGAAGGTGACTCAAGCAGCAGCAAAAACAAAGCTGCAGCAGTATTTACATTGCTTTCCCCCACACCATCCACCACAGAGTTGTGAGTTGCAACCTGTGAGTTGCCTCAGCTGCTGTGAGACTTCCTTTGCTCCTGAACAGCAGCTATCAGCCAATACTGACAATGAAAGCCTAAATATGATATTTATGATATCACTATGATATTGCAGTCTGCCAAATTTTTCCTGTTAATCCACTACTGTTTGAGCTTTCTAGACTTAGCAAGCATCAGCCACCAAGTGACAGCCTGGGTGTTCTTTTACATAGGTCAAGGAAGATGCCAGCTACTCACCTGTGAGGGAACTTCAGGACAAAGTCAGTCAGCTGCATGCACTTGAAGGGCATGGCCTGCCTCCTGACACCACTGCAGGGGCCATCCACCAGTGCCTGAAAAAGGCAAACAAATGTGGGGGGTTTGAAGCAGTTTTCCCATTGTACTTGATTTAAACAGCTGCTTCCTAATAATGTATGAACAATACCTTGACAACACTGATCCAAAATTGAAATACATATTATGCAGATCAAATTAGAGATTGTTAAGTCTTGCATGTACAACCCAAGCTTTACAGAAAGAATTTTAAAGGCCTGCCTTTGACAAAAAAAACCAAACTGAATTTAAAAAAAAAAAAAAAAAAGCACACAGAACTAAGATGTGCACAAGAAGAGCCCCCTAGCCCAAATAGTCACTTCACACATACAATAATGCCATTCCATTCATAAGCTTTAGACTCCAACTGACATCCCTTGTCCACTTCCACAATTAGGAAACACAGCAGAGGGGAATGTTATCATTTGCCAGTGGGAAAAAAAGCTTGCTCCTCAAGGTTTCAAATACAACAGCTGTTAGAGACTATCTTTTAATCAATTGCTTCTTTATTTGAAAACAAAATTTCTGCTGGAAGTCAGTACACACAGCCTTAGCATACAAGCTTCTGTTAAGGCAGAAAGGAGGAAATACAGGAGCAGCACTCACAACTTACCCTGTTTTGGTCAATAACATCCACGATGGCCACCAGTTTGCCAGCATGTGGCCCGAAGGAGATGAAGGCAACTCTGCCAATCTCCACGAAGCGCTTGAACACCTGGGAGAGCAGACAGCAATGGACAGTTAGGTGAGCACACACACAAAACCATTTGCAGATTCAAGGCTCTGAGAGCCTTTAAAAGAGCTTCCCGAAAAAATCACAAATGTTTTGGGTTAGAAAAAGGCCTTAAAGATCACCTAGTCCCAACCCCCCTGCGTGGGCAGGCACATCTTCAACTTCACCAGGTTACTCTGAGCCCCATCCAACCTGGCCTTTAAAACTTAAATGAATGGGGCATCCACAACTTCTCTGGACAACCTGTTCCACCTATTCAACACCCCCACAGTAAAGTATTCTTTCCTACTATCAAATCTAAACGCAGTCTCTTTCGGTTTGAAGCCATTCCCGCCCGCCTTGTCACCACGTGCTCCTGCACTAGTCCTACCCTATCTTTCCTCTAAGTTCCCCTCAGCTACTGGAGAGCTTTCCAGCTGCACGAAACCCCCAAGCCTNGTGGCTGCCGCTCCACCGTGCGCGCCGGGCCGGGCCGGGCTGCGGCCCTTCCCATCCCCTGTCCCTGTGCCTCTCCGGCGGAACTTGGGGGGCTTCTGCAGAAAATTCAGTTCTTCTCTAACCGCCTGCGGGTTCCACCCTCCTCCGCAGCGTGATAAATGAGGGACCGATAGGATTTTACCGTTCGTAAGTGATAGCGTACTACGTAGAAACAGAGGTAAGGGAAAATGTAGTTAAGTAGGAACGAGATTAAGGTAAATTGTAACTTCGAAGTAGTTGTAATATGTTAAGGAATGTATTAATAAACCCATGGTAATAAACGTGTTTTGAGCTGAGAAACTACAGAGCCAGGAGCCAAGATAGCTCAGAGGCAGGAGGCCAACCCGCATGCACGGCAGGAAGGCCCCTGTCCCACCACAGCCGCCACCTCCCCGGGGAGCTGTCACCTACAAATCAGCCTGCTGACTCGGAGGCACCGCAGACGCCGTGCCTGTCTTCAGTTCTGAAGTTATCCACCCACAGGACTGGAGCTGGTGGGAGGGGGAAAGTTGAGCGGAGTGTAAATTACTTTCTGGCCTTAATGAATATGCAACAGTTTAAGAGAATACTTAAGTCCACAGTAAAATGAATGGAGGGCGCCTCTGGCAGTATTGCTAAGCGCCCCAGCGCTGTAATATGCCTTTGTTCTACTAATAAACCTTCAATATTATATTGCTAAAAATGTAGCTGTTGAATTCGTTGTTTTCAATAGGCACTACACTACACTGTCCCTCTCTGGGGTCCTCCACTGCCCACCAGGAGCCCACCCTGTAATGCAAAGTGTGGGATGCAACGAGGTGATTTTAAATCAGGGTGTTCTTTGATGTAAGATGTTATGTGCTTCGTGGTAGAGTTAACTTTCTGCACAATGGCTGGAATGGGGCTGTGTTTTGGATTTGTGCTGAGCACAGGGCTGATAATACAGAGAGGTGTTTGTTATTGCTGAGCAGGGCTCACACAGAGCCAAGGCCTTTTCTGCTTTTCCTACTGCCACGCTGGCAGAGAAGCTGAGGTGCATGGGCAGCTGGGAGGGGACACAGCTGGGACAGGTGACCCACACTGACCCAAGGCATATTCCAGACCTAATGACATCATGATCAGTGTATAAAGTGCGGGAAGAAGGAGACAGGGGGGACATGTGGAGCGATGACAATTGTCCTCCCAAGTCACCACTACTTATGATGGGGCCCTGGTCTCCTGGAGATGGCTGAACAGCTGCCTGACCATGGGAAGCAGTGAATTAATTCTTTGCTTTTATTTGGTTTTCTGTGTGGTTTTTACTTTCCCTATTAAACTGTGTTTATGTGAACCCCTGAGTTCACCAGCTTCTACCCTTCCATTCTCTCCCTGATTCTGCTGGTGGGGGAGTGACTGAGCAGCTGCCTGGGGCTTGGTTGCTGGCTGGGGTGAAAGGACTACAACTTTCAAGCCTAATCAGCAGGAAAGGAGACCTTATCAGTGGAGCAGGCAGCAGCCAGCATCCCCTAGCCAAGGACATCCAGGAGCTAACAAGCTTTAAGGATCCAGAACATCAAGATGTTGATATATGTTTATGTATGCAGTTCTAACCTGGCAAAATAAGATCCATGTACCTTGTAGTTGAGCTATGGTCATTATAATACTAAAAATCACACCTACAGGTCAAAAAGTCCCTGCCCAGGTGAGGATCCCTGTGCTGACCATGTGAAGAAGTTAGCTGGGATTACATAATTTGTATGGAAATTACTGACCAATCACAGTGGAGGGGCTGTACTTGGAGAGCTACAAACTCTGGATTTCTGGGTGTCATTAATGGCGTAAAAAGTTCTTGGAGCACATTATCTCTGAGCTGATGAGCCAAGGGGAGGACTGCTCTTACTGTTTGGTACCTAGGCCACGTTACTCTCCAGTACTACTGGAAAGGAAGGAATGGAGGTTACCTAAATTCCTGGTCTGAAATAACTGAATTTTAAAATTGAAGCTCCCCATAGTGGGATAGGATTGGCTGTCATACTCAATGTCATTTATTTTCTGTCCTCTTAACTGGTCTTATCAATGCTGAATCACACCATGCACTAGAGGTTAGTGCTTGCTTCTGCCAGACTTGCATATTGCTGTGTGAGAAGTTTTGTCACTTTTCAGAAATACCCATATGCATTTTATTTCTCATCTGCTTCTGGTGAATTAATTAATTTCTTGCTGCTTCCCCATAGATGAGGTTTTTCATATTAAATGATCCTGTCCCTGTGCCCAAAAATTCTTTCTCTAACCCCTCTGTAACTTGACCAACTGCATTTGAGAAAGGGGGAATTGCTGCTTCACATCATGCCAGTGAACCTAAAAGAAGCTCTAGAGAGCATTGCTGTTCCTGAGTGAAATGTAACAGTGTTTAAAAGCAGAAGTTGTGTTTATGTGTGTTTCTTATATACACCTATATATATATACATACATATACATTTATATACATACACATATATACATATTTATATATAAAAAAGGAAAGAAAAATAGAAGAGTGTCTTGCTTTTAACCACCAGGATTTTCTTGCTGACAATATGGTATTCAGGAGATAATGAGTCCTGTCCACTTCAGAACCTTGCAGAATCAGTTTTGCAGCTTGCAAGTTTCCACTCCCTAGAATAGCATTTCAGAGATTTCTTACCTCTCTATTAACAATAGCTTGTCTACCAGCATGAAAATATTGGCAGTGGGGGAAAAAATGTGCTAAAAATAAAATGTACACTTGGCTTAACTTTTCACAATTTTATTAATCATCATAAGCAGGCACTGAAGAGTATAAAAAGATAAATAACCTCTGGTTTGTACACATTCCCAAGTGCTGTCAACTTCCCTGTCTCTCGCAGAGATCTTTTCGGTTCTAGACAGCAGGACAGTGATCTGGCCTGTTGATCTGGTTCCAGCTCACACCTGGGGTAGGAGTTAGCTGTGGGCACTGAAGCTGCTTGGCTGGAAATTCAACACCTTCAGCTTTCCCAGCTGAAACTGCCAGGAGAGATAAGATGGAGCAGGTGGGTGTCCTGGTGGCATTGAGGGAGACTGTGTACATAAGGACAAGAGGGAGCTGCTGAAAAATCAAAACAGGTGATTCACAGATGGAATTTGATTCTTTGAACAGATACTGGGCCTATCCAAGTACATCTGGAAGTCCAAATGGTTTGTGAACAAATGTACTTGTTCTCTAGCTGCCAGCTCTGCAGAGACTAACTTCCAAGTCTGTTCCCTTTGTGTAAAACCACGTCTGAATGGCCCTGCCACTCACAAAGCAAAGACTGTGTAGGGCGAATAAAAATTCCAGAATACAATTTTCCACAGAACTGTGGCAACTAAAGAAAACATTTTAATGCTCATCTAACTCTTTGGGGTTTTTTTCACCCATAACTGCAGTTACAGATCCATCTCACAAAAGATAAAGCCTTTATCTCATGCCAGCCTCTGTAATGTTCATGCACTCTGAAGTAAATGTTATACTTTATCAGATATAACTTTGATGTCACAGAGCACTTCATCATCTTATAATACCTTATTGCTACTGCAGTAAGACTGACAAGACTTAGCAGTATATCAATACAGAAGGGACAAAGCCCTATTGATCCACTTGAAAAATCATGTTTTTCTTTTTTCCATTTAAAAAGATATTTAGCTCCCTTCAAATCATCTGTCAGCCTATGGAAAAAAAAAAACCACAAAAGAAAACAAAACCCCGACTCCATAACCAAACACAAGTAAGAAGGTGATACAGAAACAAAAGACTGAAATTAAAACCATTATTTATGGGTAAAAATACTGGCCACTGTTCTCCTATCTATCCCCTAATCAATACTGGGAACAGATGAAGCTGAGACAGTCCTATGATTCAGGGGAGTGTGAAGTTTGGTGATAAATGCCTGGGCTTTCAGGGCAGCCAGCTGTTTGCTGCAGGAAGGCAGCAGCACTTCTAGGAAAGCTCTGGAGCCAATATGTTTGACAGAAGCATCTGCCAGGTGCATCCCAGTGCTGCTGAAGGACAAGGAAAGGCTGACCAAGGTACCACTGCAGCTCCAGCAGTATGTTCCTGGACCCACACAGAAAAGGTGTTCTGCTGGCCTGGAGGCTGGCTTCTCTTCCTCTTGGCCTTGAAAGAAGGGCTTAACATGTTAATGCTTTGGAATGTTGGGATCTCAGTCTCTATCCAGACAGCTGAAATAATACATACATGTCAAACCAGTGCAGACTGCCACTGCTGAGACCAACATGTGGGGTATACAGGTCAGGGTTTCAGTATGAGAACCTACAAAAAGCATTTCTTGGAAAGTTAGAGAGAAAAGGGCACTGAAAACTCCAGTGTCTTCTGGAGGTAAGTATAAGATATTTAAATTTAGGTTCAGTTACTGAAGTGTGAAAGCATTTTGTTCCACCTCCAAAGCAAAGCTTATATACCACAGCAAAGGCATTTTGGGGTCTCCATAGTACCAAAAGATATAGCCCTGTTCAAGACAGGCTTGAAAGTCATGAGAGGTGTTGACAGTTTATTACACCTTTATGTGATGGGGATTGATCCATTTGGAACAGCAATAAAAACAATTTTATCACAGCTCTTCCTTTCAGCTCTTGTCATTATCCAGTGATTGTTCCAGTTTCAGAAATTAGATTACTTCAGGGCTTTTAGTGTCAGCACTGCACACAAGGACAGCTTCCCACCTTCCACAAGTGCTACTGGCTTGTTTAATTTTACCTTAAACAGCTGCCACTGTGATCAAATCCATCACCACTTGAGTTCACCAGCTAGCACAGAGTTAATACAAAAAAATAATACATACCTGGCAGGAAAAGGCAAGTAATCCCTTATAAAGCAAAGTGACATATCTGCCCACATTTTCTCTGCTGCACACTCGACAAATCAGGTTTACAGAAACAATTACAGAAATATTTCAAAAGCACTCCAATTCACCATATCACAGACTCCTTTGTGCCTCTTCTCTATTTATGCTTCTGGTCCGGAGGTCATTTTTCCTGTCTTTATTTTTGAAAAATGGTGGGCAAGGTAAAGTTCAGCTCAGTAGCACAATAAAATTCCTGTTTTGTCTCCAGTGAAGTCTGTTCATTCTGGAACAAACACATGTTCAACGTGAGGGATGTTCCTCCGACGGTGGGATTCGATGCACAGGTAAACGAGGAAGAGGAGGCACAACAGTGCTGTAGCTGTGAGGAAGATGAGGAGCCCAGCAAACAGAGAAGGTTTCAGAGGTAACTGGATCAGCTTGCCTTCTGCTGGGATCATGTTGGTGAGGCTCAGCATGTAACCCAGTGACCACGCTATGCTGCTGTTGCCAACCTGAAATAAAGACAGAAGAGTCCTGCTCCCGTGGAATTTTCAGTCAAAGAGGAGAGGTTCCAACAGCTCAACTGCTGTTACTGGCAACTACTGTCCTTTAACTGGCAAGGAGAAATCTTTAGTGGAATATACAAAGAGGATATGGAACTATTTTAAATCACCATTTTCCTGTAGTTCCAGAGGATGGTAATAAAATGGGTCACTGGGCTAAAGAAGTGAGACACCAGTATTGGGTGAGTACAAAGACGTGTGGTCTATCTGCAAACAGCCAGATATGCAGTTTTCTGTGCAAGAAACACTTTTTGAACAGGCAAGTAAAAACCCCATCACTGCTCTGCCAGTTCCTAAAATTATCCCCTCACCTTAGCCGAATCCTAGGATGTCATTTTAGTTCAAGAAACAAAAAAAAAAAACCACAAAGAGCCTCACCAATATTGCCAAAGAGGAAGCCAGGCTAAAATCTCTAAAGCAAGAAGTCTATTTATCATCTTTTGTTCCATTTTTGGTTTTGTGCCTGCAGATGAACCAAAACTAGGCTCTTCCATTTAAAAATAAACATAAATTAAAAACTATTTTTAAATGGGTGACACAACAGCAAAGGGGAGTATGTTTGTATTTGCTCCATGCTTTGCTGTCTTACCCCACTTCTAGTTTGAGCAACAGAGTTTACCAGTTTTCCACTGTCCTTTTCTTCAAGTCATCATCCTGGCACTTGATAAGCACAGGATCAAAGGGTGAAGTGTCCTTTGTCGTCCTGTCATCATGAGGTTTAAAAATTTTAATTTTTGCAACTCATCTAGCTCTGGATCTCGCCCAGATCTTAGCATTAGGCCAAGCTTCTTTTCATTGGTTGTATTCACTAATTAAAAGGAAATACATACTCCTAGCATAGACAAAAAAAACACCCTCCAGTCATAGAGAGATTGTGCTGCTATCTCTGGGGTAGCTTAGCTGATCAGCCAACATTAGATCTTACTATTTTAGTAGGGGCAGATCTAATTAAGAGAATGTAGTTTTGCCTTTTGGAGTTTCATGATTACCCTAGTGTAAAATCTAGGCAACAAAGGTATTAATTTTAAATAAGCCTTTTGGGGTTTTATTTTGCTCGGTATTTTTATAGTCTTGGCTAAATATAGAAGAATGTTGCTGGTTTTGGCTGCTACTATCTGCTAGGGACAATAAAATATATATTTAAATATCAAGACAAATCCACATCCCACCCCCTGCCCAATCCAAATTAAGATCTCAGAGTAAACTCTATGCTGTTTTTCTGGTGGAACAGCTAAAATTTGGACACTCCTCCAGAACTGCTAATGGTTGTCCACCAGAGGTCAAAATAAGGCAAGAAAATCCTACTTGATTTCTTGGTGCACAAGTAATAGATACGAGTGTTCAGAAAACATTGCTTTTGATTTCTTATTCACAGCTTGCCAGCATCCCCAGCATCTAAGGGGATTTAAGAACACACCATGAAGATCTACAACCTATTCTTTTGTTGATTTTGCATGCAAGTGCTGAAGCATTTCCCAACTCTCTGGACATAAGGAGACAGTCTGGGATAGGGTTTTAGAGTAAGGCTTTGTGCAGTAGCAGAGAGGAAAAGAAATGCATCTATTACACAGATACTGTAAGCCTTCTCTCTCTGTCAACTGAAAGGCAATACCCCATCAAAATACATTCTTATTCCAGAGAACCAGATTATGGCACAGATGGCCGAGCAGGGTGAGGATGAAAACTGTCCTCGTTGCTTCATCACCACTCACTGACTACAAATGGCTTTGAAAGTTCCCCCAAGGCTCTGCCAGGAGACAGAAAGCAGAGTTCTGCCCTCCAGCTCAGCAGGGTTAGCTCAAACTGACCTTGGCTGCTGAGGTGTTTCAGGCAGATCACTGCCTAGAGCAAAATACTGGGGAAATGTTTAAAACACAAGTGTTTGATCTTTGCTTAAAGCTTTCTCAAAGAATCTATGTAGCCTCTCCAAATAATGTTGCAACCCCTGAAACCAGGCTGAGATTGCCACTGAGGCTGGAAAAGTGGCTTTGTTTTATGCCAGACATCTGACAGTCATTTACAAAAGCTGTTTACAACCATTCTATTTTTGCAGGCTATTGCATCTTGTGTCTCCTCCTCAACCTTTTTGGATTAAAAGGACAGTGAGAGAAAGTGATTATTACTCACCTCCTTTTGAAAATGTATCTGTGGCCAAGTTTCTGCATTGAAGTTGTAACCATGTACAAGCAAGTAATAAATGAAATTGGCTGAGAAACAGTAGGATCTAGCATATATTTCTTCAAATTTAGGCAGCATAAACTGCAGCTGAAAGCAAGAGGTTTTTTTAAAAAAACATGTTGATTATGGAAAAACAAATGCTTTGGGGTTTTGTAACTAGAGAATATTTGGATTCTAATTGGAATTTAGTAACATTTTTCAGAAACACCAAGTAAAGGTGTAGACAACTTGATACAGGGATTCAGAAAAAGAAAGACTCTAAAAGTGACATAGCTTATGTAGTAAACAATGAAAATAAACATAAAACTGCACATTGAAGATGGGGGATGTTATGGTTTCTAAAATTTCCATACCATATTTACAGCATATTAGAACTGTGAAATGAAATTTCGAAACCTATTCCAAGTGTTAAATGTGATAGAAATACTACGTGCTTTGAAGCACAGGGGGAAAACAAATGCTAGGTTGATACAGACCTTCTGAAGGGTTCTGAAGACATAGCCAGTCCATATTATTTTTATATCCCACTTTTAGAGGTTTAAAATAGAAAAGAAAAAACCCAACAAGACCAAAAAAAAAAAAAAAAACCACCAAACCAAAAACCAACCAACCAAAGAACCCACTTACCTGTGCCCAGCTCTGTGAACAGAAAAACCACATACTTGAATTGAAGTCATCTAGGGAAAAGTGTCCAGATAAATTCAAAGCATTAATTGTGTAGTAGAATCCAGAGAAAGCCTATAGTAAAGGAGTAGGTGACAGGTTACTTACAGAAATACAGAAATCAAAAGCAAGCAAGCTCAAAAAAAACAACCAAAAACCACACTGTGTTTGCAAACCTACCACAAAATTCCCTTTAGCTCTTGGCTGATGTGTTCCATTAAATGGACAGTCCTCTCTGTCTCTGCAAGCAGTGAAGTTAAACAATAAAGAAACCATCTCCTGGCACAGACCTGGGTCTCCTGTTCCATGGAAATTCACAAGCTGGTTTGGGTAGTAATTTGCTGGTCTCAGAGACTGTGTGCAAAGGCTGCCAAAGAAGTACTTCATCGTTAATGCTGTCTTATAATTTTGAGGGTAACAGGGATTTTCCACATTGGCACTGCTGTTTGATTTCTGGGGGGAAAAAGAAACAAACAAAAACAAACAAAAAAACCCAAACTATAAATGCTAGTCAAAAGCAAGAAAGACCTGATTTGGCTTGAATTACAGGAATATTTTAAAAATGCAGATGTATTTTTGTTCACTGATGTGACTGGTCAGCACGATACTGCTGATCACTATAATTCATAGAAACTCCTTTCTCCAGAAATAATTGGCAAGATCAGCAAAACACTCACAAGGCCTTTTCAGCACATGGTACAGAACTCTGGCTCGTTTTTAACAAATAGGAAGTTCTTTGTATGAAACCTAAGTGCGTTTGGCCACAACAAAGCACAGCTGAGCTCTTACTGGGGTCTCCAGACTCCACCAAAGGGAAGAGAACACAGGGAAGAGAACTGCTCAGGCAGTTACTGAACACTTGCAACAGCAACATAGCAAAGGCTCTAAAACAGACCTGGAGCAGCAAGGCTAGAAGCCTTTTCTCAGCTTCATCTCTGCCGTAGCACTGGTAGCTGTGAGTGTAGACATGGTAGCTGTAACCATACAGCTTCACTTGCAAGGTGCTGTTGGGGTGCTCCTCAGGGTCCTCAGGGATAAATGAAATTTGAGTGGAAGCTCCTCCAAGGTCCAGTGCACCCATAGTCTCCTTTCTGTAAGGATGGACCCATGTCCTCCAAAGGTTTCTCTAGAAAAACAAGGCATATTAGAAATATCACCTGCTTGTTCCCCCTCAAGCTTTTCTACTCTTTACCTCTTAAGACTTTCCCCCCTTATTAGTCCTGCACTTTTTCAAAAAAAAAAAAGTAGACATGAGGAAGACATGCAGATGTTTTTACATAAGAGGGGTGTAGTTTCAGAGAGGGAAATCATCTTGAAAGATGGGGAAACGAATGCAGCATAATGTTCAACTCAATAGGATAGCACAACAATCAAAGCATAGGACTAGCCAGATCAATGCCTATCCTAGAATGTAGGGAATTGAAGGTCAGATACCCATGAGAACTTGAACAAATCTGGACAGAAGATTTGCTTGTTTCAAGGCAAGAAGAAATATTAAAGGAATAGAATATTAAGAGATCACAGAGATAGAGAGTGAAAAGAGAGTGAAAATAGAGTGAAAAATGCAAAAAAGTCAGATGAAAGTTCCATCAAAGTCAAAAGACCAAGAATCCTTATTCTGCACATTTCCTTCACTGAAACTGCAGTCTGATCCATTCAGATGGCATTTTTCCCTATTACCCAAAATATTCCCCAAATTCTGTATTTGATCTACATTGTCACAGTGCCAAATATAAATTTTCTGTGATTATCTATGTCAATATTTACCCACTGAGCATGATGAGATAAATGTATACACAAAAAGGCAAACAATGGGGTTTATGGGCTAGCAAATACACTCACAATAAAATTCTACAGTGAAAGATTCCCATAATCAGGCCCTCACAGAATTTGATTCTTAGCCCTCTGTCACAAGAAAGGTCAGAATTCCTCTCTTCTTCTAGTGATATTCCACACGTATCTCTTCACACAACTCTCTAGACTAAACTGGTTTCACAGCATCTTGCAGTCCATTCTTTATGAATTTGCCATGTGGAATTTGATATTTGGATTATTAAAATTCATGTGGTGGAAGACTGACACCACCTTGAAGTTCACGATGCACAACGAGAAAAACCCTTACAGAAACTGGTGATCCCAAAACTCTTCTTCTTAATGTTGCAAGTCAGCAACACATTCACCATGAGCTACCACTCACAGCACAAAACAGTAATTCCTTCTTGTTCAGTGGCCATGATCTGACAGGGAGCATTCAGCCAGGACACACAGCAACACCCAGCAGCATGGGTTGAAGTTCCCTCCAGCCCAGTGAGACAATCAGGCAGGAGTGCAGTCCATGCCAAGGGCAGCGTGCTCCTGCCACCAAGGCAGATGAGGGATTGCTGATCATCCTGGCACAGCTTTTACTCTCAATAAAATGGCACTGAATACCTGCACCTAAAAAGGGGTCTTCCCACACATCTGACTCCCCCTCTGCTGTGAGGCTCCTGCCTGGCCCTATTCCAAGCTGGAGAACAGTGTGTGTTTATGTTGGTGTCACTTGGTCTGCACAAGACACTTGGTATCACAGCCCAGTGCTCGTAGCCTGCAGCTTTCCAGCAGTCTTGGAATGAGCTGTAAATGAATGATTTCTGGCTCAGCTGAGGCATATTTGACCACCTTCAGTGCTTCAAACAGTCTTGTCTGCTTAAGACAAGTGAGCCAAAACTGCCAAACAATTTGGAGACCCCTAAACTGGGCAGGTCCTTCACCAGTAGGGCTGCAGGGACAGCAGATAAGCAGAAGAAAAGATCTTTAGTTGGCACTGTTGTCAAGACAATCAGCACCTGCCACCTGTCATACCAATGCATTTAAGAGCAATCTAACTTTTTGATTTAGGGTAAGGCACCCAATGTCATTTAGAGAAGAGCCATTTTTTGGGGATCAACAATTTAACCTTTGCCATATCACATTTTCATAACATAATCTTGGATTTATGTTTGCCCTATTACTGCCTTTTACAAAAAGACCCAGTGAAAGACTGCAGGGGAAAACAGAAGTTGCAACTATGACACTTTAACAGGCACGTCCTCTCAAACTTCTCATTTATAGGAGAGAAACAGTGAAAAGAAAACATGCAGTTTTTTCCACACACCTCCAAGAAATTGCCCATTAAATAGTTGGCTGTTATCCATCCATACACCCCTTCCTCTGGCCCCGTTATGATCTGTGCACCCCTAAATTCAAAAGGCTGTGCTCTGAAGTAGTTTTGAATGCTTGCAAGGACTTCATTGGCTGCCGACTCATTTTGCAACCTAAGCAATTCACAAAACACGAGACACTGAGCATCTGGAAAGGCAAGGTCATGTTTATTGTTCACTGACTAGCAATTCAAGAGAACTCCTACAATCACCTAATAAATAAAACAGACATTGTTCCCCTAAAGGGGAAGCTCATGATAGGGATTATCCAGTATCCAGAATTGTTTCAGCAAGCAACTCCCTCAGTATGTACCAACTTCCCTCTTTATTGTGCAAGTCCATGGGTGGGTTTCTTCTCCTTATATAAAAACCTTTATTCTTAATGAACTGAGTGTTTATATGACAGCTTCTGGTTAAAACAGTCCTGGAATCTCTCTTCCAACTCCATTTAGCCACAGAACAAAATAAAAAAGCCAGTTTGTGCCAGGGCTAAAGCCACAGACAACCCCCAAAAGCCACATCACATCAGATTACATCCACAGAACCAGAAGCAACATCCACACTCAGTCTAGCTTCAATCTATCTTTTCTGCCCATGGATGTGCACAACCATTATCTGTGTACATAACACTGTATTTCAAGACAGATGTGAAAGAGAAAATTAAACTCTTGCCTTCTCCAAAATAAAGCAAGCATTTCTTTTCAGTACAGCATAACAGAGGGGTTTTATGCAGACACGCTTTCCCTATCAAAAAAGTTAATTAAATTAAATTGGCTGGGCTCCATTCCCCTTTGAGATGGCCAATTTCCAGTGGGTAAAAAATGCATCCAGTACATTTTTCACATTCTGTTTTCACAGACTGCTATGCTAATGTGCATACAGAAGAGTTCAAGTTTCTGCCATACCTCAGCAGTCTCATGCCAGCTGTAGCCCCCAGATAAACAGAAGTGTTTTTATACAGATGAACTGGTATTCTCTCCTTGACTTTATTCAGACAGTCATCAAGAGGCTTGGCAAGAGCTCCAGGGCTACTCTCATAGCTGGATATACCAGGCCCTAAAAGAGAACAAGGAGATAGATTTCATTCTGCTTTGCCAACTACAAATTAGCCCAATTAGCAAGCAGGTGTTAAGAGAAAGACATTTCCCCCTTCCCCCCACCCCATAATTGCAAACAAGGGTAGGATGGCTGAAAAGTAAGAGTGCTTATGGAATAAACAATGTGGTGCCTGTCTCAGCTGTGTGAGGCAGAGGAGACACTCGTGAATTGCTCACCTGTATTTCTGTGTCTAGAAATGCACACCTGTAGCAGCATACCTGGAGTAACACATGCAGCAGAGCCACATGACAGCAGTGTTATATGCTCATGAGGAAAATAACTATACTCATGGCAGATGCTGTACAAAATAGCATGTCTGATGGATGTCAAATCTGTCTCATCTGTTGAAGTATAGAAAATCCCTCCTTCCACAGCCTAAGACAAAGATTTTCTCATCTGGTTTGCCCCAGCTGTCATGGACACCATGGCACCCCTACAGCTCACTGCTCTCAACTGAAAGTACAATAAAGAAGCTTTTGCAAGGAATTGCTGGTGAAATTTCAAGATGCACAGAAATGGCTCTGGAATTCACAGAGGTACAAGTCTGTGCTGGTGCATGAACTAGTAAACAGCTTTTCAAATTTTCAAAGCCTTCAAAGAGCAGGAAGGAGAGTTACACCACGCTGCATTAAGGCATAGCTGTTTGAACAATTAACATCAAAGTCCTGCCTTGCTCAACACTCCAAGGACCATCAGGATCTCAACTTGTTCAGGCTCAACTTGGGTGTAAATAAAACATTCCCTACTAAAATTCCCTAGCTGAGGAAGCTACACAGGGAGCAATCCAGGCATTCCCGTGAAGCCACTGCCTTGCAGAGAAAACTGCCAGAGCTCCATTAGTCATGGCTTGCACAACCTGGTCCCAAGATAAGCAAAAGGTGGCTCTTACCAAGTTGAAATGAGAAACCATTTATGTTCAGCCACATTGCATTGATAGAAACAGAAGAAAAAACACGTAAGCCTTTACAGATCTCACACTCCCAAACTCCTTTTTTGACAGTGTGAACTTAAACACGAGCATTGCCCTGTCATCATTAGGTGTTCACAGCCCTGGTTTTGGAATAAGACTTTCTGAAGTCTTAAGTCAAGCACAAACAGCCTGAAGGTGGAAGGAGAGCTGTTACCAGAGGAAAACAGAGCAGCAACATCTTCAGCAGCTGCCATTGCCTCACACTCCTTTGGTGGCTGCAACTTCCCATCTTCTAGTGCTCAAACAGAGCAGGTCACAAGGCAGTGACCATTTTCTTCTGGACAGTTGCCTGCTTTGCTAATGCTTAGAGCTTTGCCAGGAGAGATTAACTGCATTATAAAGAAAGGACTTTGATTTGGGGCTGGTTCCTGCACACAGCGGCAGAGGTACTTAATAAAGGTGGAAATGGAATCATAAAACCACCACAGAACTCACAGAGCAGTTGATCATTTGACCTTCAAGATCAGTAGGTGTGCAAAAATCTGCCTCTCATTGTGCCCAGAACCATCCCCCAAATTAAGTGCTTAAGACTACGGTTAGAGGGTCACTAAAGAAACACTGACAGATGTGTTCACCACTGCCACCCAAAGCACTGCTGGGGACATCTCCCATGAGCCAGCCCTCTGTCTCCTGCAGTGCAGTTATCCAAGACCAGAAGAGTGATTCTGTACACTCAGGGATGAGGAGTACTTGGCTGACCATGGCTAAGGACATGAACCTAGACAGTTCATAGCAATTTGGACTCCTCTGTTGTGCAATTTATTTGTATTACCCAGAGGTAAAAAAAAATCTAAACCAATTAAACCAAATTCACAAAGCACTGCTGTTTTTTTTTTTTTTTTACAAGGAGAATAAGAATAAGGCAGTTTCTCTGTGTATTTTTCTCATACCAGAATTCCTAAAGGCAACATTTCTAATGAGTCAAGACATGAGATAGCAGAGTGTATCCCTCACTTCAGCAGGCTGGCCACCATTCCAGCAGTTTGTTGTCCTCTCTCATTAGAGAGAGGACAGTGTATTACTTCCTTTCCTTTCCTTGTTCTGGAATTGCTAAGAATGTCCACACATGCATATAACACTGAAGACAGAAGTGCTGGTGCTGTTAAGGAACCATTGCTTTCTACTCCCTGTTACTCATGGGCCTCTGTAGCTACATCCCCAGCATCTATTTCCAGACACAAAGAGGAATTCAAGACTTTGCAAGATCATGACTGAGAGAGAAGGAAAAAATTCTCTTTGAACATCACAGTTATTATCAGAGAACAAAAACCCTGATTTCCCTCCCCTACCTGGCCATCTGTCTTTGCAAAATGCGTGGCATTTCCATATCTTTGAAAGCTGAGTCAGATGTCACTGAAGCTGAGTAAGAGTTTCTATGAAGGAATCCACAACCACCTAACCACACTGGTGTGTGATCAGGAGTCAGCCTAGTCTGTCTGTCTGAGAGGAATCAATTCAAAACCTCAGACAGAAGACAGGGCAGGTAGCCAGTGTACCTGTGGGACACCTTCTAGCACTGCACAGACACAGCTCTTCCTGAGACAGAGGCCACACCTACATATTTGATGAAACTATGACACCCTGTCAGAAATAGTTTTGCTATTTTTCCCAACATTTTTATTAGCTGCTTCCTAGTTCTGTAGTGTGGAGAAGCTCAGTTAACAACTAACATCTAACAAGGGATAGATTCCCATTCTTCTGAAACTCTTTTTATTCCGAGCTATTTTAAAATATATGTATGACTTTTATTCTGAAAGAAACACAAGGACTGAACAGGTCCTGACTCTCTTTAGACTGAATTCTGTCTGCACCAATCATGAACTGCCATGGAGTAAATCAAATTTAGCTACAATTTCCTCTCTCTGGTGCAATGATTAGAGCACCTTACTGTATCAGCAGGGAAAGAACTCATGCTGACAGTTACAGACATGGTCTTGACAGTCTTCCCTCCCCATCACTGAAAAGGGAATGCAGTGGGGGAAAAACAAAACAAACAAAACAACAGTACAAGCAAGGTTAAAAATAACTGAGGAACTTTGCTCTGAGCTCACCTTTCACATTGCACTTGAAGGTTTGGCTCACCACCCCCGTGTTGTTTTCTTTTTCCGCTGGCCACTCGTAGACATAGACTGTAGTCCGAGAGGATCCAGCATCAAGGACAATTCCATACTGGGGATTAAAAAAGAATACATTGGATGAAGAGACAATGACAGCTTAAATGCCCATATGCAGCTGCACTTCAGTGCACCACCAGACATTTAGAAAATGCGTGCACAGTGTATTATTTGCAAGAGAGATTAATTCCAGTGTTACACATTCAGGCACGAGTCCAACAGCCAAGCACAGAACGAATCTGGCTGCAAACCAAGGAACATACTACATATATTCAATAATTCATTCAGTGGGGATGGAGAATGCTCATCTCCTTTCAGCATCAGGTTCAAAACCCACACTGATAAATTGATAATGCTGTGTTAGGACCTGATTTTGCAGCAAGTTCATTTCCCTTTATCCCAGTCCACTCCCTGAACACTGAAGGGTTTGGTATCTAAGCACAGGCTTTAGACTCAAGGATGCACAAGGGATCCATAAAGCTATGAGCAAAGAGGTAAAGTACATAATAGTCGACAGTAAGAATGATGTAACAAGTCTGGTTCTTTCCTAATTGCCCCGTAAACCTCTCCCTCTGAGTGGTTCAGGCAGTCCACCTGAGAGCTTGCCTCTGAGAACAGGCTGTGCCAGAGTATGAGACAACAAAGACAGAAAGAGAGTCAGCATCACCCCATGATTATTTATTAAATAAATGAGAGAGATTTAAATTACTTACCCCAGGTCCCTTGGACTCTGGGATTAAAGCACAAGTTTCTCCATCCCATCCCACTGCTCTCTAGACCAGTCTTTCCTCCTTTCCCATATTTTATGGCAGCAGAAAACTGTAGTAACTGGGAAAGCAATCTCATAAAGGGGAGCAAACTGCAATTTTGGTATCTTTGTTATGATCCCTAAAAGTATGTTTGGCTCTTCCAGAGTCACCTAATTGGTAGGAGTCACACAGCATAGGGTTCGTTTTTCTGTTAGCTTTTTTCTTTTGACACAGACAGATGCCCAGGAGCCTGTCAATACTGAAAAGTGAGAGCCTCCATCTGTCTGCAAAGCATAAGAGCCTCTGTAGCAGGCTGAAAAATTTCATCCCACTGCCTCCCTGGGGACCAGCAAGTCCAACTGGGAAGGATCACTGCTTCAGGTGGCAAACCATTCAGCTTCCACACCTGATTATTCCCAACCTCTACTGTAATCCAAAAACTCCTGGCCCCTGAAGAACACCAGCAATGCCAGTCTAGTCTGTTTCATAGAAGACTGTTAGATAATGAAAATTTCATTTATATTTATGCAGACAATATTTACCCTGATCCACTAAAAGATTAAAGGCTCCACAGATACTATCAAACCACTACATCATCAGGTTCTGTTTCAGTAACTGCTTTAGCAAAGATAATTTGAGTCTATTTCCTCTCCTTGGAAGAGATGAGCACTCTGGAGGTACATAACACAGTAATGGTCAATCTGCTTAAGGTCTACTAATTAAATCTACCCTCAGTCATCTTAAAGTGCCAACCATAAGCTTTTAACTTGGCTACTTTCAGAACTAACTATCATGCCCAAGCAGAGCTGGAAGGTCACAGAAGTATTTTTACCTCAGTTAACTGGGGGCTTTTTTACCTACTTCCTCCCTCCCCTGCATTTTCCAGCTTCCTTCTGAAAGTAAAAAATTTCCATCCCAAAGAGTAGTGGTACACTCTTCTGAATTAATGCATGACTGACAATTTATTGTCTTCCTCCTCCTCCTCCTCTTTTTTTTCCATACAGCCTCTTGCTTCCTTTAAAAGAGATGCTCATTTTTGAGAGGTCGCCTGGGCCCATTTCAGGGTGACTCTGGAAGCTCCTCAGGGTTTGTGTGAGTTCACTGTGTGCAAACTGGCCCATGCAGCCTCAAGAAGTGCTGATCAGTGACAAATGTTCACATGCTGGCATTAAGATTAATCTGTAATTCAAAAACCAGAAATGACAGAGGATACTGCATCCTAAGAAGGCAAGAGAGTTCCACGTGCCTTTTCTTAGCAAGCTGCCAAAGGCAAACTGGCTGGATTAAATTTTTCCAGGGATATTAGACTTCTGTCCAAGTTACAAGTTGGATCACCTCTGGCTGGCCTTTAAGGACAAGCAATGCCTTCCTGCTTTGAAATGCACTGTGTGGGACTGGGAGCATGGGCACATCCTTATCCTGGGCTAGCAGCTATTAAAGAACAGAACTGCTTTTTCTCCCTTTCCTTTCTACTTCAGCTTTCCTACTGAGTATTTCCATCATCTCAAAGGCCTGGTGATGCCCAGCAACACCTCGGAATCTCACCATCTACTCAATGGACTAGATTGGTCAGACAAGACAGGGAGACAGCATCAATCCAGAAAAGCTTCAGAGTTCTGTTTTCTAGTCCAGAAGAAATAAGAAAGAAGAAAGGCAGGGGGCAAGTGACTAAGGAAAATGCTTGTTATGGGAATATGACTTTGTAGGTACAGCCTGAAGAGTAGTAATCCCAACAGATAAGCAAGCACAAGCCCCAGGATTAATCACCTTTCCAGCCTGAGTATCATTCCTACAGGAGTAGGAGATAGAGATGCACAAACCCTTAAAGCAGGCACAGGTAAGATGGGTCACCTGCCTTCCAATCACTTTGGAAACTGCCAAGAGAAGGCAACAAGCTAAACCAGTGACAGGGAAGATGGAGGTCACACAAGTGGATCTATGCTAGATATGGCTTCAGTTCAGCTACATAGGTTTGAACAATTTTTAATCAAGTATAACGTCCACAAACAATACAAAGCACTTCCTAAGAGCCAAAAGAGATGTGCAAACTTTAGGTGTTGAAAACTGTAGCACCTCAAGAGGCAAATTAAAGAAATACAATAATGAAGTGAGGGGTTTTTTTCCTCTAGGGCTCACAAAACAGCAATAGACAAACAGAATTTTTTTTTGACTGGTCCAAAGGCTCATTACATTCAGAGTTATCATCATTTACAATTGCAGACTCCTCCCCTGAGGATGCCTCTGTTTTCTTCATCACTCTTCTCACTTCTTGGTGTGTATCACTGAGTCATGAGTCCTTTCAGTGCCCCAGCCTCATGCAGTGGGCAGGCCCTTCCTTCACTAATCACTAGCTCAATCTCCAGGTAATCCAACCAACAAGGATCCAAAATATTCAATTTTGCAACAACCGTTTAAAACATCAGGGGCATGGCATATAATTTATCTCTTGTGCCACAGTGGATGCTCTCAACATATATCTTGGGAAAGAACTCTTATGCCACAGGTAACACAAACAGCAGTAACAGAAGAACAAGGCCTTTTGCAAAGAGCAAGTTCTGCTTTCATCGTGTTGTTGCTATATTTAATTTTAATCAACCATTAAGTTCAGGACACTGTCATTTCCAGGCTCCATTGTATCAGCCAGGTACTGGAGGGCTTCACTGGCATACCAAGGTCCTCCTTCTATCTGAATTTCTTGTAGAGTGTAAATCCCTCACTGAGGAGGACTCAGTGATTCAGGAGTCAAAAAGAGGGTCCTCCTTATCACCTGCATTCGCAGGCTTACAGCCCAAACTCAAACCCAAAGCCAAGGCACACTCAGTAGAGGAAACACCAGCCTTCCTCCAGAACCAGCTGGGAAGCTCCTGTGATTCAGTAAGCAAACCTCCCCACTTAAACCAGCTCCAGATAGTCCAGGTGGTTCCAGTGCTTCCTCAGAGAGTAACATAAACAGTTTTATCACTCTGAATTAATGAAATTAATTAGTGAAACTGAATTAATGACAAACACGAGAGGTGTGTAGGCTGTGTTTTATACAGTGGTTTCAGCCTTTTGCTGGCATCAGCTGGGACACTTGCCTTGCATGAAAGCTGGTGGGATGTGAGGCTGCTGCACGCAGCCATTTGGGGCTCTGCAGAGCATATACTCGAGGCACTGTGTCCCCATGCAAGATCCCAGCACACACCCCCTGCCACACCACACAAACACATCAAACAGGTATCAGAATACACTTCTATCCCATTGTCTGACTCACACAACACCAAATGATTCGGACAAAGCCAAAGGTGTTCATAATCCCATGAAGTGAAATGAGGCATTAGCCTATCACTATCAGGATGTGAACTTTCCTATCATAATTAAATATGCACGCAGATGGAAAGGTAGCAGAGACTTCAGAGAAAAATCTGGCAGCAGGATCATGGGAAAAAACCAGAACTCAGCATGCCAGGCTGCACAGCTTCTCTAGAAGGGCATTTTCTACAGCTTCTCCTCAGTTGTGTTCATCCCTCATTGAAGAGCCTGCACACATCCCACAGCATAAGGCAAAGCCTGAACTTCAGGGTGTTTCTGAAATTCAGTTTGTCTTTTGCAGTTTGCTCTGCCCCCCTTAATGCAGTTAGTTTGCTTCTGTTCATTCCAGCAAGCCCCAACATGTGGTAAAGGATCAAGTGCATACTTAGAGCCCAAATGCTTTTGATACACAGGAGCAATTTGCAAAGACGTCAGCATAAACTTCCCAGCTGTGCTGGGGGGAAGAATTTAAACTCTGGGTATTTCCCACTTCAAAATTAGTTTAAAATTACTTTCAAACTCTGACAAAAATAAAGAAAAATAGAAGTAAGATATTCTCCCCATTTGGCCTTTCAATCCTGAAGAAGACATTGTGTGATAGCCACCACAGAGAGGGAATCAAGAAATACTTTTCCTGCTTTGCCACTGACCCTTGACCAATTCTCTTTTTCTCTCAGCTTCAGTTTTCCAATGATGATATGATTAAACATTAATTTGTGGCTCTAAACTCATTTGAATCACCCCATAAAGATGAGTTTAGAAAGGCACATTATTAAATATCAGTTCAAAACATTGTTCTCCTTCCTGAGGCATCCTAAGACTTACCTTAAGCCCTGGGGAGAGGACCTGTTGCTGCTTTATCTGAATCACTGCAATAGCAATAACAAGAACTATGCTTAGAAGAAGGAACACTTGGGCAACAACACTCGGGGTTCTGGTGAGCATCCTGAAATGAGAAAGCAGGAAACACTCAGGGGATTTGAAAAGATTCAGTGATTCTCTCTTAAAGCCTGAAGCCCTGAATCAGTTGAAATTCATAAAATCTAATTTCATCAGCAGTATTACCTAGTGGAAATTCCATCATCTCCTCAAGAAGTGTTTTGCAACCACTAACTTTTTATTGTCTGGAAGGGCTGTGTCTGTATTGCCACGCTAACGATGATGCCAGATTTCACCCTCAGCCTGCCCATTTGCCACGGTGCCCAGGTGTAGGTGCCTGCTGCCCATCTCTCCTGCCGGAGGAAAGGTGGGCTGTGGGGCAGGCAGGCTGGGGCTGGTGCTCCCCCAGCACTGCCCTGGGCTCCTGCAGCACAGACACAACCACAGCCACACAGACACTGGGGGGAGGCTGCCGAGCGCAGCCAGGTGTGTCTACCACAGATGCAATGTCTACAAGAGATACAGGCTTCTTCAGCAAGAAAAGGTGAAAAACAAAAAAGGAGGTGATGAATTTAAGAACATTAAAGCAAGGTGTGCTTCTACTCACTGCTGCTGAAATGTGTGTGTGCGTGTTAATGCGGAGCCTGTTCATAGCGTGCTGCACTGCACATAAAATGTAAAATACACAGTTTAACTCCGAGATGTTGCAATGAAAAGTTACTAAATCAAAGTAAAGCTAACACAGTTATGTTGGACAAACCCCAAGGTGACATGGAACATGCATACTAACAATAAGGCTATTTATATGTTCATATCTTCGAGAAAAGTTTCCTAGAATTCAAATGTGGTTTGGGTTTCCTGGAATTTCCGCTCATCCTTTTTTTTTTCCCCGTGTCCCTGACCAGACATCTCTTAACCCCAAGAGTACAGTACCTCTGAATACTGACAATCCACATATCAAAATCCTTATGCTCCTCAGGGGTTGAGGAGGAAGGAAGCAGCTGGAGGGATATGACAAGTTTAGAAGTGTCAGAGAAATGCAGCAAGGAGAATTCCTGCCTCATTTCATTTGTTTTGGCATAGAAAAATCAACACAGCCTAGCATGATCTATCCTGAATCACATCTCCTAATTGTTCTATACTGATTGTTGAACATACCAGTGGCTGTTCAGGACTGTCCTACTATTACATCAGTCACCAGTGCCAGCCTGTGCTGAGGACAGGAGCTTAAAGGTGGTTTTCTTTAAGTCCATGGCCAGAGCACAACTGCACCAGCCCCATTGTACCTGCAACACATCGTCTTGTCCTTAGCTCCAACCAGAGCCAGATGGCTGAGGGAGAAGGCAGAACAAATGCTTCTCACACAGTTTCCATTTTCTAAACCCCATGGACTCTTCAGCCTGGGTACCCATGGTGCAGCATCTATGTTCACATTCAAAAGAGAAGAAAGAAATTTGTTTTGTTCTGGGACTAGCTTCACACTGAGCTTTGCCTATTGCTACTGCTTTCCTTCTTTGTCTTGCTATTTCTGTTTCAAGAACTAGCTTGGACTGGCTTCTGGAAACTCTTTGTTTCAGTTTGACACATCTTACTTCCAAAACATCTTTTTTTACATTCATTAACTCCCTTTTCTAAATCCATATGGACTCCTTGTTTACTGCCTATTTACTCTTCCCATACTTTCTTTCTTGGCTTGGTAATAGCTTTATCATCTTAATTATCAGTCAGTTCTAAGGGAAAACTACCAGCAACATTGGTGATCTATTTACTTCTCTTCATTGCTTTACTATCCTGAGCCATTGAAACATCATGTACACAAATGAACAAATGACAGAAATATTTTTTTTACTCTTAGAAAATGTGTTAACACCTCCACTGTAACCTGCAAATAGTGTCAGGACATACTAATTAGAAGTATTTATACAGATTAATTCCTTTTTGAAAGGAGAGGGCAGATTCTTAACTACACATTTATGAATAACCATCTGGATAGAATACTTCAGGGGGACAAAAAGTAATTTCCTTTAGCCTTCAGTTGTACATGGATATATCTATATAACATTGTAAAGAGATTGAAAGACAACTATCTGCTCACAACCTAATATAAACCAGTCAATCCTGGATCAAAGCACTGATGTTCAGTGCTGGAAAAAAACAATTCATCATCAAAAAAACCACACAGGACAAATGACTCTTTGGAAAACTAAAGCATTACTAAAAAGCAAAGCAATAATGACTATTAGACTATGAACACTTAAGTCTTGAGTGATTAAATATTTTCTGCTCCCATTTCTTGGCTTGTTGAATTTCCCATGGGCTTCCCTGGTCCTGGGATTTGTCTTCATCAGAGGTGATTTTTCTCTTTTCGAAAGTCTTTTTTGAGAGGAAGAAAATAAGGTAAGGACAGATGTCTTATGACATTTCTCATACAACCTCCTCCCACCAGCAATCAGGACAATTCCATCAGAGGTAATCTGCAAATCCTGATTTACACAATAGCCTCTGTATCAAAAGGGCACCTTACACTCCGTGCCCTCTTGCAGTCATCGCACAGCTGACACCTTTGCTGTGTTGCCACATAACTGGGTGAGAAGCACAGGGCTGTATTTACCCACGGCTGCACTCAGCTCTAAGGCTCACACACGCACCAGGCAGTGCAGCCACACTTGCCCACTCAGTGAAATCTGTAGAGATGCCAGAGAGGAGCTCATTCCCTCCCTCCACCGTTTAAACACATCTTGCTATCATTGTGCACATGTTGGCAAAAAAATAAAAGATGTTAACAGAGTATCAAAAAAACCAGTTGCATTCCATTATTAAAACAGCGTCATCCTGAACCAAGAAACAGCATAAGTACATATTTTCCACACCCAGTTAAGTACACTGGGTCACACATGAGCACACTGGAATAATCACTTTCTACACCTTACCTGCAAGCAAAAGGAATTCCTGCCCGCAAAGGAAAATGCACTCAACTTCTTCATGCCACCAATGTTTTAACTAAGTTAAATGCACACCAGTAAAAATTATTGTGCTGAAATTCCTTTTCCCAAGTCACTTGAAACATCAGACCCACCTTTTTTAGGTACTGACCTGTTTGTTTATAGGGTGAGTAAGCCAGCACCTTTCTTCACACTATAACCTGAGAGATACAAACATGTTACCATTTTTTTCAGACGAGGTCCACAGGTCAGTGTTTTAAGTGCTGGGGGAAAAAAAACCCCAACCAACCAACCAACCACAAAACTAATCCCATAGCACCAAAACCCCAACATCCACAGCACTTTAAACCCCGTGATGAAAACGTGCGAAGAGGTTTCACACGCCTCCCTTCGGAGGAGAAATTAAGTAAAAACAAGCACATGGACACTAAATTGCGGGTCAAGCTTTCCCTGTCCGCCGTCCCGGATGAGAAAGCTTCACACGAGGATTGTGATTTGCGAGAAAACACCAAATTATCCCCCCGGGATAACGTCGGAGACACAGAGCCGCCCACCCCCTGACCTCAGCCCGGCCCCCGATGCGGGGATCGCGGCTCCCAGCGCATCCCCAGCTCCCTCCGCAAGCCGGGCTTCCCCGCCCCGGGCCGGGCTGGGGAGTGACGGGAGCCGGCTGCGCCCTCGGAGCGCCTGCGAGCGCCTCTCACCCGGGGGTTTGCGGGGAGTCACCGGGTGCGTGTCCGCCCGCTGCTCCTGTATCTCCGAATAGATGGAAAACAAACAAACTGGGTAAAAAAGAAAAACAAAAAAACAACTCGCAGGTTTAAAAGAAAAAAAAAGATAAAAAAGAAATCCGGATGAGCTGACTGACTGAAACGGAGGGAGGAGATCGGCGGCGAGGGGACGCGTCCGAGGCGTCACGGCAGCGGGAGGTGCGGCGGGGGCTGTGCCCGGAGAGGGATGCGCCGGGGCAGCGGGGCTGGGAGGGGACCGAGCATCCGCCGCAGAGCCCCCCGTGGCACCGCCGTGCCTCCCTCCCTCCCTTGCCCTCCTCCGCAGGCTCCCCGCTCTCCGGAGACGCCGCTCGGGATCTGGCGGCAGCTGGTGCGGCAGGGTGGTGCTGCTGGCCGCCCCTGAATCGCATTCATCAGCTGCCTCCCAAAGCGGGGCCAGAAAGGGGTTTGTCTAGAGGTGGGTGAGAGAATCCCTGCGTCTTCTAAAAGGAACAGGTGATTTCTCAGGAAGGCATTTCTCAGACCCCAGAAATCAGCAGCCCCTCCACTCTCAGGGCTACGATCCCATCCAGGTTCTAGCGTACAGGCACCACTCATTTCGTAGTTTTGCGGGAGTTCTTGCCAAACCTAGGCTGCTCAGCGGACCAAGCACATTCCCAGAAAGTGTCACAGATCCTACCTGTCCAACCTGTGTGATCAGCTACAGCCAAGGACCATCCTACAGCCTGCAGGATGGGTTTGCCAGGGACACGAGCTCTGGGATCACAGTGAGACACTTCAGCTGCTTTGCCACCGTTTGCTCATTGTTCTAGGATTCCGAGTGACATTAATGCAGAAACCCAAATGCACCCCTTTGATGCTTTTTCTCACAGAGATCTTGAAGAATTACAGTATCTTTGATTTTTGAATAAAGGAGAACAAGAAACCAGCTGCAGCCTTGTGAACCATCTGTAAGCATCCTTTCATAATCTGGTCATTTTTGGAGCGGAGGCAATTTCCTCTTTTTGATGACAGCACATTATTAAAGCTGATTTAATGATGATCATGGGAGATCAGTTATTTCTAGCACATGGAGACAAAGCCTCTCATCCCTCCTGATTGCCTGTCTGTTGCATGTAATTTATTTCTTTTGTATTATTTCCATTCATGTGCCATGTTTTTCTTCTCCCATCCAAATGTATTTAAGGCCCGTGGTCCAACTGACTGCATTGGTCAGTCACCTGAATCTGCTCAGGTGTCCATTTAAAATGAGGAGTGAGCTGGATTGCTTACCCCAGGGACAAGCTTATTATTGTTACACAATCAAACATGAACACTTCAAAATAGAAAATAAAATGTCAACCAGTCTTACACCAGTGAGTCAAATGTAATGCTTGCAAAGAAAGCAAACCCTATCTTCTATAAAGAAAGCAAACCCTATCTTCTATATCATCTACTTCTATAAAAACAGACATCTGAGATTTTTTTTCTTTTTGCACCATTTCCAAGAGCTGGGATGTTGCACGAGCTGCTCTTCTTGTGACTTTTATTGCCATGCTAAAACCATGATAGCAGCCTAAGTGATATGGGCTAGAAAATCCCCCAGCTGGTTCAAAGTCCAGAACACTGCTCCAAAATCAAATGGACTAGAAACAAGATTCCCCTCCAGGCATGCCCAGTGCTTGTGTTTCATTGGTTCTTCTGCTTCAACCCAGGGGACCCACCTTAGATCCACTACTTTATCTTTCTGTTTTCCTAAGCATTTTTCTTTGGCTTTTCTTCAGTTTCCTCCTCAGCCCAGTCCATCCTTTTACAGTTCCCTTTACCTGATCCTCCATCCCTTCCTCACTGCCAGATTAAGCTGGGTGCCATTTTCCCAGCCTTTGCTGAACCTGCAGCACACACACCTCTCCTCTCCCTCATTTTCTTTGCTGCAGAACCTTTTTCTTCTCCCCTGTCAAGTATCCTTGTTCAAATGCACTTTGTGTAACTAACTGTATTGATTTGTTTTGCTTGCACAGAATCTACCCCAGGTGTCCATTTTAAAATGACAAATTAGATGGACTGCCAGCCGTCCCAAGAAAAAAATTTATTGCTTTTGCTGCCATCAAGCATGAATATGTAGAGTAAAAATACAGCAACTAACATTGGCAGATTCATGGATAACACTTGCTGTGATCAATACCAAGTCTCTAGAAACTAAAATACTATGGATTTGAATAAATTATTTGCTGCAGACACATTTCTGCAATGCATTCATGCTATCACCTTTGCACAGGACATGCAGCAGATACTGCCCCATTTCCCTGTGGAGTGATAGCAGCAACACAGGGAGAGGGGATGGATGATGATACATCCCAAGAGACCACAGAACTGCATCTGTTCCTTGTGTAATGCTCATTCAGCAGTGGATGCTGGAATATCATGAGGCCTCAAAATATCCTCTGAAGAGACAGCAAAGGGTGAAATGGGGAGAAATCTTAATGTAAAAAATGGAGGTAAGGAGACACTGGTGCCTGCAATAAGATACATTTGCTTTCTTGCATGGTACTTTGCAGTCCACAGGAATAAGATCCATCCCTCATTTCTGTGCATTCTTAGCAAGGTCCAGTAAACAGAGGGCTTCTCCTCTTCATCCTAAGGTTTTTGCACCATTTGTGTTGTCAGCAGATTGGTGTGATGCCCTTTAGCTCAGCTCATCTCTTCCATCAATCTTCCTGCTTACTTTCCTCCTGGGACTTTCCCTCAATGTTGACAAAGACTGTTCATTCACAGTTTCTGCTCCCAAACACCTCCTACCTTCATAGTTACCTCTTTACCTCAGGATCAGCTGTGACAAATGGCAATGCAGGCAGAGCTGTCTGAAGAATGTGGGGCCCTCTGGGCCGGTATGAGTCACAACATTAAAATTAGGCCTTTCTTTGTGACCAACATGTTATTCCAAGGCAAAAAGCACCTTTTCTATTTGTTTCAGAAAAGCATTCTACATCTTATACATCCAAAGAATTGCAATAAAGCTGGTGAAGGGTCTAGAGCACAAGTCTTACGAGGAGCAGCTGAGGGAGCCAGTGTTGTTTAGCCTGGAGAAAAGAAGGTTTGGGGGAGACCTTGTCACTCTCTAGAACTACCTGAAAGGAGGGTGTAGCCAGGTGAGGGTTGGTCTCTTCTCCCAAGGAACAAATGATAGGACAAGAGGAAATTATCTCAAGTTGTGCCAGGGGAGGTTTAGATTGGATAACAAGAAATATTTCTTCATTGAAAGGGCTGTCAAGCACTGGACCAGGCTGCCCAGGGGAGTGGTTGAGTCACCATCCTTGGAGATATTTAAAAGACCTGCAGATGTGGTGCTTAGGGACATGGTTTAGGGGTGGATGTGGTAGTGCTGGGTTAACAGTTGGACTCAATGGTATTAAAGGTCTTTGCAGCCTGAGTGATTCTTTGATTATAGCAGCACACCATGGGAATTTAGGAAGACAGCTTCCTGGGCTTTCAGGCAAGGAAGTCACAAACCATGTGTGGACTCCATGTGTAGAAGAATGTTAGGGGTGATTCTTCTCAGAGATCAAGAACGCAGGTTTGTTTTTTTTTTACACTGTTGCAAAACTGATTTTTAATAGTCTTAAAGCCTCTGCTGCCCTATGGTTTTCTAGCATCACTGACAAACACCACCACCACACACTCATAAAGTAAATTCACAGCTATGGCCTGAGAAATTCAGTTTGTGCAATGCTCATACATTCTCACACATTGCTCGTGAGATATTCTGATTGCTCTGAGTAATGGCTGGATACAGACATTGCCTTTTCTCTTTCAGCATTTCACTGATGGCTTCTTTGAAATACCTCAGACAGCTGTTTGTTGGTTTATGTTTTTATTCCTTTACCAGAACACTAAAGTTAATGGTGTGTCTTAGATTTAGTTTCTGAATCTTCTGCCACATACATATGACTCTGTGGTGGTAACAGTTTCCTGGTCCACATCATCCTGGGAGGCCTTGAAACAAATACAAATTTAATTCTGAAGCTGACGCAAAATAGTTTCTAATTTATTTATTTCCCTTCCTTAGAGCTTTGTGCCTTGCTTCTCTTGTCCTAAGAATCAAGAGCTGCTTTAATCAATTAAAAACCCTCAGGAACAGCCGTCATCACATGGTTGTGAGCCAGCACAAGTTGTAGGCACATAATTAGGGCAGCAGATTGCTGGGGCAGCAGAAAAAGACAGTCCCTTTGTCTGTTTTGCTATGCCTGAGTTTTAGAAAGCCAAACGAGCTGCTGCAGCAGCGGAGGGTGTGTGCCTGCCGTGCTGTGCTGCTGAAAGGAGAGCTGCTTTCCAGGAGGAGCAGTGGCTGCTCCCAGCCCTTTGCTCCCTGCCCTTCAGCTGCAAGACAAGACCGTGGAGCTTTCCAGCAAACTCATCCTCTTCTTTTTTTAGCCACACCTGCAGATTTATATGTTATGTCCTGATTTATGTATCCCATTGTCATAAAACCAGACACAGGAATCTGACAAAGAAATACCATTCTCTTACAAGAAATTCAGTTGTACTCAAAGACATGCCCCACCTCCAGTGGATGGGGATAAATTTACTGAAACTACTCCTTGGGACTTAATCCTCTTAAAAATTGCTGTGTGAAAAACTGCTCAACATGGAATATTTCTGTGTGGTTGACAACTCTAAATGAATGTTTCACTTTCCATAGCTCAGAAGTCATTGCTGACAAATTGCTGGTTCAGGAGAAGAGAGTCATCCCCTATGTTTTCAAAAAGTATGAAGTAGTTCTTGTAGCTGACACGTTTTTGTGCTCTTCCAGGAATGAATCAAATCAGCCAAAAAATTCTAAAATTCCTAGATAAAATCCTTTCCATTGCAACTCCATACAGGTCAAGTTATCTCTTTGAGTAGATCTGCGGATGAAAAAATTTCTATTGCAGCTCTCTCCAAGTTCACCTGCCAGTACTGTTATTCACTGCTGCTTTGTTTCCCTAACTCTGAGCTTTCCATTCACTAACATTAAACTGCAGTTGTTTGGGGTCGTTCAGAGGCTCAGAAATGCAACTGTAGCCATTAAAGTCAGTTGTAGGGAACATGAAGCCTGTGGCAGAAAACAAGCAGCACAGGGAAGAGCAGAATGATCCCTGTGACAGTGATTCTGACAACCATTCCTGATTTGCAGACTCACCCTTATGTTGTTCCTGCTCGAAAACAGCCTGCACTAAACAGCTTGTTTCCTCACTAGCTGAACAAATACAGAGAGATTTAATTAAATGCCTGTTTCCATTCCAACAGATTGAAAAGCCTTTTCTTATCCAGTACGGGGGAAGAGAAATTCTTGCTAAATGGAGTGCAAGGCTGGATCTGGTGGAGGACATGAGGTGCACTTTGATTGGGATGTTCCCACAACCTTGACTGTGTTTCATTACATACATTCACTTTTGCAGCTACAAGTACAGTATCATCTCTCTCTAGTCCATGGTAGTAATAGTAAATAATGCACCTGATGTGAAAAATGCATCCAGATTTTGGTATAACTGTGAATTTTCCCTTTTTTTCATGCCTTTTGTCTCCATTTGGGTGCCCTGAGTGTTTATGACCTGCAGGAGGACATATCACCCACACCATTTTAGCATTGACTGATGGCTCTGTGAACCTTCCAGGGAGCACCTCGGGCAGCTTTGTGCCTTGAGTCAGCCCTGGGTGTAAGTGAGGCCAGGAAGGACACAACATGTGAGTGACAAGAGATCCTGCCTGCAGCTCCAGCCTGTTGTGCTGCTCCTGAGCCATCAGCCCTGCCAGCCACAGCACCTGCTGAGCATGCAGAGCACAGCAAAGCCAGACATGCTAAAGGCAGCTGTGGGGTTGGCCAGCCCCTCATGAGAGTCCTGTCCCTGTCAAACACTGAAGTGACCTGCTTGGCCATATCAGCCTGATAAGCACAGGATAAGAAGGGTGATCATTTCATATGGATGCTTTGAAAGCTGGCATCAGTTTGCCCAGGTGTTTGTTACTTTGCCTCCCCCAGCCAGGTAGACTGATGGTATCCTGTCCCACCATTCTTCCTCCAAAGCCAAATCCACTTTTTGGCACCTCAGCCTGGCAGTCATCCTGCACCATCTTACCTGTCTTGCTTTGCTCCTCGCTCAGGCTTCTTCAGCTCAACCCACTGGTTTTGCTGTTCTGGTTTTCCTCCTCGAATGACTCACACACACAAGACCTCTCTCCAAAATGTTCCTACCTACCAGTGGTAGCAGATTCCTTTAAATAAATTCAGGACAAAAAAAAAAAGTCCTCTCCTTAAAAAAGCATATGCATACACTGAATAATCTGTGCCAACACACAGGGCACTCCTCTGATCTTCCCCCAGTCATGGTCTGTGTCTGTCCAGAGAGCTCTCTGAGGGAGGGATTATCTCCAAAGTGGCAGAGGCACGGTGCCAAGAACAGTGGAGCCCTCATTTGGCCAGGGTACAGGATAGAACTGTGACAAAATACATTAATCATCATAAACCTGGAACAGAGCTCCATGAAACCACTCATGCTTTTAGCCCAGCTGACTTCGATTAAGATCCCTGAGCACAAAAGCTGACCTCCCTGGGGTTGCTTCACATCAGTGCAAACAGTTATCACCCACAGGAAAACAAATCACTTCTCTATGGTTTCCAGTCTATTTTATTTGCCAAGGACAGATTAGTTTCACTTTGCACTCTATATATACAGCTTTTTACATAAACCTGTATATGCAAGGTTTTACATGTGAGAGGCTGCCAGACAGGCATTTTCATTTTGACTTATGTCTGCTGAGCAAGGTTAGCTGTATTTTGGGAGTGTGCTTCTGCATACTTCAATAATGTATTTTTCTGTTTGCTTCTCTTCCTTCAATGCAGTAATTTAACCCCACTCTCCAAGACTAATGCAAAAGAACTAACAGATGTACAAGATCAGACAGAAGGTGGATGTGCCTTCTTTTTAGACATCAGTAGGAGCAGATGTTGATGAGGAGGCCGTTGGGACTGGGCTACCACACATGGATAATTCCTCTGAAATACCCTCTCAATTGCTGCCATCTCAGGCCTTAGAGGCTCCTTGAGCCAGATGTTATATCTGGTCTAATAGCACCTCACAGACTGCTCTGCCCCTGAATGCATTTGATGGCTTTTTGAGCAAATGCTTGGGCAGCATCCACAAGGTGCCTGTCTGTTTCTTAAAGGTTCAAATGGAGCTTGAATGCCAGAAGGGGTCTGGTTTAATCAGCTTGGCTCTCTAAGTAAGTTCCAGACTTACACAGAGAAACATGTCCAAAAAGTCCTTTTTTAAAATTATCTGAGACATGCTTAATTCTTTCATAAACTTAGATGCTTATCCAGTGTTATAACTGTTGTGGGTTCTTTTAAGCTGTATTTATGTTTGCCTACTGCTTATGAATGGGTTATTAGTTTTAGTATAGAGACGAAAAATGAAAACATGAATTGCTCTAATGTCACTGCTTTAAGTTCCTAAGTCTGTTTGTGAAAGCCCAAGTAAGACTAGAAAGGTCTGTACAGTAATAATTTGATACTGAATTTTAAATCCCCCTCGTGGAGTATGTGAAGGAGCCTGGTCAGAGAACACTGGACTCCAACAGCATCACAGACAAAATCTCAGTGTGTGTATGTGGTCTTTGCTGTGCATGAAATGTCTTTTCATGGGGTGCATACAGCAGCAAAAAGAGCTTCACTGGAGTGTGATGGGGTACAGAGGCTTTTTGCTGGCTCCCTGCACAAGCTGAATTTCATCAGCACTAAACTGTCTCATAATCAGCTTGTTTGCATGGATCACTGTTCCAGCTATACCTGGGCAGAGCTCTCTGACCCAAATGTGAATTGAAACTTCACATCCTTTCAGGAGTCTGACTGTCAACACTTGCCCTGTGACCCACCTGCCACCTGCTGCAGGTCCCCCTGACCATTCCTTCATGTTTCTAGCAGACTTTACTCCTGCAAGGTGTAACTTTGTGAGACTTTGGGACAAGAAAACACATGAGAAAACTGTGTGAATTAGGGGTTCCCAGGGTCAGAATTTAACAGCCAAACAAGAGTTCAAGTCTCAGCCTATACACTCTGAGAAACATAAGATTCACTTTTGCATTAAGTTATATACATTTGCATGACTCTGCACCAACTTTCAGAACAACCTCATTTCAGGAGGAAATTGCATCCATTCCCGAATACAGTTACAAGAAAAATCTAGCAGGAGAACTAGACTGTTAGTGCCACCTCATCCTATCAACAAACCAAAAATTAGAGAAAGTCAGTTCAAACATTCAAGCAAAACCACAATGCTTCCAATTCTTGTCTCCTTCAGAAAAGGGGCTTGTTGTTGTCACCTGGGAAGGGTCAAATATTAAGAAACATTACACCTACTGCTGTCATGTGTGCCTGCAGTGATCATCCACATTCGTGCCACTATTCATCAAAGGTGACAGACAGGAAATTAAGGGACTGCTCAAATGAGAAGTGCTCTCCTGAATCACCAGGCTCCCAGTGAAATATATTGAGTCAGATTCAGAGCAGCTATTGCAGAAATGAGGCCAGTGGCAGCTCTCCATTGCTGACACAATGCACATGTTTATTGAAGAAGCAAGTGGGAATAGAAGCAGTACAGCATGCCCACGGCAAAGAAAAGCATGTTTGTGCTCAGCACATCAGACAGATCACCAAAGAATTGTTCTGGGAAGATCTGACCTCTGTACTGCTGCCAAGGGCATGGAAACATGGTATGATGAGAAGCAGCTCTCATTAAGCACCTCATATTTCTATAAGACAAAAATGACAGAAAATGCACAGTAATTTGTTGCTCTCAGTTATTTAATCTGTTTTCACTCCACTTCCCAATAATAACTGTCTCATCCCTTTTACCTGGAGACATCCCAATACACTTTCCAAGTCACTAGCAATTTTGCCTCATTTAGATCTGGGTACATGAAACAGAAAATCCAGACATGAAAGAATGTAATATTTTCTAAAGCTTCTGTTAGAGTTGTTTACAGTTATCCCTGTTTTCCAGAGCAAATGCAGTTGATTTCTAGGAACTGACAGCCCACTGACAAACTGGTCTATTGGGACCATGGGATATTTATTCTTTTGAGGTCAAGTTCTCCATTGATTCAACTCTACTGACTTTAATTGAATTCCATAGTCATAAATTTTACAATGCTAAACTTCACAGACAAAATTTAAATCCTCCCATTCTTTGCAGATTTTTTTCATACATAGAAGGTAACAATGTGAACTAATTAGTTTATGCAACAAATTCCTATAACTCTTTTTCTTTACTGATGGTTAAAGCTGATTCTAGATACATTTTCTCCCTAAGGCTGGAAATGAGACACAAAAGAAGAGTCTCATGTATTCTTCACTGATAACAAAAATGACATCGAGGTCTCTTCATAAAATGAAAATTTCATTACTGAGTACTGGCTCTGCTTTCTGCAGACTTTAAAAAAACCTTTTCAACCTAAAAGTATATTAAAAAATCAGTCTGCTGCTAGAAGATGAAAATTTGTCAACAGAATTGGCATTTTTGATCAAAATTTTCATTCCAAAAACAAAAACATCCTTTTCAGCACAAATGACATTAAATCAGTCCACAGAGAGAATGGTGAAAATGCAATAATAGGCTGAGTTCCACAGGAAAGACTGAAGACTTCCTCAGCCCTCCCCTCACAATAGTTAATGGTCTGTTGGTCCCAACATTGTTGTGGGAATGGAAAGTGTGTATGTCAATCCTCACTGAAGGAGACTTTAACTGGACCTGGGTCTCTCATGTCATGGAAGAGAGCTTTTAACAGACATTATTTTTGGCAAAAAGGATAAAACACCTGCCATCTGCTTAGCTTCAAAGGGTGATTTTCCTTTGCCAGTTCCCAAAAAACACCTTGATACCCATTTGGAGGAAGGGAGGACAAGCCACCCATCCTGAATGGAACGAGGTGGTTCTCTGTGACACAAAATTAGGCTCTTCCCTCCTGGAGACAAACAGGAACTAAGACTGACTCCTCTGTATTTTCCTCTCTGCTTTCTGTGGCTGTCATTTCTGAGGAGGATGCCATAAATCCTGTCTGGAGGCACTTCTCTGCCTCCATCCACAATCTAGAGAGCCACAGGCACCAGCTGACGGCTGTGCTCTTCCTCAGGAGGTAAATGTGTGGGAAATACCTGTTTTCTCTGCTGGGTCTGGACTTCTACCCCTAACCACCACCTGAGCAAGGATGGTGAAGGTTTCACCACAGTATCTTGTCTCTGGATACAGGCAGCAAGGAAATAGCTATGGCAAAACCTCATTTCCTTCCCAGGACTTGTGGTCAAGGCTCTTGGGTTAGATTGGTTTTGCCAGCTAATCCCACCCTGAAAGGCAATATAACACGGCCTGAGCAAAGAGGAAAAAACACCTATTTTTAAAAAAGTGAACAAAATTTTGTCTCATGAAAAATAGCATTTCTTGCCAAGGTCTTTTTATTAGCTTTATATCTAGACCTTCAGTACAAGACTACATGCAGCCAGGATAGAACTGTGCCTCTGTGAACATCTGGGAGACCAGTTATTTCATAGTCTTTGTGAATCAGAAGAAGAGTCTTAAAAAGGTAGATCCAGCATGATTAAAATACAGCCAAGCTATCCACAACACTGCCAGGCTGGGGATTGAAATGGGGGGAGAAAACAGGTGAATGCATTCAAGGTAGGAAGAACAAACACAGATAGGAAGGTGAGCCAAGCTAAGGAACACAAAATTCCTGCCTCTTTCCAGCTAGTTTCCTTGCTGGTTTTAGAATGTTATTTAGACTGAGATTTTGGAGCCATTTTGGAAAAAAAAAATATATATTTTGTCTGCTCCCAAGAGGTGAAAGATCTGCCATGTCTTGTACTGAACCACTGGTGGGTTTTAACTCACCTGATGAAACCTGCTCTCAGATGCACAAATACTGAGAAACTCGTGAGACCATATCCACACACAAAAAGGATCCCAGAACATTTTCCCACAGCTCTTGGAATCTTCTGTCAACTTCATGCCAGTGGCACTTTAAAATATAAGACCTACCCCTTCCAGGAAGAAAGAGAAGATTTAAATCAGAACAGGACCTGTTACACAAGACAATATTGCATTAGCACAGAGACAGCTGCTTAAGGTTTGGCAGCTTGTGATTAATACCAAGGTTAGTTCACCTCCCAAGAAAGATATTTTCCAATGGATTTCTCTGGGTTCTGGCCAAGGCCCACACTGCACATGCTGTGGATTGTTCCTCTCATCCTAGGGTCTCAGAAACAGTAAACAAATAGGAATGGACTTAGAAGGAGGAAGAAGGGTCCCAGTTTTCCCCTATTTTTGCATGAAAGAGTTCAATGGGACTTTCAGGGAGTAGGTATCTTCCTGATATTCTTTAATCTGTTGTCTTTTTTACAGTCTTGAGAGTAGTGCTGTGACACATTTGAAACATCCATTCTCTCATGCCCAACTGGCTTAGTAACCATAAGTAATAACCTCGTCCCATTGAGGAGCAGTAAAAATATAAAAAAGCTGCAATTTCTCTGATTACACACCCCTACTGTTAAAACAGCAAAAAGACCAAAGCCTTCTGTAGGGGGAAAAAAAAAGCAAAAAAAAAAGCTAAATTTTAAAATTTCTTTATTCCTGCTGCTCACTGAAATTTCCTTCTGACAGCAGTTCAATGGTAACAAGAATTGATCAATATGCTCCACAGGAAAAGATAACAAAGAATCAATGTCTAAATAATTTCAGGATCATCTCTGAATTTGATGTCCAGCAGATTAGTTTATATCATAATGGTTCTTCGGTCCTATTTTAAGCTTCTTAGAGAAGAACACTTTGTAAGCCAGTTAAAATGCTTCCTTATCAGACAGAAATCAATATCCAACAAGGCAGCAGTGAGCTCTCCCAAATTTTGTTAATGCTCACTATGGGAACACTTAAAATATTAATCTGATGGAACCCACAGCAAAATTGAGCAAGTTTTAAATAATCCAGCATGGTAAAAGGAGCTTCTAACAATTCACAGAGAGAAAAGAGGATTACCTCTTCCTGGTGAGAGCCTGGGAAAAGGAGATTGTCTGGGAAAAGAAGATTGCCTGTTCTTCCTTTCCTCACACAGACAAACCAGTTCTGGGTGGCCTGTTTGACTTGATCTTGAGACAAGGCAACTCTCAACACCTCTTGGAAATAGGAGAGAATAGCTTATCTATATCTCATACATATATATGCATACATACACACACACATTTTATATATATATATGAAATATATATGCCTGTGTGCATCAGGTATCCTCAGCTGTGTTTTTGGAGTAGGGCTCCTAGGACAGTGTTGTGCTTGATTCCATGCATGGCACATAAATCTTCCCTGTAGTGGCTGGACACATGAACATATTACCAGTACAGCTACAGGCATCTCGAATGATGGCCAGTACTGAGAAGCAGATACTGACCAGCTGAGGATTGCACACAGCTCTCTTGGATTAAATCATCCTTGACTTCATTTCATCCTTCATTATACTCATTTTTCTTAACATTTTGCTAAAATCCACTGTGCTTCTACTTACAGATTTCTGACCCTCACATTAATGACCCTCATCAGCTTGTGTTATTTTTTTAATTCACAGCAGCTCCAGCTACCTCTGTTACACTCTGCAGACCTGCATTCTAACTTACCTCTATTCTCATGTTCCTGGAGTTCTTTCCAATGCACTCCTCTTGCCTAGCTATACAGAAGGGTGTTTTAGCTGGACCTAAAGCACCTTAGTGCAGTTGTGTTCCTACCTTCCAGGACCTTGTACCCAATACTGCAAAACACAATTATGGCTGTTTAGCCATTTGGAAAAATCCTCCCTCTCCTTTCCTAATGCACCTGAGTGGGGCTCCAGCTGACTATCAGACAGTTTCCCAATCTTAGCAAAAGCCAATACAGGAAAGAAAAATGAAGGCTAACTGGAAGAGAGGGATCTGGTCTGAGCTGAGCATAAAGAAGCTCACAACAGCTTGAAGAAGAATAGAAGAAATTATCTGTTTTGTTGATGTAACAGACCAAAACCTATTCATCTTGAATGGTCTTTGCACAGCAAAGGGTTCACAAGGGGAACGTTTCTCATCCCTCTCCCTCTCTAAACCAGAATGGATGGAGCATTCTCCTGCAAACATTGCAGGAATAAAAATGGCATTCTCCTGCCCTGATCAGCCAAGTACATTTTTATCTGTGGCAGCAGAAGAAATTAAGTGCTGGAAAAAGTCTTGCACAAACTGCAACTTAGGGGGCTTCTCGATCACCCTTGTTTAATACCAAGTGTTTTAAATGATCCAGTGGATCACTGCGATCGCTGATGGAATGGGGAATAAAAGGGATGATTGTGTCACATACTTGAGAGAGAAAAGGTACATAGACTCACCCACTTGGTGTTCCAGGACAGGCATTGAGAAATTTTGTACTGCCTAATTTAGAAACAGACTCCGGTCTTTTTCCTCAATTGCAAGGATGATTAAATTCTGAGCTAATTAAAGTGCATAGTAATTACCTTGCTTGTTTTACTGTGTCCTCCAAAAATTGTACTGTTCTATTTGTCATACTGGTGAGGGCTTATAAATTGCTTCTCTTTTTTTTTTGCTGCTGCTGTTCAGAGGGAGCTCCTGGGGGTTCCAACACTTGCATCCTTTGCTGCTCAGACCCGTTTCTGCTGGGAGCCAGATGACCCTGGGCAGCAGAGAAGCTGCAAGCACCAGTCAGGAACAGAGAAACCCCCAGAAAACCTGAAGAGAAAGAAGTTAGTGACCAAATAAAAATCTCCTGTTCAGTTGGTGAATCTGCAAACAGCAAGAGAAGAATGTTGTCTCCACGAGGAGGCAACTGTGCCTGTCCTGGTATAAGGTCAGCTTGTGGCTTTGGCTGCCTGGGCCATGCAGGGCTCATGTGGGATTGTTTGGATGGCACCACTGGCCTTCACACCCTGTGCCTGGAGCAGGGTGTGTGAGCAAGGCAGGACCATGGCTTGTCCTTGGCCTCCTCCTTGCCATCTTTGGCTCAGCTGATGACCACAGGGCTGGGAGGGCAGAGGGGGAGAACACCAGCCACTTCCAGTGTGCCACCCTCTCTCTCCTCTCACAGGGAAGTGAGTAATAGTGTTTTCACAGTCTCCCCTGCTTATATCTTTGCTTGCATTTCCTCTGTGAGCCATCCAACACAAAACCAGCCCTTCCTCGGGCAGCACCACCCTGCCTTCAGTGGGAGTGTGAGTGGAAATGGAGTAACAATCCACATTTGGGTTATAGCTGTGGGAAAACAATTCCATCCTCATAAGAGTTTGGTTAGAACCACATCTTCATATTAGCAAGCTATTTAAAGCAGGAAAGAAAATGCCTCTCTTCTGCTCAGCTGTGGTATCTTAGGCTGTGTTCCAGCCAAGGGGTGCCTGATAAAGACTCTGTATTTTTCCATTAATTAAGATGCTTTAATTAATTGGGACAGCTAATTTGAATTAGCTCCAGGAATAGGTGTAGCCCTCAAGAGACCAAAGAACAATGACTGCAGTTAATTCAGAATAGATGAAGGAAAGCTCTGCTTTAGGAGAGGCATCCAACCCTATAGACCAAGGCACCACTGGATGCACAGTTGGTTATTTGAATGCACCAGATTTTGTTTTATTTTATTTCATTTTTTTACAGACGGTGCTTGTTTGCCCTTTCAGGAGTTCCAGTCACGGGGGTTTTTTCCCCATGATGTGATCACAGCTAGGTTTCTGCCTGGACAGAAAAGATACTTTTGACAACCCTGTATTACCTTCATATGACCCCAGAACTAGAAAGAACACCCCGGTTGTGTCTTTCCAGTGCTGGCACACTGCATTTCCCCAAGCCCCGAGGCAGTCGGGTCATTAGCAGTTCTTTCCATTGCTATTTTTCTTCCACCACCCTGAGGGACCACGTGTGAAAAATCAACACTGGTGGCACATAACCGGGCTCACCCAGCTGGTTAGAGCAGGAAGCAAGGGTGGAAGAGGAGATCAGAAGCCTCCGAAGTAGCAGGAGATCCAGGGCTGATTCCATAGATAATTCCGGATTCAGGATGGGCAAAGAGTCTTTCCAAGGAAAAGCTTGGCAGAAACCAGTCAGAGGTATTTGCTTTCTCGTTTGCACAAGCTCAATTCTCTGAAGAACAGAGGTGAGAGGGGAAAACAAGGGGCAAATTTTGATCAGCCATTGTGATTATTTGAGCAATAGCTTTGCATTTTAAACTTCCTGGTGTGTTTATCACTGCAGGAAGAACTCGTTCTGCAGAACAGGTAGGTCTGTCTGCAGGTGCAGACAAATCTGTAGATCATTGTTCTTTACATTGAAACATGCCAGCAGGCTGGCCTGTGGAAGGATTTTGATGCTAGATACTAAAAAGAAAGTGTTCACTCGAGAGTGAAATGTTCCAGCTAACCAAAAACTGCCTCAGCCAGGATAGAGCCCTTATCACTGGCACAGGTGTGCAGATAACAGCAGCCTCCAAGCCCAACAAAATACAGCTATTTTAGAAATAGCAGCAACTTCTCCTCCTTGTTGAAAAGGCCACAGCATACTTGCTTTTTTCCCACCCTGACATGAATCCTTCACATCAGATACGAAGCAGGATCCCAAGCCAATGACTTGGATTTCTTGAGACTATGTTTCTTTTTTTTTCCCAGGAAATACCACTTTGAGTTCAACAAACATATCACGCAGTCCTAACAGAAGCAGAGGTTCAGCAGGACACTCATATAAAACATAAAACAGCAGATTAAAATATTTTTAAGGTTTCTGCAGATCAGCCAATCCAGTTTTCTCCAGGAGCACATAGGAACAAGAACATGAAACTATGCTTGCAAAAGTCTCCATGGGGATAACCACCCTAGAGTTAAACAAGGACATTGCATTCCCCACTTTTCACTCTGTACAATATTGTAAACCCCTACCAGCCCTGGATGAGGTACCTCACTCACTATCTGAAGGACCCCAAAGTGCTGGCCAGCATCAACATGAGGCTGACAGTTTTCAAGAGATTTTTCAGTTCATCATTTTTCCAGAAAACATGGATTTGTTTGGGTGTTTCTTTGCTGCTGGGGAGTGGTACTTTTAGCTCTTTTGTTTAAAAATAGTAATCTATTTAAAAACCTGATTGCTGCTAAATACACCAGAAAGGCTCCTTCAAGTAAACAATTAGACAATTACAGTGGAAGATATTAAAATAAGGGTTCTGTGATATGATGGGATTGATTTAAGAGGGTTACAGGAAGCTGGAGCCTGCTGTTCTGTGACAAATGATTTCCCTGAGAAAACTCAGTAAGGGAAACATAATCACATAATGGAATTGATCTTGAAATATCACTAACTCCTGGATTTGGAAATCAGCAGCCCCCAGTGACCTTGTATTTAACATCTTTATTCATGAACTAGGAAGAGAAAAGGTAAACACATAAAGGATAAACCAGTAGACAAGAAGGGCAATGTCAGGCTTGTTTAGTCCATGGGGAACTCAAATGGAAAAAGATCTGATTAGAGAAGTGAATTGGGATGTTACAGGCTACATCAAGAAAACAAGTCTAATGAGTCATTTAAGGGCAGGACAGAATGGAGACCTGCAGAAAGACAGAGCAAGGCAAGCAGAAGCTGAAGGGAAAACAGAACTTACTGGAGCCATTTAGGGTCACATCAGAAGCACACTTGGTGCCCACCTGACCCTAAGGGCTCTAGAAGCCCTTTGCTTCTCAAACACTGCTGCACTCAAACAGCAGCCCAGATCATCAAAACAACAGAAAACAAGAGTGGAAGTGCTAAATGTGCTTTTCCATCCCCTTCACCCTGAAAAATGTTGTTGCTTATGGCACCCCATCACAGGCTGTCCCCTGAGGCCACTGGTAACACCAGCTACCCTTTGGGACAACTCTCATGGTGGCAAGCAGGTAGGAAAATCTGCTTCTGTTCATGAAAACCAGTGGGGGCCCAGAGACTGGCAGTGGCTGTGGCTCCAGAAGGGATTGATTTCATTCAGGGGTTAACATGAGCACCAGGAAATGCCAGGACCCTGTTCCTGAGGACACCAAAAACTGTGCCCTCGAGTTGAGCAAAACCAGGAAGGCTGAGTGGTGGAAAGGTCAGGCTTGAACTCCATGGCCAGAACTGGAGGAGCAACTATTGCACTTAAAGCAGCTACAGAATCTTTGCTGAGTGCTAAATAACACCACAGGGTATATAACACCACAGGATGTGGGCTGGAGGAAGCATCAGCTTCTCCCGTGTATGACAAAGTGAGGAGCTGGTGAAAGAGGCTAAAGCCTTCTCAAGAAGCATCTTTCCAGCTTTCCATCTTTCCACCTACATCCCTCCCTCCCTGTGCAAAAACGCTGCTGGCAAACCAATGTACACCAGGGTGAGTGGTACTCACGGTTTTCCAGCATCTTCCTTACTGGAGGATGGGGAGGAGCTGCTGTCCCAGCTACTTCAGCCGGTAGGAAAGTCAGGGACGCGCACAGCGAGTGGCGGCTGCCCGGCTGAGCTTTAGCAGCATCCCGGGCTCCCCGTATTCCCCGTGGAGCGAGAGTGGCACCTGGCGGTCACATCGCCCTCGCACCAGCCAGAAGGATTGTTTCATTACTATTTTTCTGAATGCTTGGTAGAGTGGAGATGAGGGAGGAGATGACTTGGTATAAAGCAGTCCTGATTAACTAGAACAGTGACAACCTCTGGCTGCAATTAGTCCTGTAACTCGTTATTTTCCGACGCCCCTTTGTCATTCAAGTATCGCCAATTGACAACTGTTGTTGCAACACACCCACTGCAAGGGCCTCCCTGCCTACTCATTATGCTCCTGGGAGTGGGAAGGAAGGAATGAGGACCTGTCCTANTTTTTTTTTTTTTTTTTTTTCCTCGGTTTCTTAAAAAATATTCAGGGCTTTCTATGCAGGCAGAAATAAAATAAGTCTGCTTCCAATCAGCTACCAAATGCACATCCCTAGAGATGCTCAGGGCCACATGTGCCTTGGAAGAAAATATTGTTATTCTCCTTCTGTCTGTCATTGAGACATTCTGTGCCTCGGCAGGACATGACTTCTGTATATCCCTGCACTCTGCAAACCCTGTGAATAATAGATGTGCTCTGAGGCAGAACTTCTGCCAAGGCTGCTCCTGATATTGTTAACTTGTCTGGCGAGCTGAATTTTTGGTTCAGAAGGGCTCTTTCTGAGAGATGAACAGAAAAACAAGCCCATACAAAGCACTGAACCTAATACAACCTGTTTCCATTGAATTCAGACCTTGTGGCTGAGTGATTATTGTTTGACTGAAGGGTGAGTGCTTTATCAGAGATCAGATTCTGATGGACTGTCTGTCCCTTCACTTCTGACAAACAAACTCCTATTGCAAGTTTTTAATACAGCTGGGCCCCTCTCTCTCTCCTAGGCAGTGTCTTTGCTGTCTAAGAGCAGCTTACTCAAACTGCTGCCTTTCCCTGTTTGAGACTTATTTTTTCCACAGCTGCACCTTTCCTAAAATTCACAGGAACACACAGTCTCAGAGATCAGTACCTCTCTGCAGGCTTGGAAGGAGTTGCCCAATGTGTTCAGCAGCCACCAGGATGGGCAGTGTAGGATGCACACACTGGTGTGGGCACATGGTGTGATAGCGTGAGCTGCATTTCCTTGGGAAAACAGACTACAAGGTCTGGAACTGCATGAAACAAAATCCATCTCTCCATAACAGTTGTTCTGCAAAGAAATTACAATAGCAAAGATGGGGCAGTCATACAGCAAGTGCCACAGCGCAGAAGGCATCAGGGCTGGCTTTGCTATGGACCAGGGTCACCTTCCCAAGCACCACAACTGCACTCAGAGAGGAATATCCACCTGTATGCCACTGCTTCAGCACAGGCAGAAGAAGTCACCTTTTCCTGGAGAAAAGGTGACTTGGTGTGAACACTGCCATCAGCTGTAATGAAGAGTGTGATCTGCAGGTACAGCCTGAGGATGGCTTCTTTGGCTTTTTAACTCGAGACACCCTCAAGGTAACAGAAATGTTGTAGTGTATGATGTATCTCAGATGTATCCTGGAAGGTCCACCTGATGAAGAAAGCAACAAAGAGCCAGCACCCTTCCCAGCAGCAAGTGTTTTCTCCTGTTCTACTCCAGGGGTGGCATCCCTGATGCAAGGGCAGAGGCTGTGGAAGAAAGAGCAAAATTAGGGGAGAGAGGTGGTAGGCAAAGTGCTCAGTCACTGTGAACCAGTGCTAAGAATACAGCCATTAAAAGGCAACAATGTAGAAGTGCAAGATGAAAAGAAAAACAGCTTTGAGGGACAAAGGATTTACTCTTTCTTGTTTCTGCTTGAGATGTGCCCGTATATGGCAGAGATGCATTAATATTCTTGCCCCATCTCCTGTAGAAATACAGAGCTTGCTCTCAGCCTGCTCTCTCCCCCTCCTTGTTTTCCATCCTATCATCATCATCACAGAATCACAGAGTGGTTTGGGTTGGAAGGGACCTAAAAGATCCTCTAGTTCCAATCCCCTGCCATGAGCAGGGACACATTCCTCTACACCAGGTTGCTCCAAGCACCACCCAGCCTGGCATTGAACAACCTCAGGGATGAGGGCATCCACATCTTCTCTGAGCAACTGTTCCAGTGCTTCATCAGCCTAATTTCTTACTAATTTCTAATCTAACCCCTAACCAAATCCCCCTTGTCCTGTCAATACATGCCCTTGTATAAAGTTTTTCTCCATCTTTCATGTCAACTCTCTCCAGGTACTGCACGACCACAATTAGGTCACCTCAGAGTATTCTCTTTTCTGAGTTGAACAATCCCAATTCTTTTAGCATTTTCTCATACAAGAGGTCCTTCGTTCCTCTCATCATCTTAGTGGTCCTTTTCTGGACTTGCTCCAGCAAGTGAGGAAGGGAGAAAATCCCCCCAAACACAGTCAAGTTCTGTGCAGCTGAGCTGGACCGGGTCTTGTTGCTGGTTCAAAGATCTGCTTACACAGAGGAGCAGAGCAATGGCAAGCCACAGCATGAGCTCAGACTGCTGTTGTCACACCAATGCAATGCTCAGGGTCAACCTCTTTTTTTGACACACAGGGATTTTTCTGGTTTAGCTTATGTCATGCTAAAGTGAGTTTAAAACAAGTGAAAAAACAGTGCTGCCTTTATTCCACAACAAAAGCATCCACACAGGCCACCAGCCCAGAGGACGACTGAATTAGATTTACCAGTAATTGTTACATTTCTGCCCAGAATCACTCAGTGGGGATCTGTACTGTGTTTTGTGAGGTCTGTGCAGAACTAGGAGGAACAGAGCAACCAGGGCCTGTTTTGACATTCATGTCACATGCTCCTGCAACTGTTCTAGCACTGCTCTTACAAACAGGGAAATACTACTGCCTTTCTCCATCCCAACATCTCACAGGCCATAGCTGCCCTAAGAGTTCAAGAAGTTCAGTGGTTCAGTTGCTTCTGGGAAAGGATGTGGCTGTGAGACACATTCCTGCATCAGTGGCTGGAGCCATGTGATGCCTTTTGCAGGCTGAAGGTTTGCAGCACAGGAAAGGTTACAGACATGGCAGTACAAAAGGAGAAGTGTCAGCTTTGTGTGAAATACACTGCAGGGTTTAAATAAAGCCATAGAGTTAATACAGGACTGGAAAACACCATCTGGAACTGACTTTATTTGATAATTTTTCTGTTTTGAAAGAGAATAAAAGGAGAAATAAGCAAGAGTGCCCTCAGCCCACAGAAGGTAAAAGAATGGGAAGAAAGCAAATGAATATTAACCTGTAAATAATACTAAGTATTAAAGACAATTAGAAAAACTAAAACAAAACCAGAAGCACATTGTAAAAATGACACTAAATAGCAAAGCTGCCTAAACACAGCAGGATACAGGCATTTCATCTGCTGGTCTGCATTTGATAGTCATAGCTTTCATGGGAAAAAAGGCTCAAGTACTTGACAGACTTGAGAGAAAACCTGTTTGGTGTTTGGTGAGACACAAGTCCCTGCCAGAGGCAGATGGCAATGTGAAGTGCTCCCCTAGAAGGAGCCATCACTTCTGCCGTGGGAGAAGATAATGCACCCTGAGACAACAGGACACAGAAAACATCACACTGACAAATCCTCTTGACACAGCAAACTAGGGGATTTTAGTATCAAGGGAAACTATTCTGAGAAAATCTCCTGTAACCATTTGTGTCATATCAGTAGAGAACTGCTATCATTCAGAAGAGCTTTACAATGAGGGAGGTTAAACACTAGGTCCTAGGAGAAAATGACAGATTTGGAATGTACTTCCACAAAGATGATCAGGGTCGACCTCTTTTTCGGACAGACAGGGATTTTTCTTCTTGTTCCCACGATTAAGTTGTTCCCACTGTACATTCATACACAAGATAAAAACAGTGGGTGCCAGGTACAGTCTCTGCAGTACAATGCAGCCTTCTTCCTTTGAAACAAGAATTATTTGGCAAGATTTATTAACCAGTTGCTGAAGTCACACATGCAAGTACCTGTAGACCTCAGACAGCACCAACCACATGGTGAAATCTCAGAACCACACCGAGTGTGCAGCAGCCAGGGAGAGCTTGGGGCTGCCTCTGGATGGGCCCAAAACTCACACTGGCATCGGGCAGAACCTAAAAAAACAGGCAGGTGGATACATGCACAGAGCCAGCCATTTTAACAGTTCCTCTCCTACATGAGTGCACTATTTGTGGAAACGCGTGAAAACAGAATTGCAAAATGAATGACAGATATTCCTCCTGGTTGTCAGTGGGGCCAAGCCACAAGACCCATGATTTAGTGGCTATTCTGTCAAGCAGGGCAGAGAAAGAAGCTGGGTTTCTGCAGGACAGCATGGTCCCTGTATTGTAGGGAAAGAACAAGCACAGCAGCATCATGACACCTTGTAAAATCCTTTGCATTCATTTGCATGAACAGGAAATCTCTGCAGACCCCCAGACCTTGCACACCGTATTAAGAAGCTACCACCAGCTGTAACCATCTTGCAGCAAAAAGGTATCATTTCGATGAAATACTAATTGCAGAGCACATCCTACTAGGGCTCCTGAGGGAGGAGTGAAAAGCTGTGGGGAGGACTGCACACGCAGTTCATTTGCATCAGTTGTCCTTATTATTCCTCCATGTTCTCTTTTCTTTCTTCAATTTCAATTATGGCTCATGCTGTGACAACCATGGGGTGTGAAGGGAGTGATGGGGAGGCACATTGAGTGACTGGCAGGCATTTCAGCAGGTTTAACTTAACCCACTGCATCTCATTTTCCCCCTAATTCCTTATTTTTTCCTAATTTCCTTTTTCTCCCCGCTAAATCAGAATTACGATATGCTCAGGAATATATTGCATCTAGGCAAAAAAAAAAAAAAGGATGGAAACAAATTTCTGCTTTCTTTGCATAAATAACCCTGTTGATCTCCTCCACAGACAATGCAGAAATAGCTGTGGATATCCAGAGCTTTCGCCCATGTTTGGGAAGGTCCGAACAGGAGGCATATTCCTGACTGCTTACTCTGCGCAGGTTTTGTAGCGACATGCAAGAGGAAACAATGCTTCCAAATTGTTTGGGGCTTCAAACTGGTTAACACAGGTCTCATGTCAGCTGCTCTGGAGATCACCTAGAACTGATTTAACTCAAATCCCCCCGCCCCAGGACTTCATTTAACACACTCCTCTCTTGGAGAGTTAATTTTCACCTGTAAAGGTCATGAAGCAGAAGTGTGAAATCTGGTAGCACCACCAAAGCCTGGCAGGATTCTACTCAAATTGCTACAGGAAAGGTCCTTCTCTCTGTTTTTTCTGCTGTAAACTTGGTTTCCAAGCAAGGTCTGCCCATAGTGCCTGAGTATTTCCCTATGCACATACAGCCATTTGGTCATGATTTGGATATACATCAGCAGAAAGACTCGCAAAGCTTTCACTCCGTGCTGCCTTGCCATCAGACTGCCCAGCTGGGGAAGAAATGAACTTCAGAAGTGCAAATCGACTGAATCAGTTTCAGAAGAATAATCACCACAGATCTAAGGTTTACAGATCTAGGTAGTTCAAATAGCATCTGAGTTAGCATCAGGCTACACCTAGACACCACACATACCAGAACCATGCTCCTGGAAATATGGGCTCATGTTCCTTGGTAAGAGAATAGGCTTGGTATTCAGTACAGACTGCAGAAAATGGAAATCTCAAAAGATTTTAATTTGAAAAGGCCTTTTTTGAAGCATGAAATACTTAGAATTGCAATTGGCAGTGTTTTAAACTGATTCTCTTTCCATAAATTTGACTGTAAGTTTGCTAGCTGCCTTTGCTAACAAAGGCTTTCAGGTGTACAAACCCGGCCTTGAGATCAGGGGCTCCATCTCATTTGTCAGTCATCTGACTTAGCTCATAACATTGAAGTCTTGATTTGAACAGCATGGAAAAGAACAAAATCTTTAGGAGAAAACTTTCACCTTGTTCAAAATCTACATGCTTTTTGAATGAAAAATCGCCACAATTGTTGTTGAAACTCTGAGTGTTGAGAAAAAGAATGGCTTTTTTGTGCAGAATGTCAAAGGTTTCAATAATTTAAAAGTGTTACAAAAGGCTGCTTGGGATTTTTTTAGAAAGTCATTTTGAGATTAAAAGAATAACAATTGTTACATGCTTCATTGCAATTCCTATGTAAGTTTTTTCTGTTTAGAAAGAAATGTCCACCTCAGCTCACAGGGGAACAGCTCATACAAAGCCTAAACGTGTAGTGCAGCACGCACCAAGGCTGGAAAACCTGTTCACCAGCAGGCTGAGTCCCTGGGGCTTTACAGGTCCCTCTGGAAGCCTCCCTCGTGGCATCCCTGCTGTCTCACAGCCATCCTCCTGACTCTTTTCTTGAGACCAGCAGAAACTTAGTTATCTTTGAAACCTCCTGCTTTCTGGTTGAAGTTAGGCAACAGTCCAGAAGCTGATGGAAGATGAGAGAGACTTCTCATGGAGTTTGCATGTCCTTAGGGAAAAGGGACTAAAAGCATATACCAGAAACAGATTTTCAAAAGATGGGCTCAGCTACTGGTTGTTGTAAGGAGTGAGAGTGAGGAAGTTTTGCTCTATAATCCTATAACCTGCGTAATCCCTCTCAGTTTACAATACTTGGCTCCTACCTAAGAAAAATAATCCCTAAAAATAGAAAGCTACTAGTCAGGAAGGATCAGAATCAGTTTTATCACTTGATGTGCTTTAAGATGAATCTGTCTTGCCCAACACCTGAGTTGGGAAAACTAAAGTAGGGACTCAAATGAAGTGCTGCTCACATCACTAAAGGAAGAAGCTGCTTTCCCTTTGATATTGCAGGATGAGGATGTGCCCAGAGAGGCCAGGCACTGTGCTGCCAGGGATCCTGTGCTAAATCCTGCAGCAGCTGCCTCCCCTCAGGAAGACAACTTGCACTGAGGGCTCCTTTAACTGCATTAATGAGTGGCATCTCACCATTAATGGTTATGCTGTTGTTAATTACATCCTTCCACGGCTGTGTTATATGTATGTATGAATTGCTTCGGCAGCCAGCAATAAGGGCTCCTCCTGTCCCATTCCAGCTCTGCTTATGTCAGGGAAGGAGAGGAAGTGCCTCCGTGCATGGCTGTGCAGCTGTACCTCACCAGCATCTTCCTGCCTTTTACCCTTGCACATTCCCATCTTACTCTGCTCTGAGTGCTCCCAGCTGGGAAGAGCTGTTGTAGTCTGCTTCTCATGGCATGTATTTACAAATCGTCACTGTTTATCTCAGAGGTGGCCAGGATGCTCATTTCAGTACCAGGTGCTGTAGGTCCTGCTCGCTGACAGCCTGTTCCTCCCCACCGAGGATGCCCCTCGGGAAGCAGCTGACATGTTGTAATAGGCAGGTTTTCCAGGCACTCCTGCGTGCTGTGCTACCTGTTCAGGCGTTCTCTGAGCTGTTCCTTGGGAGCTGAGGTGGATGTTTCTTTCTAAATAGAAAAGTCTTACCTAGGGATTATAATGAAGCATGTAGCAATTGTTACTCTTTTGCATCAAAATGACATTCTTCTAAAAGAAAACCTACCAGCTTTTCATAACACTTTTTAAATAACTGGAACTTTTGATATTCTACACACGCACAAAAAAAAAAAAAAAAAAAAAAAAAAAAAAAAGCGCTGTTTTTTCTCAACACTCAAAGGTTTCAACAATTTTTGTTTTTTGATTTTTCAGTCAAAGAGCATGCAGATTTTGAACAAGGTGGAAGTCTTCTCCTAAAACTTGTGTTCTTTTCCATGCTGCTCAAACTGACACTTGAATGTCAGGAGCTAAGCCAGATGAACGGGCAGACGCAGCCCCTGAGCTCGCGGCTGGGTTTGTGCGGGGACTTGTGCAGAGCCCGTGGCAGCCGCGGGGGCTCCAGGAGAGCGCTGTTCCCTGCTCCCGGCTGGATGGAAGTCACGGCCGCGCCGAGAGCCGCCTGACACGCTCCAAAGGCGCTCCCGCCGCTCCTGCGTCACGGCCCCGCTCCGCGCCGGCTGCCGCGCCGCGGCGGAAGCAGCGGGGAAGGCGGGGCGGGAGGGCGGCGTTAAAGCGGCGGCGGGGCCGGGCTGGGCCGGGCTGATGGAGCCGGGCGGCGAGAGCGGCTGCTGGTTCCTGTACTACGCGTACGGCAGCAACCTGCTGCGGGAGCGGCTGCTGCTGCGCAACCCCTCGGCCGCGCTCTGCGCCCTGGCGCGCCTGCAGGTGCGTGCGGGGGGCGGCTGGCGGGGGGCTGGGGGAGCCCGGGAGTCCTCCAGGGAGCCGCAGGTCACCGCATGGCCCCCCGGCTGCGTGCGGGCCGGTGCCGCATCCCGTCCGTCCCTCCCGCCGGGGAGGCCCCAGCACCGATCGGGCGGGGGGTCCTCGTCAAGAGGATGGTGCCGGGTTCTTTGCCGTGGTGCTCAGTGACAGGGCAAAGAGCGATGGGCGTAAACTGAAGCGGAAGAAGTTTCACCTCAGCATGAGGAAGAACTTCTTTACGCTGAGGGTGGCAGAGCACTGAACAGGCTGCCCAGGGAGGTTGTAGAATCTCCCTCTCCGGAGATGTTACAAACCCTCCTGGATGTGTTCCTGTGTGATCTGCTCGAGGTGACCCTGCCTTGGCAGGAGGGGCTGGACAGATGATCTCGGCAGGTCCCTTCCAACACTCTGTAGCCTGTGATTCTGAGCCAGGGCCTGCTGCCGGGGCTGCCCACAGCAGAAGGAATGTCTGTGGTAGTCCCACTGCTGCGGGGTTCTCTGACAGGGCTTATTAACCTTCTAGGCTGCCAGCCATGACCCGTGGCCCTGCACTACAGCCTTTGAAACGTAAAGCAGCAGGAAGAAAATCTTTACTGCGAGGTTGCCCAGAGAAGTTGTGGATGCCCCATCCCTGGCAATGTTCAAAACCAGGTTGGATGGGGCTCTGAACAAACTGGTCTAGTGGGAGGTGCCCCTGCCCACATCGGGGGGGTTGGAATGAGATGATCTTTAAGGTTCCTTCCAAACCAAACCCTTCTATGATTCTAGGTGCTCAGCTGGGTTTATGGGACAAGCTTCTAGCAGTTTTAAAAAGGTGATGTTCTGTTTAAAAAAATCAAAATCCCTCCTTGCTTTTGACCATGCTGGGTACAGGTGAGGAGCTCTCCCTGCACTGTGTGATGGGCAGATGGGAGCTTTCACCCAGCACTGCACATCTGCAGCTGCCATCTTTGTACACCCTACCTAAGGGTAGTTCCCTGCCAGGGTTATTAAATACCCTTCAATTAGCTTGGCTTTAGTGTAGGCTTGGAAACCCAAGCTTGTGGTCATTAAAGCTGATGATATACAGATCTGTGCAACTGGAAGGATGCTTGGAGGAGCAGAACATCAACTGATACCACCTAAAGATGACTTGAAGGTTCTCTTGGGGTAACTGGCAGGAAATTATCTGTGTTAGAGTGTATGAAGAAGTTCCAACAACTTGTCATTAATAAACTCCCCATAGTCGGATACTTGGTCTCTCTTGGGACTATCAACCTGGCAGCTGAGGCCTGCTCCTGTAAAACCTGAGGCACTTACAGCTACCCCTTCACTGAATGTGCTGAGAGCCCAGCACTTTGCAGGATGAGACCTTGGAGGCAGGGAGAAGGGCAGTAGTAGTGTGTGTGCTTACCTCTGAATAAAAGCAAGCTTCTTCAGCTCTCCCAGCTGCTCTCAGATCGATTTCCAGGTTACCCAGTCAGCACCTCTTGTCCACTGCAGGTTGGCTGCTTGGGAGAAGGCAGTCAAGCCCTGGCTTCTCTAGCTGGCCTTTGATCGATTGCTATGTTCCCTGTCGACACCGGGTGGCTTCACCCCCTTGCTCCCAGCTGGAAAATCACTGATGCTAGGGAGTGACAGACTGCAGGAAGGTTGGAGCTGATTCCTATTAACTGCTCTTAGGATACTGCCACTTGGGCTTAAAAAAAGGAGAAATGGCCTGTAACCGGAGTGCTTTGGATCCTGAAGTAAAAACTTAGGTTAAATTTCAGCTAAACTTTCCTCTAGTTTTACTTTTTAAAGCTCTGTTAATCTTCAGCCAAAAGCTGTTAAGGACTGGGACGTGTAACAAGCACAGAAAGGGTTCTTAGAACACTGTACTTAGAAGAAGGACCAAAAACCAAACTCCTGAGCCAAGAAAGTACCTACTGCATTTTTTCCCATCTTCCCAGCAGTGCCTGATGCAGTTGCACACGTGGTGTAACTTAGAGTTTCCTGCTTCCAGAACCAGAGCTAACTCTCCTGTTTGTGTGCGATCTCTCTTGCCCTTTTTGGGTGGTGCCTGATGATTTTATACAGCTCCTTGCAGCTATTCAGTGCAGGTCAGGTCCAAGAAAATATAACTGGAGGAATAAAGTAAAAATCAGTGGGTTTTTTCCCTTTCTTTTTCCTTTTTTTTTTTTTTTTATTTAACAAGACTGCAGTGAGAGTACTTGATTCTGTCCAGGTATTTCCTTGGCACTGCCCTGCAGTCACTTGTCCTCATCTGTAACTTCAGACTGTGACTTGACTGGACTTTGTGCAAATAAATTGGTGCATCTAAGTAAACCTTTTCCTAGTGAAATTAGTTAAATAGGGGACATTTTATGAGGCAGGACGATGACTGTTTTGATGGGGTAAACTGTGCCTTTGCCAGGCTGCTGTCACTTAATGCACACACACAAAAAGTGATTGGTGTTGTGATAAGTGCTGGTTTTCTGTGTGTAAGCCTCCAACTGCTTCATTTTTTGCAACCTTTTTCCTTTATCCGTTAGGACGTGTTAGAAGAGAGTGATGTGTCTCAGAGGGAATATTCATGTGTACATGTGTATGTTTCAAATCAAAGTTACAGCTTCAAGAGGGTGGTTGTAAGAAATATGCAAAGCTGTGGGGCTGCATAGGTTTGGGTTTTATTTTTGTTGTTGTTAAGCAGGTAGTCTTTCTTAAAGCTTGGTGGTTTGGACCGTGGGGTTTTTTTTTTCCTCTTCTGTAGTGCTAGGGAAGGACCCACAAACTGGCTAATAACTAGGAGAGAATATTGAATGTAATGAGTCATGGGAGAAATTACATTGATAACATTCAATAATCCATTATATTATATTCTTTCCATATATACTAATACTTGATAATGCTTGTAAGAAAAAGTGATACATTATTTCTAAAAGAATGTTTCTCCTTGCAAAAACGTGAATAAGCTCACAGAAGGAGACATATACCTTGACTTAAAAATACCCAAGAATGTTCCAGATAAGTGATGAGATGGCACAAAACATTGCAAAATACAAGGGATGGTATTTTATGATTGGATAGTCTTATCAGTGCATGAGGATGGGACCCAAAGCTCACCATCTTGTAGGCTTATTTACCCTTATATTTTCCTGGATCCTGCGTTATAGCATTTAAGTCTTACAACATCAGAAAAAGCTGCTAAGGGCTTGCAAGGCACCAGGTAGGCACATCTTCTGGAGTGAATGAGATCCCACCAGTCCAGTTCCCTCCTTCATAGCACGCCTCAGCCAAGGGCCCTTCAGATTGTCCAGTAGGAAGCACATCAGATTGTCCAGTGGGAAGCACATCAGCAATCCTGTCACTGCTCACTTGGACAAAAGGCAAGCTGACATTTCTTCAGCACTGCTGTACTCTACAGAATTGGGCATGTGTGCTACTGTTGAGAAAGAAATACTCCACTTTCTTCTCACTGCTAGAAGTTGTCAGCTGCTTAGGCCAGACTGCTGTGAGATTTGTCAGTCCAGTGTTTGCAGGCCGAGACTTTTATCAGTAGTGCTCTCTGCCCAGCCTGTCTTCCCTTTGTCCCAAGGCTGCTGTTCTTTATGGGGAGGTGGAAGTGGCTGACTTCAGCTCCTCATGAGATGGGAGGTGGAACAGGTCCCGCCTGTCTCCTCTTCCTTCTGTGTCTCCAGCTGGCTTCATGTACTGCTGTCTTTTGGCTGCCCCTTTCAAGACAAGAACAGCTAACAGCCCTTAAGTGGAAATTGATTCTCTTCATTGCTTTCATTTGCAGGATTTTAAGCTCGAGTTTGGCCATCATCAAGGCAGGACAAGTTCTGTCTGGCATGGAGGTACAGCTACCATTGCTCAGAGCCCCGGAGACGAAGTGTGGGGAATAGTGTGGAAAATGAACTCTTGCAATTTAAGTTCGCTGGATAAGTAGGTGACTTAACTCTTGTTGTCTTCTACTATGCTAGAGAGTGATTGAAAAGTAATTAATTTTGGCAAAGAGCTGTGTGCAAGCTTTGGTATTGGAATCAAGAAGATGCTTTTGATTTTAATACAGGAATTCTATTTCACAGTACGTGTATTGACTTCTGACACTTCTGTGATTAAAATAGCCTTGTGTTCAAGCTAGAGCTACTTTTAGGTGTATTTTAACAATCTGTACACCTTGATTTTGAAGCTGATACACTGGTCAGGCTCCTTTTTTTTTTTTTTTAACCTGTCTTCCCAATTTCATGTCTCCTACAAAATGCTAAAATACATATGTCCTATTGCATTTTTCCCATTAGTTTAGGGAGAATTTCCTTTGAGACTGACATCAATTCCTCTCTGTATACATCTGTAGACTCTAGTTATAGCAGAAGAGGAAGGGATGAGGACAAGACTGCAGAAGAGATATCTTTAATACAGGCAAAGGGACCTTTTGAGGAGGTTATTTGACTTGTCTTCTCTGCTAAGGATTTAAACTCTTGTAAGATTGGGGAACATCCAGGCAGGGAGCTGGGGTGTTACTGTTTCCCCTTTTGAATGGGAGAGCCTGACTACACCTGTACAATGCATGGTGTAGAATGTTCTCCTGTGCCTGGTAATCAGAAGTTCAAGGGACCCTGAGCAAGATGCTCCCAAGCTGAAGTCTGAAAGACCAGCTGGTTAAACAAAGCAAGGAATAGCATGACTTCTTGCAGGGTCTAAAACAGGACCTTGAATGTCATCCCCAAAACTTTGTCTGCTGCCACGTGCTTGTTGCAGCTTCTGAGATGTGCCTGCACACCAAGGTGCTTCTGGTACACGAGGATTGTTTGTTCAAAGCAGTTTGTCACTGTCAATTCCAGCAGAAATCTGGGCTGGTGAGGACAAGGGAGCAGGGCATAGTAAACCCAGTGAATGCACTACCTTAACACTGTTCTCCTGCCTCTGGTACTGTTGCAATTTCACTGTGTAAACATGTCCTTATAACCCCTGGCCATGAAACTTGCTTCCAATGTGCTTTTTGTTGCCTATGGTGAACCTGAACTATAACAGAAACTGTTGCCCAAATTCTGTTAGTGTATTATGGGAATGGGTGCTCTCAGCACTCTTGTCCTGGCTGGGAGTGTTAGTCTCAAGCAAGAGGGCATCCAGCTGGCATGCTTGTGGTTGGGGACAGCTTCACATGCCCTTGCTTTATGATCTCCTGAGTTCCCCTGCTCTTGCTTACAGGAGCACTTAAACGTCCTGACCCCCTTCTGCTGACCTTTAATGAAATCTCCTGATTTACCATGCTTTCCTGAAGCATAAACTTCCTAAGTGTGATGATTCTGTCTGACAGCATCTGCTTTTGATAGTAGCACTGTGTTTCCCCTACTGGGGGACAGTATTTTGTATTTTGATTTCTAAAAATGTTTACATAGCATTCACAGTTGATATACTGTAGGATTGCAGATCCTTGGCATAAACTTTAATGCTAGTTAAGGTGCTGGAAACTTGAGTGCTGTGACATCACCAAAATCTGCAGCATGGACACTAGCACTACAGATTACTTTTTCCCAGCTGTCTCATTGATGCCATGGGGGTGAGCTGGAAATTGAGGGAAATGGGATGTGTTCTTGGCTTTTTTATAATGATAGTCAACAGTGCTCTTCTAAGAGTTGCTCCTAACCAACTCAAATGAGCTTGCAGGTGTTCATACTGAAGGTCTTGAGAGCCTTTGGTTGCATGCAAGCTGATATATTTGTAGTTTCTCAACCAAATTATTTCCTGAAATTACCATGCATCCAAAAAAAAAAAAAAAGTGCCCACCTCCATTTTTTTACCCCTCCTAATCTGGGTAGTCTGTGCTTTGTTATCCAGAAGCAGAGGAGGGAATATGTTATTGATGCTGCATGTAATTAGTTGAAATGCTAATAAAATGATGTAATATATAGAAAACAAATACGGGAGGGGAACCTGCTGCTTAGATGGCTGAACTCTTTGGCTTCAAATTAATTTTTGTTGCTGTCTCACAGTCACTTTTTTTTTTTGTCCTCTGTACTTCACAAATCTCTAAGTTATAGACTAAATTGTGACTCTGCCTCATAGAGTCTAGCAGTGGATGTTACTAAGCAGTTTTCTTGCTCTCACACAAGCACATGACTTGTTTTGTAGTCTGTTGGCCTTGAATCTGCAGTAAGCTTCCAGTCTGTACTTGCACTTAACCTAGTTACTCACCTAACACAGCCCACATTATGTATGTTAAATAACTTGAAATGGTAGCAAGTCTTCGAAAAAAGATGAGTTGTCAAATTTATATTAGACAAGCAGGGTTAAAACCATGTTATGACTTGTAGCTAAAGTACCTTTAAAGTTAATTTTGCTATAAAAACTCTTGTATTGCTTAAGCTTCTTGTTTACTTCTTACTATTTCCTCAGATTTTTTGGTGGCTAAATGCCAGTGGTTAAGGACAATAATAGCCCTGGTTTTGAGGGGGTATTTTTTCTAAGCATGATTTTGCTGATAAAAAATAAACAAAGATGTTTTATGCCCTGACCTAGCTCATAATTGCTGTGTATATCTTGTGCAAGTTAAAAGGTGTCTCAGATTATTCATTGGAAAGTGCATTGCACAAGTTGTGCAAAGTTTCCCCTTATTAAAATGTAACACAGTGGGCAAGATAAAACTTTGCAATTGATTCTTTATCTGAGTGGCAGTTAATGAACACATGTCTGGCTCATTAACTGTGATGATCCTGCTTGTGTTTCTCTTTTAGACTACCTGTCCTCCACAGTAATTAGTTTAGGAGTATTCTCTTTCTAACTTTTCAAGCTAACCATGAGTCATCATTTCTTACAGAGCTGAAATGATAAAACTGAATGCTGCTGCTTCTCTAGAAACTGATTTTTTGATATGAAACAAGTTTGCACAAAAATTACTGAAATAAGTTTTGCTTTATTTGTTTTTCTTTAGGTATATTAACAGCACAAACCAGTGTCCTACCTTGAATTCTGATTTAATAAATCCATATGTTTAATTGCACAGTTGGCTTGAAAGATGCATCAGTTATTTGGCATGAAAGGAATATATGTCTCTTACAGGCAAGAGGGAGTTGAGGATGGCATTTATGTCCCAATAGAAGTTAATGTCCACACTCAAGCAGGAAAGGTACTGACCTGTCGAAGCTACCAGATGAAGGACTATGTCCCTGGTCCCCCTTCTCCACAGTATAAAAAGGTAGGTGTTGCATCACTTTAATTTTGGAAGAATATACAGAAATTTATAATGCAGTACTTCTGTGCTATTTAATAAGCACTTTAATTGCAGTGGATGGAAGGCATGACTACTGCAAAGGTATGGCAGTCCTTGTGCAATGGACTACTGTAATGATGCTCACAGAACACTGCTAGCTCTTACAGGCCTACTAAATCAGTTTGGGTTTTTTGGTTTAGTTAGGCTTTTCATGAAGCCCCTCTTTAACTCATGAATTAGCTACAATTGGCACAAGGATTTCTGGAGGATGTTGTTCACATATATGCAGCAATTATCTGTTTGAAAAATTAATGTACTCCACTAAAAGGACAGAGGGAAGCTTCTCTGGGGAAAATACAGCACCTGGCTTGTAATTTCAGGGACGGGGATTATCCTTACTGTCTTGGGAAGTACTTGCTACCACTTAATACAGGAATCCACCTGCTGCCTTTTACCAGATGCATCATAAGTACATCACAGGGCTCCAGCAGCATTGCAGAGCACTGCAGGGTTCCCCCTTGATGGCTGGTGAGGCAGAAGTGTTTCAACACTGTTCTGCAACACTGACTCTGTAGAGACACATGATCCAGTCACGCAGCAGGCCTGACCTGCTTAGCTTGTGAGATCTGGGCTGGTGTGGTTGTGTTGTCTGAGTGGTGCAGCTGTTAGTGCTGCTACACAGATATCACTGCAGCTGGATTTTCCTTCCTGAAGTAAAGAAACCATCCATGAGCTTGTTAAATCCCAAGTGAGCTGCCTTTTCCAAACTGAAGAACTCCCTCCTATGAATTGACTTCCAGGAGTACAGCCAAGGCCAGCTGCTGTGGGACTGCTGAAGAGAGGGCTTGCTTAGAAAGCAGGCCCTGATATTCCACAAACCTCCTCCCTGCCAACCCACCTTGTGGCAAGGCAGATCTTTAGGGCTTTTCAGGGAGTTAATATGCAGTCTGCTGCTGTGTGTCAGCTCCCATTGGTATGCTGTAAGTGTAGACCTCCACTACTGGCAGCTTTTTCATTCCCTCCTGGTCCTGTCAGGAGCAGGTGATAGTTTTGTTCTTCTCCTCTGCCCCCAGTTTGGGTTTTTTTTTTGTTTAAGTTAACCAGGCAGGAGAGCTAAAAACTTAAAAGGTGACTGCATCAGCACACTGTGATTGAACTACATCTGTCTACTGTTACATACTTTTTGTGGCAAAATTCATTCTTTCTAGACACCTCATCCTTAAAGTGCATGCTTTTAAATGCATGGAAGCATATTAAGAATATTCATTTCTCTATGCAAGCTTGCTGGTGTCTCCTTCAAGCCATGTTCCCACAACTTCTTCTTTTCCTCTCACTGTTGCATCTTTTCTTCTGCACCAACACTTCCGTTGGTTTTGTATATGGAAGGAAAGCTGCAGTAACAAACTGAGGAATCTGTGCTTTTTCACTCATTGTCTGTTTCTGTTACTCCTGTACCCTGTCTAGGTACTCATTGTTTGTTGTCCTTTGGATTTCAAGAGCTTACTTTTAAAAATAACTACTTTTTAAACCTTTAGCCAGATTTACTGTCACACCTGAGTGAGAAGCAGCAAATATTATTGAAGTTATCATCCTCTGGAATGACTGAATAACAGCTTAATTACAGAGGCTTGTGCACTTCAGTAACACATCGGAATTGCAGGGGTAGTTAAAAGCCTTTTCAGAGTAATTTTATTCACGCTGTTCTGGTCTTCAGTGGTCTCCCAGAAGCCTGTGGCTATCCTTAGGTACAAATAATGCTATTTGACATTAATTCTCTGGGTAACTTACAGGGTTCTTCCTTTTGAGTGATTGTTTGGAGGAGTCTCTCCTTTCTATTACTGAAGGCCGTTTTTTTCCCCTTTTAATTACAGGTTATCTGCATGGGTGCAAAACAGAATGGCTTGCCAACTGATTATCAGGAGAAATTAGAAGCTATTGAAACTAATAACTATGCAGGACCGGTGCCGATCATGGAAGAGATTGAAGCTTCTATTAAAGCAGAGAAAATAAATTCTGCATAGAATACCTCTGCATTTCCTTGGCCATTCACACTGATTTAGATACCTCTTCTCACTGTGCTGATCAGCAGTTTCTTTATTTATCAAGAAAAAATGAGGTTTTTTTGTGCATCTACCATAAACCATTAGACATAATTTGCAGCCTGAAGACACACTGACATTGGCAACTTCTCTTTGTATGTATAGCTTGAGTTATAAACATGCTGAAGTTTTTGCAGATTTAGAAATTATCTTTCTGTAACTGTCATGCTGTGCTGCATGCAACTTTGTGCTTCAGGTTCATTTTACTGACCTTTTTAAAAGAAAAAGGGCATCTTCATGAGTTTTGGCACCTGTTGCTTTCTGAGGAATAAGGGCTGCAGGATCAGGCCCTCTGTTTTTAAAAGTTTTAAAACACGACTAGATTTGTTGGATGCAAAGTAAACTCAAAACTGTAAGGCTAAACCTTTTTCTCTGCTACTTCTTGTAATGGTTTAAAGCCCAACCTATCTGATGCTGTGGAGTTCCTGTTCCTGTTCATACAGTTAACAAAGAAAGAAAAGTAGTATTTTTTTAACTCCTTCAATGTTTTTAAGTGTAAGTCCAAAAGGCAGCCTAGGCCTGAAGACAACATTCAGCAAAGCATATCATTCAAACCATCATAGTTTCCTCCTTTCAATGTCTAGTGATTGTCATAGGTGAACTAGTTAGTTATAATTAAGAGGTTTTTAAAGAATTCATTTTAGTTTGATACTTCCAAAGGTTTTTTAAATTACCTTTTTGACTGGCTTGTTTTCCTTTCTAGGCTTTGGTCTCATGTTCAGTGAAATCAGAAAGTTTCCTTTGAATCCTAGCACATTTATTCTGTGGCTTAGTTTGTCTGGTAAACCTTAAATGAACTAACTTGGCCTCTTGTATTTTTTTTTTTTTTTTCTCCCCACAGCTTTGACAATCCAATGCAAAACTGGAAGCTTTCGTAACATACAGAGTATTTATTTTTGTGGTATTTTGCAACCCCTGCAGTTAGTCTATGGGGGATGAGGAAAGTTTGACAACCTGGAAGATGTCAAATCACTGAGATTTGGCTTCTCTTCTCTACAGTGTATTTTTTTCTCTTGATGTACAGAGGGATGTAAGATATAATTGATGTCACTGTGTGACTGCTAAGATAAACAAAGGATAAAATAACAGACTGACCATGTCTTTTCTCTATAAAATGTTTTCTACAAACTTCTGCCAGGTATCTATATGTGCTGTCCTGGTGTAATATGCCTGTTTCCAGAGCTGGGCACAGTGACTGCTGTAAAACACGGTACTTTCTGTATTAGACTTTGTCTAGTTTGAGTAAATAAAACTCTTGATCACCAAACCTCTGCTATGCCTGTTTAGTGTGCACCCTTCAAGAATATCACAGAATCACAGGTTGTTAAGGTTGGAAGGGACCTCTGGAGCTCATCCAGTCCAACACCCTGCCAAGGCAGGGTCACCTCCAGCAGGTGACACAAGAACACGCCCAGGTGGCTTTGGAACGTCTCTGAAGAGGGAGAATCCACCACCTCCCTGGGCAGACTGCCTTGCTAATGTAAGTGAAAACTGGTGATGTGAGAATGCAGCTGAAGCCTCCATCGGCTGGTTGTGCTTTTTAATAGAGGCAATGTCAGTAGGGAGTGCAGAACTATGTATGGACACACTCCTTTGCATCAGCACCGCTTCTTTTGCCTTACCCTTACCTTGCACCTTTGGGCTTTTCAGCTTTTAAATGGGTGCTTTAAATGGGTGAAGGAAACAGAAATAATACGCTGGAAGTATCCTTGCGGGGGCGGAAATTGACTGAGGGAAATGGTCACTGCCGAGGGACCCCTGGCACCTCTCCGAGGAGAAGAGGCCGGCTGGGTGCGGAGGGGAACGCGGAGCTGGCGAACGGGGAGCCTTTGACCATTCCTGCGTAGGGAGGAGCCGCGTCCCGCTGGGGAGGAGAGACCGACCGTGTGTGGGGCGGGAGGGCGTGAGGGAAGCGCCCGTGGGCTCCTCCCCTGGCCTCCGTCCCTTCGCCGCCGCGGTGAGTGCCGGGGCCGGGCCGGGGAGCAGGCGGGCTGCCGGGGGCCGGCGCCGGGAGAGGGCTGCCGGGTGTGAGCCTCAGTGGCTGCTTTCTGTACAGCCAAGTTTCCGTGGTACCGCGTGAAAGGCTTGCGAGGGTGGGAGGGGAAGGGCTGCGCCGCTCCTGAGCTGGAAACTTCGGGATTCCTTCGTGTTCCCTCAGGAGGGTCCCTCCCGGCCCGGGGAGGCGGCGGCAGGCGCTGACGGGGGAGCGGGGAGTGGGGACGGGCAGCAGCGCCCGCTGCTCCTCGGCGTGGGGATAACGCCTTCGGACGAAGCACAGCAGCGCTCAGCCGCCGTAAATCGTGTTCCAGACGCTGGCGAGGATGTGGTGTCCCTGAGGGCTGGTGGGGAAGGGGGGCGAGGTCCCACGGCTGGAGGAGGTGGGAGGGTTGCAGCACTCCCCGCCTGCCCCGTGAGCGGCGGTGAGCGGGGTCCAGTGGGCCGCTCGCTTCCCCGAGAGCAGGAGCGGAGACCCGACCCCGAATCCATGTGCGCACTCCCGCGGCACTCGCTTAGGCCCCGGTGCTTTGCTCGCTTCGCGCGAAAGAAGCTGGAAGAGAGGGAGGCGGGAGCGGTTCGCAGGGCAGGATGGTGCCCCGTGGCCTGGCCGGGACTCCATCCGTTCCGTGATCCCATCAGCTGCAACTTTTCCTTGTAGGATTCACTGCTGATTGAATGTGAAAATAGTAAATGACAGGAGAAGAGCGGTCCCATGCTTATAGACAGCAGTAAATTGCCCCCTCCTCCTCTGTCTCTTAACAACAACAACAAAATCCAGAAGGTTTCTGATTGGAGAAAATTTCTTTGCTTTTTAGTTGTGGCTCGTTATTGTTCATTGATCTTTCCCCACCGGGAAGGAGTTATAAGGAAGCCACATAAAGTCTTTTTCGCAAGGGCTTCTTAATGCATCCAAACACTATATAAAGTTCTCTTTCTATACGAAGGAATCTGTTAGGATATGTAGGAACAAAACCTGTGAGAGATGTGAATATTTCTGTCAAAGCCTGTGCTTTTTAAAGAAAAGCCTGTCATTTTACCAGATGGAGGCAGAAATAATTTCTTCTGTGTTCTTTTATGTCTGTTGCTTTTCAAATAACTAGGGATGCTTACAGAAGCTTATGATACAGTCAGAAGAGAGAGAGGAAGAGAGAGGTGGGAGAGAGGAGAAACCACTGGAAGATGCTGATCTCTGTGACCCCAAAGTGATGTAAGAGCATATGAGTTATAATGGATTTACAGGAATGTGATGTTAACATATGGCTCCCTGGGCATTTATTGACATATGTAGCCTCAGTGATGATAGTTAGAGATTGTGAAGTGGGATGTGATGAGTATGCTTTAATTCACACAAACAGAATAATTTAAGATCTGCACAGGGACTCTGTACAAGCTCTACCAATGCACCATTTTTGCTATAAAAATAAAAGGCTATTTTTTAGTACCTTTGGGAATATGTTACATTGCTTCTCATCAAACAGGCAGGCTTTTTGTGTAGCGTACATGCCCATTTGCCTCTGATCTCTGCATGTTTTTTGCTGTTCTTGAACTAAGTAAAATAGCTGCTGCGTGGAAATAGGTGTCTTATTCACTCATTATAGTCAGAGACTGACTGCTGTTGCATGCATGACATAAGATGTGGAAAATCAGCCTCTTTCCTGTCTCTCCTGATGATAGCAAAAAGTTGAATTAATACTGGCCTGATCGAGTCCAGATAACCAAGCATGGCAAAGTTTCCCGTTCTCCTCTTGGTGTAATGACTCTGTAGTGAGTAGCTGTAAAATAGCTTTCCTCAAGAAACAAATCTGACTTGGAGACACAAAGGGTACAGGGCTCCATTTCATGTGGGATGGAGCATTGTTTTCATACAGCCACCTCTGGAAGAGTAATTGCATTTTGAATGCTCTGGACAGAAGGCTATGCTAGCAGGGACTCCACTAGCCCTGGGCTGGCACTCAGGTTTGTGTGCCTCACTGTTGCCCTGCCAGGGCTAGCTACTAGGTGCTGTGTAAATCCTGAATATATTCCAGCTACTGGCTGCAGATAACTGGGTAAGTAGCACAGGACTTTATTTGACGGGCAATTTAGAGGAACAGTTTCTGTCAGAATAGCAAGACTGCAGAAGAAGTAGTATTGACTGAGTTTTCTGCTCTTCAGAAATATTCTAGATTGGTCTCAAATCAGCTGCTTTAAGGGACAGTTGTTAATTAAGTTGCCTTAAGTTGCATCATCCTACATAGTCTCCTTGGGAGCAGCCTGCTCAATAAGAACTCAATTCCCTTGCTGACCCAAAAGTGGAAACGTTTTTTAGCTAGTCTGTAAGATCCTTCAGCCCCTTTATCTACAGCATTTACCTTTGACAAGACCTTGTTGCAATAAAGCAGCACATTCTTTGCTGCCAGGGGTCTTGCAGCACTGCAAATGGAACAGGCATAGCAGTTTTGTTAGAAGAGCAAGGAGATCTCAGTGAAAAGAGGATATGAGGAGGGCAGGGCCAGGGAAAACAGAACATGCTTGCACAATGCTGAGAGTAGAGGGAACTCAGAGGAAACACTAGACAAAAGTGCCAGTGCCTTCATGCAGAAGCCATCAGCACCACTGCAGCTTACTGACATGGATTGTACAAAACCTTGCTGGAAGCACTGATGCTTTTACTGTACCTCTTACTATGACAAATTTCATTTCCCTTTTTCATTTCCCTCATTATTCCTGATCCCCATCTTGCTTCCTCTTTCTTATTTTCAGTTACACAGGTTTTTGATAGCATTGATTGCCACACTTGCTGTTGCTTCTCACATCACTTCAATCCCTAGCAACATCTCATTTGGCCAAGGCCCTGTCTTCCCTTTCTTCTTGGCTTTTACAGCTGGTGGGTAAGCACTCTGCTCTTGGGTTGTTTTTAATTCCTTCTAGTCTGTTTCCTGTCTTCTTCACCTGATGGACTTTGCTGTCCTCAAAATGGCTAACTGCATTTCCTCTCCAACATCATGAGCAGCCTCTTCAGTAAGTCATTGTTTGGGTTTTTTTCTTACTCTTAGGAACAATAAGCCCATTCTGTTCCCAGATAGGAAGCTTTTCCCCATGAGTGTTTCTCCTGTTGTCTCCCCATACCAGACTCCTGCTTCACTCAGGTATCATCTGTCTTGTCTATCTCCATTCCTCCTTAGGTGTATTGCTGTTTCAGTTACTCTGTCATGCTTGCAAATCTTTCCCTTTTCTTGCTTCTTTTTCCAAATAGATGTGTTCACAAGCTGTTGCTGTTAGAACAGGTGATCTGTTCTGACTGTAACTTGTAAGAGCCTTAAGGTGCCTTTCAGAAAAATGGTTTTATTCACTTCAGCCCTTTTAGAAATGGAAGGCAGTGCACTGAGGTGTCTCACATTAATGTATGTCTCAGTCTTTTCTAACAGCATCCCCATGAGTGATGCAACATCAGTCACACAAATTGCTCTGGAATTGAATCCAGCATCGGAGGGCCCAAGATAAGGCAAAGAACACTATATGCACTTTAGCAAGGAAGTGCTTTCAATAAGCTGCATAAGCATTTACCTTTAAACATACCAGATGTGTAACCTAGTGTTGTAAAACTAACAGATCCTTTCACAAGGGACATAGCAACTTTGTGTTGATGCCTTTTCTTGGTCTTAAAATCAAGAATCAGACACAGAAGGGGAAAAGGGATTTTACCCTGGTATTTATTTTAAGGATCCTTGGGGGCACCACATCCAGGTTGAATGCACCTCTGTGCACACCCCAATCCACACTCTACACAAGCTCTGGTCTAACATTGTTGGTGTCACTAATTAGCACATCTATCAAAAATTGCCCAATGAGAGGCTCGAGTGAGCCCCCCCTCCCCAAGGAACCTTCCCCTGGATGGGTCTATCTTAGTTTACAAAATGTGTTCTGGAGAGAACCTTGGGCTCTGGGACACACTGATCCCTAACTACAAAGCTTATACAATCTTTAGTCTCCTATCTTAACAAACAAGTCCAAGAATGTAGGCAAAAAGCACTAAGAACACAGAAGTTGTAAGAAGGTATAAAAGGGCAAAAAAATCATCATGACATCAGTGTTCCCTCACTGAAAGAACTCACATTGAAGCACTATGGAAGCTGGGACTTTTTCCAGAAAGAGAGGTGATGGGGACCTCATGTTGTCACACATTTGCCTCATGTTTTAAAAAACACCACCAAGCAAACCCCAACAACAACAAAAAAGCCCCAACAACACAAAGAAAGCCCTAGTGAAACAGAATCATACATGTCAAGTTTCTTCATACAGCTGGTACACTTTGCTATGAATACATGTAGCAGGAAGTCTTTCTGTTCCAGCACCATTTAAAGTGTTCAGCTCTTTATCTAGTATGGAATTTCTTAGTCTGTGAATGGTGGAAATTTCCCTTTTTTTTCTTATTAAAAAGTACTGATGAAAAGTATTGTGTACTCCAGTACTGGATGGTGTGGGGTTTTGAATTAAATTTAATATTTTCATTGAAAATATCACTGAGTACGTCATCATGCACAGAATTCATATCTCTGCTTGGCCTTTTTGTTCTTTCTCCTTTTCTTCCCGATGTTTAACCTCACTTCATACTCCTTTTTGCTTGGTTTCTTGTTTCTCCATTCCCCTGCAGATGACCCTGTGTGAAAGGGAATATGCTGTGTCCTGCAGCGTATGTATGCACACCATTTCCAGTAGTAACCAGGATTTGTACTCACTTGGATGTAGTCAGATGCAGGGCAGACATCTTTGAGACCTTCTGGTCATTCCATATTTTTCATGTTTTGTCCTGCTGCTGTATTTCTTCTTTCTTTTTTTGTGCTCTTTGTAGATGGAAGTGAAAGAGTGAAGAAAATACCTCTCTTTGGTTAGTACACTTGATAGCGCTTTGGTTCATTCTTACAGTTTTCTGAGTATTTGTCTCAGTTCTTTTTACAAAGTGGGAAGAAAGAAAATGCATTAGAATAATGTGGTCCTAGAACAACTAAAGCAAACAGGGAATGTTGGGTGGATGCAGTATCTGGAAAGAATAGGGTTATTATTTTTACTGCATGTTTTAAGATGATGCTACCTCTTCAACTAAAGCCTACAAAAGCTGTAGAGTAAATGGTGTTTTCAGCATGTTTGATCTTCTTTTATGGAATGAGCTTTCTTGAACAAAGAGATGTGCCAGTTTGGCTTCTAAGAAGCTGAGTGACTCAGAAATCAGCCACTTCCTCTGCTGGGTCATCTGAATGGTGTAATGAAAGGCTGATTTGTCTGAGTAGATGCAGTCACTTTTGTGGTAAGAAATTCAGATCACTTGGTTACATTCTGTTTGTTTGAAACAGTTTTGTCATTTTGGGAGTTGGCTGTGACCCAGAACAGTTATGCTGGGGATTTGCCAGGTCTCAGCCCTTGGAGAACCCAACTCTTAATACAGTTATCTGCATCCATGCAGGTCAGCAACCAGAAGTTGGGACCTACTGGGAAATCTGAGGAGCTAAGCTGGTTTGCCCTGCTGGTATGAGTGTAGATAGTTAGTGTCACTAAAATGCAGTGGCATAAACCGTGTCTTTCTCCAGCATCAAGCAGGCAAAGCTTCACTGATGCAGACAGCAGTTTCTGATATAGAAAACACATAGAAGTGAGATTGTTCCAGTAGCAGGTCACTTAGAATAATCTGTGAGCTGGCACGGCTCAGTTACAGCTTGTCAGGGGATTGCTGGGGAGCATTGAAAAAGTTTTACCATCACTGTAAATGTCTTGGGAAATTGTGAGAATTTTGTCGCAGCAGAGTTGGCACATTTGCAGAATTGTTGGAGGGGTTTGTCTTTTGTTTTTATTGATATGACTGTAATCAGAATCTAAGAACATTTTTCCATATATCCCTTGACCTGCTGAAACAACAGTATGTTTTAACTGTTACTGGGAGGTGTCAGTCATTTGTGTTGATCATGCAAATTCTCATTGTCTGTGTGGAGGTGATTCTGTTGTGATCTTGGCAAAAGTTAGCTTCTTTCATGGAAAATTGTATTGTGCAAGTTTGTACCTAAATTAACTTACTGTTGAATTGTAATTACAATATAACTTCATGCCTACTGTATGGTAGACACATTAACTACAGTTACAAGAAGCCCTGCTTTAGTAATACAATAGAGAGCAGTCTGATCCTGATTCCTCTTGCGTTATGCCTTGTAGAGAAAAATAGGAATAAATAGCCTTCTAAAAAGATTTCCCAAGAAATGGTGTGGAGAACAAGGGCATATACTGTGTATATATTTGCAGACAAGGAGAGACCATTCATGCTAAAGATTATGGCTTCAAAATAACACCCCTCCTGGTATTGGTGAAACTGGTGTCCTGTAGCTAAACTCTCTTCCCTAGTTTAGCTAAAACTGCCTCAGAATTCACAAGGCCTTGCTTTCAGGAACAGGTATTGTATTGGCAGCACTTTATACAGAGTCTCTTGCTGTAACAACGAAAAAGCAGAGTGAATTGCTACTATAAATTAATTCCTCCTACAAAATTAATTGCTATGAAGCATAATTTTATTCCATTTACTTCCTTGTCCAGATTATGTCTGGACAGATGCCCTGCTTTGTCTAGTGAAACATGAAAAGCTAATAAAAAATATTAAATTATGCACTAGGAACAGGCAGTTAATAAAGCAGATGCCAGTGGTGGTGTCTGAGGCAAGCTACAGTAAAATACTGGTACAGGAGGGAGACTGCCTGTTGTAGACATTTTTCAAAACCTGAACAAATAAATGGAAGTACCTAAGGAAGAAACCTTATTAAAAAGTTGGCCATGATTCTATGCAGAGTTTGGGAGGATTCTGTGATGTCTAATTGGAGGATGTATGTGCATAGAATAAGGTTTAAACTAAGGTTCTGTACAATTACTTTTTGCAGGCTCGGTGATAAGAAGGACAGATTTCTTGTTTGCCTGAAGTTAAATCCAAGCTGACCTGTCGCTACAAATGGACAGTTTGTCAAAGATGAGGCTTGGTGGAGCAGTTTCATGGTATCTCAACTATGGAAGGCCAGCTCTGTGCTAATGTGGATATTTCTGTGAAAAAACCTCCAGGATCAAGCCCTCAGTCCTTCATTGCTTTGCTGAAGGTTCACCGAGAGCTGCTGGTCGGTAGGATCCGAAACACGCAGTGTTTGATTGATAACTTGATGACGAATGACTACTTCTCCACTGAAGATGCAGAGATTGTTGTACAGTTTCCTACTCAAGCAGATAAGGTATATAATTCTTTTTCCCTCTAGCCAGTGAAGCTTTTGGTTGCTTTCAGTTTGTCACCAGATTTTAAGGGTTTATCTGACAATTTTACATTTAATGTATTTTCTAATCTTGGTTATTTTGGAGTTTTCCCACCCCATTATTCCTGGATGAGCATCTCCAGCACATCCATTTCCAGCACTGCTGGCACTGCTGGTAATGCCTGTTGGCAGCTGTAAGAACTAGCAGGGTGATAATTGCTGTTCTGTCCCTCCCAACTGCAGCTTTGTCCTTTGATAAAGAGGTGGCTACATGGTTGTTAGAGTATAGCAAGGAAAATCTGCTTTAGGGTGATGTGGGACAGATCATCCTGCTTTAGGAGTGACAGAAATGAAATGTTGTTTCAGAAGTTAATTAATGGTTGTGTGTTGTCTGTATGAACACCTTCCTTTCTCTTTAAAGACCTGTGTACAGTTAAATGTTTCTATGGAAAATGGATGTATCCTGGCATATTTGAGTTTTTAATTCATATTTGAACATCAGTAGCAAAAATTATTTCCTGGTCTTTCGTTAGGGGAAAATTACTGTGTATGCAGTTGGTCTTTGCATCAGAACTTGAAAAAGCTGAGGAGATTGTTTTCCAGACCAACCACTCATGCAGCTTCAGAGCCCTGTCACAGTTAGGGGCAGGCAAACCATAAAAAATTCAAAGACCTTGAACTTTACCAACAGTGCACATTTTCATAAAATAATCATTCTTGCTGGCACGTTGAAATGGTAACACAGTGCTCACACTGTGTGTAGGGTCACAGCTGAATAAATGAACACTGTATGATTATTTCAATTTCTTATTGTTCAGCATAATATGCATGATTGTTGTACCAAAGCTGAGGGGGAGGCCATGCATCAGGAGTCTAAGCAGAGACAGAGAGCAGGCCACACTAGTGTAAGTGAAGTGGATTCTGTGGGAGCTTCTTTGGAAGGCACAAAATTGCTTTTTAGAGCATACAAATTGTCACAAAAAGCTCCATGTGATTGCTGTGCCACACATACATCACCCTGATTTAAGCTCACAAGAGACCACAGTCTCTGGAAACCCTTTGACTGGTTTAGAATTGCATTCTTCATTCATTTCTAGCAAGGGGATCCTGACATTCAGAATGTGCCCCTAGATGATTGCTCTGTCTTGCAGAGGGTTTTGTGCTAGGACTGCCTTGTACTGGTGCACAGAGATCACCCTCTGCCTTGCCTATGGAGGTGACACTTTGTGCTGAGCTGCTCCAGCCACTGCCTGGTAGCCATTAGTTTTGGTAACAACTGCAGGCACGAGGGCCATTGTACAGAGAGAGCCTGAAGAACTGAGTTGCTGTGTTGGAAGGAAAAGTTGTAGGGTTTTGGCTCAGTGTGAAGATCCAGGGAGACATTCAGCCTACCCTGCTCTGGACCTGGCTGGATCCTGAGGTAAATCCAAATGTCATGGAGTATTTACAATACAGGGGGTGAATTTAGGGCACTGACAAACCACCTCTATCTTTATTTTAACCAGCCCAGGATTTAAAATACACTATCTAGCCAAGCTGAGGGAATCCTTTGGGTTTCCTCTTGAGGAGTGGTATTTATCCATTTTTTTTCTGGTTGATATATGATTGACCTGCAAGTTCAGACCTGAACTTGCAGAACCAACTCTCTTGCAACAGTCAAACACAAACAGCAGTTGAGTTTTGTGATGGTTCAAATTCAGAGCTAGATTTTAATTTCACCTTTTTGAAGCACCCGTTTTGATTTTGGCCCCCTGCTCCAGTCCAGAAAGGATCCTAAAGCAGTTGACAAGTGTTACAGCAATAAAATGCTGTGTATCAATGATCTTTCCCATGATGTTTCTTCAGGTTCGCAAAATTCTAGACTTGGTTCAAAGCAAGGGAGAAGAAGTTTCAGAATATTTCATCTATGTCCTGCAGAAAGTCACTGATGCTTACTACGAACTGCAGCCTTGGCTGGATGAAATAGGTTTCGAGCCTTCAGAGAGTATTTGTAGTAAACCTGTGGTAAATACAGATCCAGGTAAGGTCATGCATCTCTATCCCTTCCCTTAGAACTGCCCTACTATGTAGGAAGCTCCGACCAGGTGACAGAAGAGTAAGAGTTTAGGCAGGCACAGCCAGGGAAGATAACTGTGTGCTCGCTAGCAATGGTGGCCAAATTAAAAGGCACACTGTGTAACACAAGGGTGATGTTGATAAATTACATCCTGTTTTGTTAAACTCAGGCTCTTTCTGCATTTGTTTGTGGATATGTTGCACAATAGCAGAACCACCTTGTGCCAGCTGTAGTATTTTCTAGGCCTCTCCTACAATTTATTAGCGACACTGTGAAGTTTTGGCAACGGATTAGCCAGTATTTCGTGATGAGAACAGTCAAGCAATGAGGCAGGTTGGCCAGAGAGGCTGTGCAGTCTTCATGCTTGGGGGTTTTCAAGATCCAAATAGACAAAGCCCTGAGTAACCTCATCTGATGTCATAAATGAGCCCATTCTCAGCAGGAGGTAGGACTAGACCTTCTGAAGTCCCTTCCAAGCAGAAGGATTCTGTCATACTAAATGATGATTTTTAGCAATCCTAAAAATCAGAGTTTAAATACTGCAGAAATTATTTCCTCTGGAGAGGTTTTTCCATACTACATAAATATAAGAATTTGTCCCTATCTGAAGCAAAAATTCTGTTGAAAAACACAAGCCAACATTGCTCAATAACTGAGATTCTCATTTTTTGCTGTCATCTTAAAAAAATCTTTTGAGGTGCCTGGCACTTTGTTTCTAAAGTGCATGGCTTCTATGTACAATATAAATGACCAAAAAAGTTAGGAAAGAATAACTACCTACCTGATAGAACTGCAGGTAGCATGTGAGTACAGTGAAATCAGTGACCAACAACTCTTACAAGCCTTTGCAGAGAGTTAAGCAGCCTTTAACAAAGGGTCAGGGGCTTGGCTTTGAGTCTCAGCTGAAGGATAGCAGCCCCTTAAATCAATGCAGCATCAGTACTGGCTGCCAGGAAGTGGTGGCTCACGTGTGACCTTTCTTTAGCACCTGAATTTCCCAAGTGAGTGATGATGGCAGCACAAATAGAACCAATCTGCCAAAAAATCCTTTTCACATTAGAAGTACTTTTGTTTATTACACCCCTCTTGAGTTCCCAAAGAGGTGGGTCATTGTACACATAGGTTTTTAAATAGTAGTCTTTTTAATAATAGTTCACTGTCTTTTTAGTTAGCAGGTATTGCCAGAAACTCAGGCATGAACTGGGACGGGACTCCAAGTTTGTTATGTTGTATGCTCAGAGGGAGGAGATGCTGCTTGAAGAAATCTACTCAGACAGTATTATGGAGCTGGTCACTTTTAACAGTGAGAGTCTTGGCCAGGTGGGCCAATTAGAAGCCCTTTTTGATGATGCAGTCGGGGTAATTAATGAAGATGGAGAGACTGTTTATGTCTACGGTGATGCAGGAATTGGGAAATCCATCTTGCTGCAAAAGATACAAAGCCTTTGGGCCAGAAAAGAATTGGACATAGGGGCCAAGTTTTTCTTCCGTTTTCGGTGTAGGATGTTCAGCTGCTTCAAGGAAGATGAAGCCGTATGTTTGAAAGACCTGCTCTTCAAATATAATTGCTACCCAGACCAGGACGCCACAGAAGTGTTCCATCACATCTTGCAGTTCCCTCACACAGTTCTTTTCACTTTTGATGGCTTTGATGAGATCTATTCCAACTTTGATCTCAGCAGCGTACCTGAGATATGCTCACCCAATGAACCCATCCACCCCCTGGCACTGCTTGTAAGTCTTCTGAGAGGAAAGCTTCTTAAGGGATCCAAGAAAATTCTTACTGCCAGGACAGGAACTGAGATCCAGAAAAACATCATTAGGAAGAAAGTGTTCCTCCGTGGTTTCTCCAGGAATAACCTGAAGGAATACACAGCTATGTTTTTCAAAGATGAGCGGCAACGAGCACTGGTATCAAACCAGTTGGAAGCTAACCCAAATCTCCACAGTTTGTGTTCAGTGCCTTTATTTTGCTGGATTATCTTTAAATGCTATGAACACTTCCATTCCATGTTTGACAACCACGAGCTTCCAGACAGTTCTGTGACATTGACAGATGTATTTTTGCTCATGATTGAAGTCCACCTGAACCGATCTGTGAAAACAAGTTTGCTAAAGAACAATATCAGGAGCCAAGCAGAGATGTTCAAATCAAGAAAGGAAACTCTTCTAGCTTTGGGTAAAATGGCATACAAAGGGATGGAGAACTCTTTCTTTATCTTTGAGCAGGAGAAGGTCTCATCGGCAAACATCTCTGAAGAAGATTTGCAACTGGGCTTTCTCAGGACAGTTAAAGGTTACAGTGGCTGTGACAGTCAGGCCACTTATGAGTTCTTGCACGTAACCCTTCAGTCTTTTTTCACAGCTTTGTTCCTGGTTATTGAGGAGAAGGTGAGTGCCAAGGAGTTACTTGAGTTTTTCAATGAATGTTCCTCCACTGAGGCTGCCCAGCCTACTTGCCTTCGTATCCCCTGGTTGAAGAAACAACTAGCAGGGGAGGATCCTTTCCGAAATAAAGAACACTTTAATTTTACCAACATGTTTCTTTGTGGCCTGCTTTCTGGATCCAAGCAGAAGCTCTTCAGACATTTAGTTTCTCCCGCAGTCATTAAGAGGAAGAGAAAAACACTCATTGCATACCTTGGGGAGAGCATGAAATCCCACCTGAAAGGCTTCACTCGGTCCAGGCTTACCAGCTACAATCAGGTGCAGGTGCAGCCCAACTTTGTGTGGATGCTGAGGTGCCTGTACGAGACGCAGAGTGAGAAGGTGGGGAGGATGGCCGCCCGCCGCATGCACGCCAACTACATCAAGCTGGCCTACTGCAACGCCTGCTCTGCCGACTGCAGTGCCATTTCCTTTGTGGTGCACCACTTCAGGAAGCGCCTGGCTCTGGATCTGGACAACAACAACATCAATGACTATGGAATAAAACAGCTGCAACCTTGCTTCAGCAAGCTTGCAGTGATCAGGTAGGAGTTTCTGTACGTAAGCAGGTCCTTGCTTATCCTTTGTTTATTCCACAAACTGGTGGGTTGAAGGAATTGATCTTGGAAGGGGAGAAAGATGAGGATTACTGCCACTGCAAATTAATGTTTCAGATCTTCTGAAATCTTTGTTCATTTAGTCACAGGAGCAGGGATAAGCTGTGAATTTGGAAATCAAAATGGAAAGGGTGGTAAGAAGTCCATAGAAGCACAGACTGCTTTAACCTTTTGGTTTAGTTAGCTCCACCTCAAATTGTTTTGTCTCAGAAGAGGATTTTTATGAGAGAAGGTGCTTAAGGGAAGAAGGAAACAGAAGGGCATCCTTCAGTATCTGAAGATTGCCTGAGGCCATCTCTGCCCTTGGTCATAAGGGGTAAGGAAGGATCTGCTGTTCACAATAACCCTTGATCAGAAGCGCTGAATTCTTGCTTTTGCATCCTGCCAAAATGTCTGGCTTTCACAGGACAAAAGCTATCACCTAGTAGTCCATGAAAGGATGTAGTTGACATCTTCAGATGTGGTGTTGCCCTGAGGTGATTGGAAGGGAGGACATGGCTTGGTGTGAACAGGGAGCACTAACTCCACCTCTAACATCACAGGCCACATTGTTTCACCTCCATCCCTTTGAGGTTGTGCCATGTAGCTATATCCTATTTGTCCAAACATTTAGGTGCAGAAAATCAGGAAATTCATATATATCTTTTTTTAAGCTCCTTCAGCCTCATGAGAATGTTTTTTTAGAAACTGGATTTATTCCTCCTGTTTGGCTGCGCTCTGCATTGTTTTCCTCTAGAAATAAATCAAAGCAAGTGACACTTGGTTTTTTCCAGTTATTTGCAAATTGACTGGCCTCCCAAGAGAAAGCAATAAGGAAACTCCTGGGGAAAATGCATAAGTATGTAAGACAAAACAAAGAAGAAAAGGTCACCCTTTCATTCTTTGTGCCTATCATGTGATCATGCCATACACAGTGTAGTCTTAACACCATCTCCAGCACCAAAACAGTCTTTTAGGTTGCTTTTTTGTCTTTATGGATCTTCAGATGCTGGAACATTCATTTCTAATAAGCAATTTCTGCAGGTCAGGAAATGTTTCCAACAGCTTAACCATCCCTTTCAAAGAAGCAGACTGTTCTGATATGTAGAAATTGGCTGATTTCTCCTGTGTGCCAGTGCATTCCAAAGGGACCAGGTTGCTAACTAGCAAAGGCTAGGGAGGCTGTTGGTGATGAGGGAAATCTTCAGCTACTGAGTTTGTGTACAAACTGAATGTGGTCAAAATGTTTTCATAGGGACAGCTTAACCCAGAAAATGTGATTCATGTCAATTGGAATGCTTCACTTGAACCTGTCCATTTAGTGAAGGTGAAAAAGCTTGAGAAGTTACAAAAAAAAGCAACAACAAAAACTACCCACCTCAAAACAACAGTGAGAAGTATTTTTATTCTGTGAATGACTGACATTGATTTGTTTCATGTCTGGCTGGGACAATAAAATTAGAAACATCTAGCACACCCATGGGACCGCAGTTCTCTTTTCTGGCCAGGGTTTTTCACAACCTTTATTTGGTGAAGCCTGAATGTGTTGTGACTTTCAAGATGCCTGGCTTTCACTATGTACTCAGAGAGAAGATTGCAAGACTAGTAGTTTGGACAGTTTGCTTTTACTAGGGTGTTAAGCAGACTTTCTTCCTGAAATCACAGTAAGCACAGGAGGGTGAGATGTCTATCTGGTGCCTGACTTCCTACATTTTATTGTTCTCAGATCTGTGGACAGCTTCCAGAGCATTACCTAGGAGATCCGGGGTTTCTGATTTTTATCGGTTTTGGAGTGAGCTGTATAAAGCTGAGCTCACATTTCCCTTAACAGCTATTAATATGTGGCATAAGGACCTGTTAAAATATCAGAGGAAACTGCATAGGCCTCCAGTCATTTGTTAAGTCATGGGTTATGAACACTTGTAATACATCTTGATTCAGATTTTTCATTCCCTTCTTTCCAGGCTCAGTGTAAATCAGGTCACAGATCACGGTGTAAGGATCTTGTATGAAGAACTCTCCAAGTACCGAATTGTGTCTTTCTTGGGGTAGGTACCCAGTGGGGAGCAAAACACTCAGCAGTGATCCAGCACTGACAGTACTGACACAGCAGAGGTGGGCTGGAAACTGCAGTTACCTCCTCATTTTAGCAAAGCAGCTTTTGGTGTCAGAAAATATGCTGTAACAGTTCAGTGGGACAAGGACCACAGCTTCCTCTCCCAACACTCTGCCTCACAGGGTGACCTCCTGCTGCCATCAAACCCTTCTGTGACACAGTGTGGACCACTGGCAGGTTACTGAACTGTGTGGGCATGCTAATTTTATACCAAAAGCCTTCTGCTGTGGAAGGGAGAGAGTGCAAGCAACAGAGTGTGTGTGTAGTTACAGCCTTCTGTTTTCTGTGCTGTAAACTGATTTATTTCCACTATGCAAAGCAGTAACAGCTTCGTAGAGACTGGTGTCAGGAACATGCAGTTTCAAGTGTCATGTTCATGATACCAATTTCTTTCAAGAGCTTAATTAGTTCTTAATGAAGTTTAAGCTGGAAGGCACAGTAGCTCTGACTTCCTGCTCTTGGTTAAGTAGCTCCATAAAAATGACTTTTTGAAAGGTGATCATGAATACCAAGAAAAGCTTTTTTCCTCTAGTGCCCTAATGTAAGTACAACTGCTCAGATATCTGCTCTTCAGTAATATTTGCAAGGGGATTTTATGACTTTTAAAAGACCAAAGGTACATTATGGTGTTTTCTCTTTTGACTTATCTTCTGGCAGTATTATTTCTGTATGAGCACAGGAATAAAGGAAAGCTTTGTTTGCTTGTGAAGACCATTTATTTTAAAAATTATATAAATATTCATGATTTGCAGTCTGGTCTCCTTATATTTAAATCTAGCCCATCACAATATGAATTATATATCAAAATAGAAATACAGGCAACTGTGAATATGTACAAAGCCGTACAGAAAAGATAGATGCTATGTGTGCAGCATAAAACATTCAGGTTGTAAATATTTAACAGCAGTAATAACCTATTTTTACCAATGTGATTTTTCTTTAAGCTTATACAGCAACCAAATCACTGATGTTGGAGCCAAATATGTTGCTAAACTAATTGAAGAGTGTTCAAGCCTGGAATATGTTAAGTATGTTGGATTTTTTTTTCTTTCTACAGTATCCTAATTAAGGTAAAGCACCTTGAAAGGGGAGGGAGAGTAGAAAATAAGACAAAAATTGTATTTGAAATAAAATATAATTTAGGTTGCAGTTGTATTTTTTTTTTTTTGCAGTAGACTTGTAGTGGATGGCAGCAGGCAAAACTCTTCAATCCATAGTTTTTTCTGGAATATATTAGTGAGTTAAATGAGTGCACAAGACCTGTTCTTTACCTAAATCCAGTCCCAGCACCTGAGCAAGGCTGAAGTTGTGCATGGACCTTGCTGCTGCTTCCAGTAGGCAAATTCCCTTGGATTTAGTACCAAGCTTTTTAGTGTCTGATTTTTTATGGGCCACTGGGGTCAGGCTGTGCTGGTGTCATACCTCAACTCTGGAATTCCCCAAATTCACTTGGTGAGTTGTTCCCTTTAATTCCCGGAACTAACCCAGATAAGAGTGTCTGCCCATGCACATTGGTTGGACATAAAGGTAGATCATTAACCAGTGGTTTAATTGTGACTGTAGCAGAAACCAGAGGTAACTGCAGCAATGTCAGCCTTTGGTAGGAATGTAGGAACAGGCAGCCAGGGACTCCTGGGTTCTAGTCCTTGTTCTACCACTGACTTGGTCTGAAACCCCACTACAGCCACATCCTTCCTACTTGAAATATTTGCAGAATTTTGAGACCAGGAGCACTTAGGCTCTTTCACTGCTTTGACAGTGCTTTGCTTATTTAATGTAGCTTTCACAAAAAAAGCCTGTAGAAGGATGGTTACTTTCAGGCTGCATAGTAACCCTAGAGGTTATTTTGAGATAGAGTGCACGTTCATGTGCCCAAAGTCAGCCAAACAAGACAGTTTTATGTAAATGTAGTGGCTTGAGGGGGGCTGGGGGTTCGGTCTGTTCTTTAAATCAATCTATATGCAATTATCTCTGCCTTGAACTCCAGCCATTTGATATCCACAGAGGCCAGAAATAGAAAAGGCCTTGTGTAAAATGCCAGCCGGAGACTGACTGCTGCACTGACCTGTGCCACTGCCTAGAGCCAGGGCTTACAACAGAAAGACTTGAAATTATTGCAGTCTGCTTATCAGCTGCAGTCTCCTCTGGAAACACACAGTCAAGAAATATTCTCTGTTCCCTGTGGCATCATGAAACATGCTGCATGTAATTCATGAGCTCTGTAGCCATTTCTGCTACTATGAATTATATTACAAACAAGGCTGGGGTCCTTGCCCTGAGGATCAGTTCCTAAAGATCATTTCTAACATACTGAGCACCAAACCCAAGACTCTACTGTAATACTTCTGATTTGGAGGGCTGACATGCAAAATATGCAAGAGACAACATAAAATTATTTCTTTTAGTCAAAGGTCAAGTGCCTGCAGTATTTTTTTACTCTGAGTTAATCTTTGATAACTGCAGATAGGCTTCAGAGTTAATTAGCCTTAAATACGTGTGTGGCTTTCTGAACTGGTGTTGTGATAGCTGCACAGTTGTAAGTGATGCACCTCATCAATTTATGTATTTTGTGCAGAATAGGAGCAAACAAAATAACGAGTGAAGGAGGGAAGTGCCTTGCCCAGGCCATCCAAAAGAGCAAGACAATGTTTGAAATCGGGTAAGTTCAGTGCTAAGGAGCAGAACTTAGGGCTTGATCTTGGCAAGGCATCTGCAAATCCCTTAGGATTCTTTTTTTTTTTCATGCTTCCCTTCTCTCCTCCTGCTATTCCTTCCCTCCTCAACATCAGCATTAGAACAAACAAGTGTAAAAGCATAGCCACATTTTCTGCATTTCTGTGGAGGTCTCCTTTGCTGTTCTTCAGTTCACACAATGTTTGGTTTGTGCTTTGGCATCTGTTTTTTTCTTCTTCCCTGTTCTCACAGAACCTTAAAGGAGAGACAAACAAACGAGGACAGTATGTAAAGCTTGCCACTTTCTTTATGGCAGCACAGCTCCTCTAGAGATACTTGGTTATTTTTAAGTCTGTGTGGTTTCATGACAATTGGCACAGCACCTAGTTATTGAGTGTCATTGTTAAAACTGTCAGACCTTCTGCATCACATCCTGATAAAGTTGTGAGCTGGGAGAATAAAAAGGAATTAATATCATCCTTTTCTCTTAGTCTGTCCTTAACTGCAGAGTCTGCTGTTATTGGAGAGAGGTCTAAATGTACTTCAAACCTTTAGTTCCTGCTCTCTCTCTCATGAAAGGTGCTAGGTTTGATTTATTTTATTTATTTTCCCCCCTTCTGGCAAATCCCAGTTTCTCTTTTCACTCTACAGGAGAACATATTTCTTAAAATGTAGTACTTGAATACATGGAATGAAAACCTCTGCTTGGCCATTGTGAAAATCACAGTAGCCGTGAACATGGAAATCAGATTTGTACAATTAGATTTTTGGCCCTTAATTTTGTTGTTCTACAACATTTCACAAGTACAGTGAACAACCTGCACACTGCCATATAGCTGGGTCTGCTGTGCTGTACTTGCTGTAATTTCAGTGAAGGACTCATATTTTCTCCTGTGGAGGAAATGAACACTCCAAATGGATTTAGGATAGCTTGGACAGAAATGTTTAAATAGCAAACTGCACTGGGTCTGAAGGACAAGGAAATTCTGGGGAACTTACTGGAAGTCCATGTGTTTAGATACCACAGAGTTCAATTGATTTTAAAAGAGCTGCCAACTAATTACCCATAAGATGAGTGTGGCTCTGAGTCATCAAGCTAGGGTCCCTGTAAAAAACCCAACATCTTAGACCTCAGCAGAAGTGTTTTCAAACCTCATAGTACAGGGTGAATTTTCAAAGTGATTAGTCTGCATAGGAAGGATTTGACCAGATACTCCTAGTCTCTGATCAAATCTCTCCAGCTTGTAGCATGTTACCTTCTCTCACAAAATAACCCTTTGTGTAATCAAGGGTTGTTTTGCCATTGGAAATACTATTCCTTACCAATGTGCAGCAAGGTGATCCTGAAAGCACTGCTGCTGCAGCAGGCTGTCTCCTAGAGCTGCCTCTGTGCTGTGGCCTGAGGGTACTGGTGAATCAGCAGAGGCCACTGGTGTGATGTGCAGGGGAGTGGAACATACCTGCCTCAGTGGGGAGGGTACCTGCCAGGTTTCTCACAAGCCTGAAAGACTGTGAAGGAATCAGGAAGGAGGGGAGTGGAGAGAAACAGGGAGAATGCATTGCCAAGAGTCAGTAGGGCAGCACAACTGATACCTCCTGTTCTCTCTTCACTAGGATGTGGGGTAATCAAGTTGGAGATGAAGGAGCAAAGGCATTTGCAGAGGCCCTGAGGAACCACCCCAGGTTAACAAACGTGAGGTAAAACACCTGCAGAGCCAGGCAGCTCTGTGTAGTGCTGGCTTTTCCATCCTGCTCTGAAGCAATGACCCTTCCCAACAAGTGTTAGCTTGGAATGCCATCTGATAGTGGAGTCTTTGCTGTGCAGCTAAGAGGTCTGTGGTGCAAACGAGGCCAGACTCTGTCAAAAAGCCCTGTGCAGCCATTAGGCAAGTTAAAAATACCACAGGACTGGCATTCTTTTCTCTATCTGCACCTCCTCCCCTCATGCTGCACAGAGTTCTGGCATTTGTGAAGGCACATGGTCAGTGGGTGCCATTTTGATCTGGGAGCATTAGCAGAAGGAGGCACCAGCTGTCACAGAATCAGGTTCCCAGTGAGCTCAGTGTTAACAGTTTCTGTTGAGAAGGTGCAGCACCTCTTACCAAAGTACTTTTTAGGCCATAATGTGTTTGGGTAGGGGTTGGGACATTCTTATATTTGGGCTCATCCTGTAGTCCAGTGGAGCTACACCACCACACATTCAGTGCTAGTGAGATGTTGTCCTCAGTGGAGTTCAGGGATGGATCTCAAACCAGCCTTCTGGAAGCCATAACAGGGGGTGAGGTTGGAAGCACAGCAGGAGAAGTCAGCAGTGTTGAACAGCCCATTCCCTGCCAGACTTTTAAATGCTGTCTGGGGCTTTAAAGATTTAAAGATATTTTGGGGTCCCTCCACACGGCTGGAGCACTGGCTTCATGGTGACCCTTTCCATTTGTCTCCCAGTTCCACTGGCCTCCACGGTGAGGGAGCAGACAAGGCTCCTTAGTTTCCCCACAAGGTGGCACATGGCACTAGTTTCTTCAGAAATGCTCTGGGAGTTTGGGGATCTCTGGAGAGTTTATTGCTGCCACTTCACATCCAGGGATTTCAGAGCTGGTGCCTTGTCCTCTTTTCTGCAAGCGAGTAGTCGAGCTTAAAAATTAAAAACTGAACAGGTGCATTGACCTAGATTTATTTAAACTTAAAAACAATCTGAAATAGCCATCTTGCCATAATTGCACAATCCATCCAGGACACATCAGACTTGAAAGAAAACATTTTGAACTTGAATCAGAGCTCAGGGATTCTCAGACAAGAGAAAATATGCTGATGAATGTGTTTGCAAAAATAAAGAGGAATTAACTGCACTGTCTCGAGCTCGGGTTTGCTGGCACTTGTGCAGGGTGAATCCTCCGCTCTGCAGTGTACTTGCTCTTGGCTTCATTTCTTATCTCCCACTGGTTTATCTTGCTCCATTATTTGAATTCATATAATCACCTGTGGTAGATTTGTGTGAAGACCAAGAGAAGATAATCCCTACTACATCTGTTTACTTAATTTGCCGTTTTTAGGCCCAGTCATGATGGACTGAGAATATCCAGTTTAAGCTGAAGCTAGGAGGGACTCCTGGCAATACACACTTTGTGCCATTGCTCTGCTTGGTTCCCCTCTCTACCTTTGCTGAGGCCTTGCATTATTTTAAGGGGGGAGATGCTTTTTGAACTCTGAAAGCCCAGAGCATAACTTTAACTGGATGATTTTGCCAATGTCAATTCAAAGAAGGAAGGGCAGACTAAGAAATGCTTGTGGTTTGTAATGGAAAGCATTTACCAGCTCATCTCTCCATACACAACAGAAGGTGTTGTCTTTGGAAGAAGAATGAGGTATTTGGATGCCTGAAGGACTTAAAGGACAAAGTGCCCAGTTCATACAGGGATGACAAATGCTTGTAAAAACCTGTGTACTGCTAAGCCCAACTCTTTGTTCTTGTTAAAACTCAGTGCTTGACTCTTAAAATTACTGGGTGCAACTGTGCTGTCAGCCCCAAGAGCACAACTCACTGAGAGCAAACCTTGTGGCCTGTATGATAAGCCTGTGAACTTATCTCATTTGTGAAATCATAAGGACTCAGTGGTTTGTGGAGCATGTGAGGCTTTGAAACACACAAATGCTGAACTGTACAACTGAGAAGCAGATCATCCAGGATATTCACTTGTATTTGGCAGTGGGAGAGCCAAGTGATGCTGTTTCCTAGACATTTGTCTCTTTACTTCACAGCCTCGCATTCAACGGCATCACGACAGAGGGAGGCAGAAGCATTGCTGAAGCCATGAAACACAACAACTCTGTGAGGATATTCTGGTAATTCACAGTGTGGTCTCTTCCTCATCTTCTTCCTTTTCCAGAGCAAAATCTTGGTTTATTTCTTCCAATCCCATCGCCCCTCCTCCTTCTCTCCCTCCCCTCATCCCCTGTGCTTTCACTATCAGCAAGTTATAAGATATCCCTTTGGAAAAATGTGGACATGAGTAATGGATCAGCAGCATGTGTCCTTTGGGATACTCTCCAGTGACCCAGTGTCATGCCTTGCTCTGCTCCCTCCATCTTGCTTTCCCCATTTTCTCTCATTTCCATCAGCTGAAGTCAAGTTCTTTGTCCTCAGTTTTTGCATCTCTTCAGTGTTGTCTGTGCCTTTTCCCACTACACCTCATCCACCTGTTAGACACTAAAGCATCATGAGAAAGTATCACTAGAACATTGCTCAGAGAAATAAAGATCTGATGCTCTTGTCTCTTTTACCTCCAGGGCTTCACTTCAATATCTGTTTGTGTCCAGCCTTTACAAATTGCTCAGGGCAGGAACAGTACATCCCCCTTTGGCTGTCTAAAGCTAAGTCACAGACGAGCTGCAAAAACAGGGGGCTAAAAAATAATGATAACATCCTAGGTGAACATTTTCTCTCCCACTTAGGTTGACTAAAAACGAGCTGGATGATGAGGCAGCAATGAGTTTTGCAGAGATGCTGAAGGTCAACAAGAAACTGGTGCATTTATGGTGAGTTACATTCCACAGTGGCACAGGCTCTTTGGCAGTCACTACATTAAAGCTTCACCTTCCAAGTCTATGTAGGTCACAGTAACAGCTTCTGTGCATGGTCTGGATGCAGCTGACTGCTTGTGGACAGTTCTAACGGGAAGTTAATAAAGCTGCTGTCTAGCATTTGGAATCTGCTTTCATACAGGGAAAAGTTCAAGCTGTTTCTGGTAACTTCCAAACTAATGATTGATTTCATCTCTCATTCGGGAAACAGTACTGGCCTCAAAATCAAAAGTTTCAAAAAAAAACCCCAAAAAACCACCAACCAGACAGCTAGACTAGAATAAGGTTATTACAATTCTTTCTGTTTATAATCATACTACAAAAGTAGCTCTTCAACCAAGAACTTACATGACAGACACTTTAATACATGTCCCATTTGCCCAATGCTTTCTTTTAGGGCTAACAATAGACTAATGCAAGACACTCATCTCCAAGGCGTCAGTCCCCAGGAAACCAGGGATTATTTCTAGCAATCACAATGAGACTTGTTACACTTCTAAGAAAACACAGTGTTGGCTTTTTTGATCCAGAGGTTGCCAATGGATGGGGCTGGGCAGATGTGAGCTGTAAAAAAAATAGCCATCCATTCATTTCAAGTGATCAAGGGAACATCAGACATGGAGTCCCTTTACAAGCTTTACAAACACGTGGCTGACCACACTCTAGCACACTCCCTTGTATTAATCCTAGTTCCAGCCCCTTAGGAAGCATGCTGGCTGTCATGGGTGCCAAGTACTTGTAGCCTCATTTGAAAGCAGCAGAAGCTGTGGTGCCCATCACACTCAAAATGAAAAGGCAGTGGGGGAAGTGCTTGATTTCTTTGTGCACAGCTGCAGAGATAATTCACTGAGCAGTTTGGGTTGAATTAATAATAAAACTTCCCCCAGCCAAAGCAGGCATAGTAATCAAGGTAAATATCTTTGCCATGGCTCAGTATTGCCCAAGGGTTTCTGCCAGTGGACAAATTCATATCCTACTTTGTCGATTACACCAGTGGATACCTCCAAAAGGTGGTGACCTATATAGATAGTTGAACTTGAGGCAGAGTTAAAGTCTTTTTCCAGTAGCTGAAAGATTCTACTGGAACCCTTTGCATTTTGATTCATATACCAAGTGCTGAAACTCCTTTAAGGGGAATGCCTCCTTTGCTCCCTCCCTAAGTGATTGTTCAATATACTCCAATTTTCAGCCTCATCCTGAATCCTGAGGGATTCATGCAACCAGTCACATGGGATGGTATAGCTATGGGGCTCACCATGGTAGACTGAAAGATGAGTATTGAATTAGGCTGGGCTGAGAGTATTTTTATACTCATGCAGATGAGTGGCCTTTGTTCATCTTTAGCTAGTGGGATGTTCTACAGTGGTTAATAAGAGTTACCTACTGCTTCACCAGTTTCACTGCTTGAGGATCTTATGTATCATTTTTTCTTCCCTAAGCTCAGATGAGACATAATTTATAGCTGGTAAGTTGGCTTCACTGGGACTTGCACCTGCTCATCCCAGAGTCAAAATCAGTGCTTTATTTTTCAAAGATTTTGTTGGTCTCATAAGCAAGACTGGAGGACTTGGCAGCCTCTAGATCATTACTGCTAAAACACTAGGCCTGCACAGAGTCTGTACTCAGAATTTTCTGTACATCACTTAAAAATGTCTCACAATCTTAGTAAGAAAGCAGAGCTAAGAGGTTTGTCTGTCTCAGTCCAAATATCACAATCCCATACCACTAGTGAACAGTTCACAGGAGAAATTTGTCAGCTGTGTAATTAAAATGCTCAGTATCTCCAGAAGGCAACCACATGCAAGATTAAAAGGAAGAGATTAATACTCTGAGCTCTGTTTCTGAAAGTGCATGTGGGGCATTTGACCAATACTGTGCACCATTCTCACAGATAAAATCACAGGCATTTTCTTGTGGCAGACAGCTTTGCTCCTTGCTGTCAAGCTGAGCATAGGCTGTGCATGTGCTGCAAATTAGTTTGCATGTTATATTGACTTGAAATGCTTTTTTTTTTTTAGGCTTATCCAGAATCAAATTACAGCCAAAGGGGTGAAGTGCCTCAGTGAAGCTCTCAAGGAGAACACAACTATCCAAGAAATCTGGTAAAGGTCCCTTTCTCAAAGGCTCACTTTGTAAACTTTCTTTTTCTTTAAAACCCTGCTGGCCTTACTACTTCCCAGCCTAAAAAATTCCGAGCAAGTTTATGTGAGGTAGGGGTTGTAGTTCCAGCTGTGGATTTCCAACAGGTAAAAATCCACTGCCATTGAAACATTTCCTTGTGTGTTCTGAATGTCAGGCAGTTCTCTTGGTTCACATCTGTCTGAACCACTCATCTGCAGAACATGTGTGTTTGCAGAATCAAGGCCTGAATTTATAGACCAAGTTTTGCTTGTCCTGTAGTTTTTATTTTTAAACTTCTGAACATGTTCATGCTTTTCAGGACCTAAATGCCAGCAAGCAGAAGACGGCTACCTTTAATCAGCATTACTTGTCTGGGTTGTAGAATTTGTGCTTGGATTTTTTTGGGTGGTGCTCCAAACACACTGAAAGTGCTAAGCTACAAGAAGATTAACTTTTTGTGATTTGTTTGTTTCAGATTAGGTGGGCATCACATAGTCACACGTGTACATTTAAGGCAAAAAGCCAAATACCACATTCCTTCCCTCTCCTCAGGGAGCTCAGGAGTCAATAGAACTGAGCTGGTTTTAGCACTGCTGCTTTATTATTGAACATGAAATTTATTTTTAAATATATGTATTTGTTTTAGTGAAAGGACACTGAATTCTTGCTTAGAAAGACAATGACTCACTGTCTGACTAGTGTGTTCCCTGGAGATGTGGAAGAGGTACTTTTTTCTAAAGCCACTGTCAGCTTTCATCTACAGAAGAGGCATCCGTTTCCCCTCAGATCGTTCTGAATCTTCAGACTGAAATCTGTCTTTGGATTCTGGCCTGAATGTTCAGAGGCATTCATTAACCCAAGTGATTTCATAAATCTGAATGGTTTAATAGATTTCAACATTTCTGAGAGCAGCACTTAACCAGGCTGCTCATTTTCAGGTAAGTATCAATGTAGACTATGTAGCCAGAATTGAAAATTTTGCTGTCGGTCATTTCACGTTAATAATGCCTGAGTACTTCACAGCATTTTCTTCCCGTGTTGTCATGGAAGACACAAAATGCTCTGGAGACTTTAAATGTCTTTAAACCAGCCTACTGCATGGTAAGAACCTTTGTCAGCTATGTGCTGCTTGCTGAAGTGCAAGCAGCTGGGTTCCCAACCCCGAGTTCAGTTACTGGAGCTTAGGTGTGTTCAGGTTTTGTTTCTGAGGGAGCAGCCTCATTCCTCGGATGTGCAGTGGGAACAGCAGTGCTGTATCCAGCCTGTCTAATGCCCATTCCCACTTGTGTGCCCTTGAGAAGCAGGCAGCCCAGGGACATTGCAAACCTCTGCACCAAAGCCTTGGAAAAAGAGAAGATGGGGAACAGTCACTACTTTACTTTCACATCCCTTTTGTTTTACTCCTCCAGCTTGAACGGGAACCCGATAAGCCAAGAGGAGGCCAAAGCTTTTGAAAGTGAAGAGCGGATCATTTGCTTTTGAATGAGGACTTTCCCATTTCGCCAAGCTGATGTCAACAAAGGTTACTCCTACTCTTGGACTGCAGTGTTTATAAAGGCATAAATCTACAGAGCTCATGGCAGGAGAGAGATACACAATAAGCTGCCTTTTTACAAACACCCTGCATTCCCTCAGCTCCATCCCTTACCCTGCCTGTTATTCTTAATCCTTTTGGTGAGTGGGAAGTTGCCCAGGTAAATAATTAATGTTTGTTTGGTGCTTTGAAGATGAAATGCAAAGTGTTAACAGACTAAATCCAGTGGCAGGTGTATGCATTTTGATAAGCGAGTTTAGATTTATTCTGTACAGTGATGTAAATAATCCCTTAATTTATTTATAAACTAAAGACACACACGTACATATGCAAGAAAGGGTGCAAGATGCACAAACTCCACCAGCTCAGAGTATTACCTGCCTCAGAACTGAAAATGAATATACACAGCTTTACCAAAAACAGTATCTATAGTAGTTGCTTGGTGTCAATGTTTTGAACATGAATTCCTTCTTCCCGCCCAGAAATTAGATCCCTATTTCTCCACTGACTACAGGCAGCATTGTAGACACTGCTTTTTTTGTTGTGGTGGTGGGTTTTTTTGGGTGGGTAGAAATGGATGCATCAGGCTCAGATTACTTTCAGTAATCTTTTTTTCCCATATCGAAGCCAATCCATTTTCTTCCGTGCAACCAGAAGTCCTTACTGCCATCACTGTAAAACCATAACACCATTCTGCTTCAGATTTACAGAGGGCTGCATGGAAACAGCTACCTCCTGTTTCCACAGTGTTTGTTCTGGGGGGGGGTCTGGAGAGAAATGTGAACAATTAATTAGCAGGCTGTTCATTGCCTTGGCTCCTGGCCTAGACACCATGCTGGTGGCACCACACCAATATCACGTTGCCCAGCATCGGTGGGGAGAAAGGACAATGGAAAATCAACTGCATCAAGTAGAAATCCTTTCTCCCAGCAACAGGCAGGCACAGAGGAGGATTGAGATTGACTTGGAAAGCTTTTAGTCTATGCTTGAATCAGTGGCCAGAGCAAGGCAAGGGGCAGTAGTACTAATAAAGACCAGCAAGAAAACATTATCCTTCCCCAAATGATGATTGTTTAGGGCGTATAACTTTAGATGCTTTAAAAGAAACCAATTTGCACAAGAGTGGGGTATTTGATTATTTTTCGTGGGAGCTTTATAAATTCAAACTCTATCCCCCACTGTAGGAACATGAAATGGAAAAGCATGAACCAATTTTCCTTCCTTCTCCCATGTTAGCCCCCCTCCCCAGAACTTTGAGAAACAATTGTCCAGTTTCTATCTAACCCACAAAACCTTGGTAGGCTGGAAGAAGAATCTCCAGTTGAAATGCCAAAGCAGTAAACCCTCACTTTCCCATCTCCCAAATCTGCCCCATGAAGCAAAGAAAATGCTTGCTTTGCAAGTCAGAACTTCTCCATTTCCTCTGTGGTAGCAGACCTTTCCCAGCCCTCAGTTCTGTCTATTCTCTTCAGCTCTCTAACACATTTTAAAATACTCATAAGGGCTTCTCACAAAACCTGAAGTTATAAAGAAAAAAAGGGAAGAAAACCAACTTAGTTATTTTTCAGTGGCTTTTCTTCCGTGCCTGTGGTATCAACACTGATTTTTCATAGGGAGACAGATGAGGTTTTTCAACCATGCCAGAGGGAACTCTGCTAACTTGAATGATTTCTGTACCTGAGCCATTTGTTTACTGAAGCAAAGGAGCACACAGTTACAGATGAGCTGGATTTCAATTGCCAAAACATCTGCCAAAGCAAAGCCTTTACAGACTTCTCAGTGACTTTAACAAATCAGAGACTCATGCACCTTGTCAAAGTGTGTTTTTCCAGTCTACTCTGATGGAAGGGAGAAGATAACAGGAGTAAGGAAGGGCCTTCATCAGAGGTGTCATGTACCTGTGTTTCAGGAAGTGTGCTTCTACTTAGCCCTAGTCATGGAATTCTTTGCTCATTTACCAGGTAGAAAATATGTTTAAAACTACAGTTTTCCTATCCATTTCACTAATTGACTAAATTAGCTCCCCCCAAGCTTTCCAGTGCAGTCAAATCTGCCCTTTTTTGGGGCTGGAGCAGCCTTTGGTGTTGTTTGTAGTGACAAGCTCAGCCCTGTTGCAAATCTTGTTCCATATCTGGCTGTTTCCAGGGACAGCAACATTTATGGGGCTGCAGCAGCAAAGTGCAGCCTCAGGGTGAGTGGTGGCAGCATCAAGCCCAGCTCCACGTAGGACACAGTTTGGCACTGGTGACAGTGCCAGAGACAGAGCCAGTCACAGCCACTTCTTTCAGAGGTGATTTTGGGCAGCAAACACTTGTTTGGGCTGGGCTGAAGGTCTGAACACAGCTCACTCTGGGTTTGTCCAACCCAAGGGGTTTCACAGCACCCTGCTGCTCCCAGCTCACCCAGAGCAGGGGGCCTGGCTTCCCCCAGCACATCACAGCCCTGGGAGTCACACTGGGCTATCTGGTTGCTGCTCTGGGAGCAGCCAGACATCCCCTGCTCATCAGCACAGCCTTTCTGGATGAAGCTCTTTGTAGTCTTACCAGCCTGTTTATAAGGGGCGTTGGAGCAACGCTTCTGCAGCCTGCAGTGAGAGCTTTGTTTACTCAGAGACAACTGTAACTTTTAAAAGACTTGTTTGTAATTTCCTGAAGTCTTCTCTGTACACCACGTCATGTTTTTCCACCCATCCACTGTGATAATAAACAGCTTTTTAAAGAACAAACTGCCTGCAAGTGCTTGGGCTCTGCTGAAGCCCTGTCAAGCAGACAGGAACTTCTTGATTTTTTTGAGGCTGGATTGAGATGGGACAGAGACAGCCCAACCAACAGTGTCAGCAGACAAGAGAGAGGAGCTGCCACAGCTGGAGAAAGCCTTTCACAGCTGCCTCTGCCCATGAGGGGCCCTTGCAGCAGCAGGTGCCAATCCAGTCAGGGGCAGCAAGGGAAAGCACGATGGTGCCTCTGGGATGTGCTGCAGCCCTGCTGTGCCCCTGCAGTCCTCCTGCCACACTGCCTGCAGGATCTCTTTGCATTTCCACCTGCTGCTGCTGGGGGCAGAGACTTGCTGGCTTGAGGTGTTAGCACTTGTGTTTGGCTGGTGCAAGCTGTGTGTGTTTACTGGTGCCAGGTGACACTGCAGCCCCAAGGGAGCCCTGCCACAATGCAGTGCAGTTCTGCTCCAGTCACACACTGCCAGGTCTTCAGGAAAGGCTGTTTGTCTGAGCCTGGAGTGGCTCACTTGGTGTCAGACATGTCTCCAGGTGCCAGACCCCACCTTGCAGGGTGGTGCAAGGCCATGTAGCCCTTGCTCTTGAACCACAGCCAGCGCAGGATCCCCCAATCCCACCATCCCAAGCTGAGGGAGCAGTACTGATGCCAAAATACAGCAAGACACCCATGCCTGCTTTTCTGTAGCTTCATTCTGCTCCCTTACCTTGGTTCAGCAGACAAAACCAGGAGCCCACTGCAAATGGCTGCAGTCAGGAGCAAAGGCATCAGAGCCGGGTGAACAGCAGCAAGGGCTGGGTTTGCCACAAGGAAGGAGAGGTCACTGCAGAGTTTTCAGCTGATGGAGCGAGTAATCTCAGCAGGAAAAAGCTGAAGCTGTACACAAAGGCCTTAACTGCTGCTTTAGTAGGTAGAAACAAAGCAGGGGGATTGTGCTAGATGAAAATGGAGGCCGGGCTGGGCGCTGCCAGCTGCACTCAGGGATTCCAAATTTACTCACTCCCAGGAGGAGGTTTCTCCTTGCTTGCTGGAGGCTCTCAGTTGCTCTGCGGCATAGGTCAGCCTTCTGAAAACACAGCGTAGCAACAGTGGCATGTCCTTCCTCACTTGTCAAAGTGGGGACAAAAGGTGAGAGGATGCAGGGAGTGCCACAGGTGCCAGGGGAGTCCTCTCTTTCATCCTGGGAAATTGCTGATCGAATCCCCTGTGAATCTCGACAGGGCCGAGGTCAGCCAGTGTTCATTCTTCACTCCCAGAGGCAAATGAGAGCTGACAGTGCGAGCTGCAGACATTTGAAATAGCTGCCCTCAGGAACACAGGGGGATGTGAAAGCAGGGATGATGCTTCAGAGAAAACAGCAGCTTCAGGATCATCAAGGCATGAGAGGTCACAGCAGGTGGGTTAAGGAATAAAAACTGGTCTTACTCAGCCAGGGGCAAAAACTACAGTCATTGCTTTATACTGGGAAAGCAGGAAATGTCCCGTGCCCTTTGCAGACAGGGAGTCCCTGGGTGATGCACTGGAAACCAGCAGGTTTTGGGCAGTGCTGATGCCACCTCCCCCACTCGAGGCCAGCACCTGCAGGGCTCAAGCAACCCTTTAGGGTGGCAATACATAAATTCCTGCCACACACAGGGCCTGCAGCTGCTGCTGGCACCAGGGCTGCGGGCAGGCGGGCTCCCACCAGCCCCAGGAGGCTGCACATGGGGCAGTGCTGGTCTGAGAAAAGCACCACGCTTGCCCATCCCAGCCGCCACCCAGGCAGCTGGCTCAGGAGGTGGCTGCTGGTGTGGCAGGGCTGGTGATGGGGCACTTCCATCCCTGCAGCGAGCGGCTGTGCCCGAGAGCAAAGCAGCCCTGCTGCGGCAGCATCCCCCTGGCTCCCGTGGGGCAGAGCCAGAGCTCCAGCTCCAGCAAACACCTTGTAAACAACTGCATCATGCCCAGCCTCTCCCGTGCGGGGATTCCTCTTACGCACTGCCTAGGCAGCAACTTAATCAGCTGCTAAAGCCTCGCAAGCCGGGAGACACGGACCTCACAGACCGGAGCAAATGGAGCTGTCAAGTTTTCATGCTGCCATTACCTGCCAGACAGTTTAATCCCGAGTTTAGCAGATGTTAATCCTGGCCCGGGTGACTTGTGAGGAGCAAAGCCGCTCCCTGCAGAAGTCACCCGGGTGTGCAGGAGGAGGGAGCGGGCGAGGAGAGCCCGGCGCCAGGCGGGGTGGGACAGCCCCGCGGTGCTCCCTCTGCCCGGGGACAGAGCCCTGCGGCTCGGGGAGAGGCCGGGCAGCTTCCTCTTCCTCCTGTTTGAAGCCGGCTGAAAGAAACAACTAGGAGGGGAAGGGGGGGGGTTGTTAAAATGTAAACGCATGTTCAAACAAAGCGGTCTGTAAACAGGATGAAACGAAAGTAGGGCAGACGCTCGACACAGAACATGCCTCCAAAGATAAGGGGCCAAATGCGGAGAGGCACCGAGCACCTGCAGCTCCCTGCGGGCTCAGCTGAGATCTGCCTCCTCTACGCTCCTGCCTTTACGAGCAGTGAGTCATCTTTGCGTCAACTGAGGATGGGCTTTTTGCAATTATTTATTTATGTCAAGCCCTCCTCCCTGCCACCATGCATCCCTGATCTCATCCCTCTCAGAAAACAGATGCTTTATTACACGAGGGCTGGAAAACTCCATCTCCCTTGGCTTTTGCTGAGGCTCCTTGTTGCCCAGGGGCTGGCTGGCAAGGAGACAGCAGCAATGAGCTGCACAGCACCTCACAGGCAGTGTGCTCTGTGGCCTTGTTGGGCTTTAGGGACAGCAGCACCTCTCTCCCTGCAGGAGCTGGGAGCCTCCTCTACCGAACAAACACAGCAGGGATGTTTGCAGACACCTGCGGGCTCCAGCCTGCACTGCCTCCCCCACCCCAAGCACAGACACTGCTCAGGTGTCCCAGCCTCAGGAGGAGAATGAGACCTTACAGAACTGGGCACTCAGAAGCCAGCAGAGCACCTTCCCTGTTGAGCTCCTTCCTGCCTGCCTGCTCTCTTTGCTGCAGGCTGTGTCGTGTTTCCCTCTTTCTGCTAGAAGCAGCACAGCATGCAGAAGCGGACACGGACCACTGGCTGTACCAACCAGCAGCGTGTGGCAGCAGGGCCAGGCACACACACACACACGAGCACAGCATCACCATCCATTGCTGACAGTTCCCAGGATGCTGTCCTAGGGAGGCCAGCACAGCATCCCAGTTCACCCTACAGGACAAGCAACCTGGGGCAGAGGTGGCATGTCCCATGTCCCAGCCATAGGGAGGAGGGTAGGATGTGATACCAATAGATGCCACTCATTTGAATTTCACACATGAAATCCTGTACCTACTGAACTGGAATGATTTCCAGCAGATTTTTCTGATGCAGAGCCAAACTTGGCTCTAATTATCAATTGCTTCCATAACACAGCTCAAGACTGAAGAAGAAAACACAGAAATAACCAGCAGTGGAGGAATTCAGGGTTTCCAGAAGGTGGCTGGGGGGAGTGGCTGGGGAAGCGGGGAGGGGTGGTGGAAAAAAAGTTACTCTAACAAAAGATAGGAACATGTTCCTCCATAATTACATCCAACTGTTTCTGGGTGCAGACTTGAATAATTCATGCATTAAAACCATCATCTCCCACAGAGAGAATTGTGATGGCCCGACTGTCACTGCGCTTTGGCAATGGGTTCAGCTACCCCCAGGCTCACCAAAAAGCTTATCTCAAAAGTGGAGCAAGCAAGGACGGACACACAGCTGTGGGGGAACCTGTGCCATAAACCCGTGCACCACATTCCATCAGCAGGCAGTACCAGCCTGCACAAGTCGCCCTGGCTGGGAGCAGCACCCTGTTGGGTTGAGATGCAATACACCCACGCAAGAAGCATCTCCCGCCTGGAGAGTGAACTCCTTTCATTTTCCCCCACATCCTCCACATAACCTTGGTGAAATGCACTTGGTTTTACTCAGAGCACCCACAGCTCCACTCCCAACTAGCGTAGGGGGAGGGGTGTAAAATCACACTTTTCCCTCAGCAGGCTTACCCCATACACTATCCAAAAGCACACACCTCATCTGTGCTCCTGTCCTCATCTCACTTTACACTGAGTACAAGGGCTGCAGCTCCCCAGCTGCCTCCAGGCCAGGCAGGAAGATCTGAGTGGCACCACAGCCAGCCAGGTGTCACAGCCACAGCTACCTGCTGCAGGTGACCTGACTTGGAGAGCTGCAGCTGCTGCCAGAGGAGGAAGTTTCCAGGAGGTCAGCACTGCAGTAGGTGGTGAGAAAGGACTCTCTGCTGCCATCTTTGCCCCATGTTCCTTTTGGTTTTTTTCTTTTGAAACCATCCATGAGTGTCCCTACCTCCCTACTCTAACTTGTGCTACCCAACTTGTGAAGGCCATCATGTCTGCTGAAGGATGCATTAACCAGAGACATCTCACCTCCAGCCTCCAGCCACCCCTGCAGAACAGCAGCTACATCAGCTCTCTTCTGCTGACACCTTCCCTGGCCTGTCACATCACTGCCTGTGGGACAGCTGAGGAGTGAGAGGGACTCAGAGGAGCCAGAGACTGGCCCAGAGGGTCTGCACTCCCACCTGCAGGACTGCAGACAGGTGAGATGCCAAGCTGCTTTTCTGGCTGTGACTCTACACCATGCTTTGCTTTTCCTTTCTCTGCTCCAGCTCGGACTGCAGCACAGACATACAGAAGCTCTGTCCCACAGCAATGCCTCTTTCACCAGTACTTAAAAAAAAAAAATCAACTGGAAGTGTGAGGGAAAGTGTGCTTCAAAAGATTTATTACATATATTTGTACATATTTTACATGAATGGAATGTTAAACATACAACCTAAAAATCAATAAAAAAATATTTTCATTCGTGATTATGTACTGGCAAACCACTGAAGAGAGTACCTTAGAACAACTTAAGTCAACTTGCAATCATACTGCTCAATTAAAAAAAAAAAAAAAACAAACCAACAAAACAAAAAAATGTGTTACATTTACATTAAACATTGCAAATTACATTCTGATTTCTGCTCCGGGTAATGAAGGAAGGTATCTTGTCCATTACCACTGCATGTACAGGTGGCATTTCAGAAGCTAGCATGGACTCCCCTCTAACTCACTGTGGGCAATGTTAGCTCTGTAGGAAGAGGCATATAAAAAAAAGAGAGTATACACTCTGCTCCCTACCAGCAGGTATCTGCCAGAGGGTAGGAAGAGCCAGAATGAGATTTGTAATCAAGGGACAAGGTTAACACTGGATCCCCACTCATTCAGTGCCACACTGCAGCTCTTAGAATTTGTTACAAGTAGTTTTTAAGTAGTTCATTAAAGTATCTCCTTGACAGCTAAGCCACCTCCCTTCTTCCTTGAAAGTTACAGTGCTTTGGCAAGATCAGCTAGGGTAGAATTCTTCACTGTATGGTAATGAATATTCCAGCTTCATCTTAATACACACACAATCACAGAATCAAGCTTTGATGTCTCTTCCTCTTAGAATTTCACACCTTGAGAGCTTGTGACCAGTCATGTTGAGAAGTGCTTACTATGAAATACAACAAATCAGCAATAAAAGGGACAGATTTGAAGGAAAACAAGAGGAACAGGATTCAGCAACAGATTATGTTCTTGCAACATCGGGTTACTTACACTTGAAACTCTGCCAAAATCGAGCAAATCCTATTTATCGTTGCAAAATCTTTGCCAAAGCACACCCAAGGGCAAAAGTCTCTCAAACAAACACACACAGATTAAAAGCTGCCAGAAAGATCAGTGAGTGGTCTGGCTGCCTTCTACTTCTTGTACACTGGCAACTTTTTCGATCCAAGACAGAACCAAGTCCAGCCTTTTTCAGGTGCAGGATATTCCTACGGTGGTTTACATGAGCAAGTCTTCAACAACGAATAATGCCCCACAGTGAGGTAATTTTACAGCTTATCCCATCATCAGCTCTGATGTACTAATTGAGACATGGCTTTACAGAACACAAGGGGCTTGGGAAGCCAGCCTACAACTGTGGAGTAAGATAATCAAATGTAATTTGAGAATATGGACTGGGTTGGTTTTTTTAACCCCCAAGAGGCTAAAACATCTCCAGCTGGATTTTAGAAGCAGGTTAACTTATGCAGAGAAACAGAAATATCACAAATTTTCCATTCAGGAAACAAATCCTGGACATAGTTCTGTTGTGAATTTCTCACACAGAATGTTTTGAATGGCAAAAATTTAAGTGGTAGGAGCTGCATGAAAAAAACCCCACGTTTGGCTGGATTGTAGGAAACCCATAACAAGCCTTCTCTTCCAGTTACAACCTCTTACATCACTTTTACTGATGCCAATGGGATGCCTATCCATATGGGAATATGGCCTAACATACATCACATCTTCAGCTAGGAGGAGAAGAAATCGATACTAAAATGACTTTTAAGCTTGGAAGGGTGGAAAGTGAATCATCAAATATAGTAGCACTCATCAGAATAAGAGATAACCCTCGACTGGCAAAGGTGAGCTGGAAGATCCCAGAGCAGCACTCCTGCACTCCCAGGCACGTGGTAGTCTCTCAGCAGGACTCCCAACTGCACAGCAGAATTAGTAGGTGCAACACAACAATACCAACTTTACACACAAATACTCTCTTTCAATATGGGAAAGCAGCTAAAAGCCACAGAAACTCAAGAGATATCACTGCCTGTATCAAACCAAACATGTTTTGCCACCAAATATGAAGAGAGAATAGTAACATTCAAGTGCCAAGTTCCTTGCTTTTGGTGGAACACAGAAGAAATGGAGCAAGTTTCTAAAGCCCTCACACCGAAAAGGAAGCACATGAAAAGCGTTCTTAAGCACATCTCATGTATTAGACATATCCCTCCAGAAACACCAAAGATCTACATTTCTGAATAAAAATTATCTTTCCCATATTTGCTGAGATTTCAGTCTCCTGGGAGTACATTTAACCAGCTCTCCAGCCTTTCAGCAAGGCTCAATTAAAAAGCCAGTGCTCCTAAAATTAAGAAGTAGGATAAATGTATAAATCTTGAGATTCAGTCATAAACCCCCTTTACATCACAAGGGGGGAAGCAGGGAAAAAAACCAAGGTCACAGGTATCCACCCATGTTTTTGTACGTTGCCTACATGTTTTCCATCCCAAAATACCCCAGTACACTTACCCTCGATTATGACAGCTAACTTGACTACAAATAAGACCATCTGTTTTCGGCTTTATTCCTTCCAAAAATAAAATACCAATAATTTGTGGTGTGCTTCATATTTTTGCTTTTACATCCCACCGAACTCTTTGTGGAACGTACAAACTGAAAGAAAATGAGCTACCTCCTTCCAAAGGGAAGCATTATTATAGATATATTGACTTTTAAGAGCCAGGACAAAGGGTGCCCTGTGCTGACAGCAGTGTTGGCTCTTTTGTTACTTTATGGGGTAAGGTTATTTACAATCCAACTCACAGCCAGCCACCTCCACTATGAACTTCAAAACACAAGTTGCTACTGAAAAGACATGGGTATGTTACAAGTTCAGAAAAATCACACATCTCAAGACACTGTCAAATCTACTCTTCCCCTGCTGGCAAGCAGCATGTTTATGGCAGACCTGAGTATGGGAATTATTTCACACCCTTACACACTTAGGGAAGATATAGGCCAGATGACAGAAAATACTCTGAAACAGCACAGAATTGGCAATCTCAAGATATTTACAGGCAAAGAAGTGAATCGCACCGAAATTGAAGTTATTGCTTCTTGTGGACAAGTGTGGTGTTCCTTGTTTGAGACACGGGACTTGTTTGGTGTTTATTTTCCCCTTCTGAAGCACAGTGAGTCAGCACCCCTGTGAGGACATTTTCAAAATGAAGGTGGTGTCTGTGACTAGAGCTGTGCCTACAGCATGGCCATCACCAGCTGATGGTGACAGAAAGCTTACCTAGGTGAGTTTCCCCGGGTGTTCTCAAACCCAAGCATCGCTCTCGTGCTTCCAGGGTCATTCCAGGCTTGGTCTATGTTACAGGTTTCGAGACAGGAAAACCTCCCATAGTCTTTCAGAAGAGATTTATGGATACCAAGAAGGTCAAACTAAGGCTGACCTTGTACCAGTTCCTCAAATAATCCAAGGAATTGCTGTTCTACTGTGCTGATGGAAGCAGCAATGGACTCTTGCCTGCAAAAGCATCACCAGTGCGATGGCTGCTTTTCCAAAACTGTTCCTAAACGTGGGACAACAGTCCTAACTGCTGGGTCTTTAAATCAGCTACTTCCATCTGAATACAGAAAATGAAGGTTTTTGAGGAAACAGGAGGTGTACTAGAAATACTCACTACCAAAACTGAGCTCCAGTTGTAAACAGATTTATGTCTGCAGTATGCACCTACTTAACCCCCAAGCCAAAGGCTATCTATGACCTCAGAGCACAGGACATCAAAACACTGAGCTACCCCCTTTATATGACTACAGGTGAGTTTCTGTAGGCATGAAGCCAACAGTAAACATTAAATCAATGCAAGTGGAAAAGTTTTACTTTCAGAAGATATCAGGAGTTTAAAACATTGGGAAAGTGGGCCTGCAGGCAACACCACTATTTGAGTGTTACAGGTGCTGTAATTCCTCATCCCCTCCCTCCCTCCCCCAAGATAATACAAGGCAACACAAATATTCTCATTGAAAAAGGACTCTGTACAGGGAACAACTGTACATCTGATGTGACTACAGAATCGAATGTGTGACAAAATGATTCTGCTCCCACTGAAAAAGAGAATTCAACAGGGCTCCAGAGTTACAGGTTCAGCTGAAACCAGTGATGCAAGCCCAAAAGAGTAGAAACTGCACTGGCAATTATGACAATTATCTGGTTTGGACTCCTTTAGATTTGCAGCGTAACAAAGGCATTTTACAGAGCAACATTCAGGAGAAAATGTTATCCAGGGAAGAACTGCTCTTCAAGCAAGGTGGGAGAGTTTAGGAACATGCACTGCACTTGTTCTACAGATAGCAGCAGTTGCTCCTGTTCTTTGCCCTTTTTGATATGAATCACAGCAGCAACAGAGAGAAATGTGTACTTAAAAAAAAAAAATCCCAGAATTATTTATGTACAAGAAAAACATTTGAAGTGTTGTGCAACTTATTTTAACTATTCAAACTCACTAAGAATGCTGTTGCTAATAAATATTCATAAATTCTTCCTTGTATTGTGAAATTCAGAAACTACTACACTTAATTCTCAATATAAAAGGTATCCTCTAAACCCTGATATCTGTTCCAGTTTATTGTCTTTTTTTTCCCTGTCTTTTTTTTTTCTTTTAAATTATTTATTTTAACTGTGATACTCTGTGGGAGCTAATATTTATCCACAGTTTTACTCGGTGTACCCACCCAGAGATATCCTGTGTTTTGTAGAGCTCTGGTTATACCAATATAATACAATAAAATAATAATAAATTAAAGAAATGTAGATGCATTAAAAAAAGAAAGAAAGAAAGAAAGAAAAAACCCAAACAAAACAAAAACCCACACTGTCAAATGCTGGTCTCCAGACGAAGACACCAAGGGTTTAGATGCAAAGTACTACAGATCCTGCCACCAAAAGAACATTTAAACATGGAAACATGAACTTGCACACGTTTGAAAAATTAAACACAAATCCCACCTGGATGTCATCTCGCCCATGCCTATAAAAACCTCTCGCTGTTCCTACATTTGCAGTTATTAATTTACACCTCAGGAGGCAGCCTGGAGATGAGAGTAGTACAATAAAATAATTACCTGAAACATCTTTAAAAAAATACCCGTTAAACAAATTACCTTAACTGGCAGCACTTAAAATTGGTAATTCTTTTCTTTTTCCTATTTTAAAAAAAGTTGCATAGCTGTAAGATTTTGCTTTGCTGCATTTCTTTCTGTCGTTTTTACTCACAAGCAGTAAAAGAGACGTTTTAGTTACTTAAATAGCGATACAATGTGCAGATTTCAACAATCTCTATAGCTTGATCAATATAAATTAGTTACCTGTCTTGGTTTTACTCTTTGGACTGCATTGTGACAAAGGTTTAGTTACAAAACTTTGAAATACAGTATTCCTACGCAGAGCGGTTTATGTTTTCTGTTCTTGAAAAAAGTGAAGAACATAAAACAGGGTGTGAATTCAGTAAATTAAGGTCACACTGTTAGCTTTTATTTAGTTTGCCATTTGCTGTTCTTCAGCCAATGAGAAGGTGAAAACGTTCCCACTCAAATCTGGGGCCGTCCTCCTGCAAGGGTCTCAGATAGCACGTATCGAACGTCTCCACTTCCACTGGAGGCAGTAGGAAACATGTCCAATAACTCGCTTCTTCACAGAACCAGAAGTTAGGCTGAAATTAGGAACTTTGGCCTTCGATACAAAAGAGTGTCAGTAATGTCTGTGGGGAGTCGATTGTTACAGGATGTGCAGCATTTTCAAGATCCCTGTGTGTCCTTTGCATGAGTGTTTGGTATACCGAGCACTACTGGCAAGTAACGGTGTCTGCGATGCTTTCTCCGTGTCACTGTCCGTCTTTGCCTTTTTCAGCCGCAAAGAGCTCTAAGTCTCAAGCCAGGCACGCTGTGTTCAGCAAGGGAACCTCACATCTCTTATGTCTTCTGATCAGTGGAAGCAGCTGTTGGAAAAGCAGAAGACAAAATACTGTCGTTTCAGCACAGAAACCACTCAAACAGCATGAGCACAACCACTGTGTTTTCCTTCCCCTTTTTCCTAAGCCCCCACTTATCACCATCCCTGCTATGAAAAAGGCAAATAGAATTTAACACCAGGCTGGACAGCCATGAGCAGGTACAGAGATAGAGGTGTTCATGAACAGCAGGCAGGCTTCTGCCACAACCAGAGATTGGGGGCACTATTGGTAATGTGTTTGTTTATTCACTTTGGCAAACACTGCCCTGAGGTTAAAATGATTTATCCCCATAGCAGGATACCTTCCCTGAGGTTTTCTCTGCTACCCCTACAGCACAGACACATGAAGCAATGTGAAACAAATGCACATATAAATGCCAGTGATGAATACTTCAGATTTTTTAAAATTTCCCTCAGAACAACAAACCCAAACTCTCAGCTACCAGACAGAATTTCAGATATCTCTATTTCTCTAAAAATTATGATGATTGTTGGTGTGCTTTGCAACGCTTAAGGGCAGTAGTTTAATGTAAGATAAAGTTTCTGAGTTAGTCAACTTAAGAATAAAACTATCCTTTAAGTTTTTAACACAGATTGCAGATTTGCAATCATTAACACATAACATAAGCTGGAAAAATGTAAACTTCTGTGAGATAGGATGGCTAGAAACATGTCAATATTTTTTATTTATTTATATGCTTTAAGCATTCTGGAATGCATTAACATGAAAGTAGTTTTGAAAATACCTAGCTTCAACTTTTTCAAATGATTCCAAAAGCTTTCTGTCAGAAATACATGCCAGTACTCATGGAACAATCCAAAATTACACAACTATATTATTTTAATTTTGTTTCATTTCTATGGAAAATTGCTCTTAAAAAGTTAATGCTAAAGCTTTCTTGACACTGACTTGCCACTTTCCAGTACTAAAACTGGAAAGACAATGCCATGTAAGGATGTAGAAACCTTTTGCCTATATTGCAATATATATCAATGCTTACTGATTAATACTGTAGTTCTGAGACACAGTAGCAAAGTCACAAATAAAAAGAAATAGTATGGTTATGTCAGATAATCAAGATATTTATTGTTGGAACAATAAATAAACATTACCTAAAAATATGAATCTTGTCTTAATCTGATGGATGCTCAGGGCAAGATCTATTTACTTCAAACCATTCATCTATGCAGCTGTTGGATACAAGACAAAAAATGAAAACAGTTGATAAGAATATCAGTAGCATTTTGCAGCAGGATAACAAATATAAATTGGTTTCTCAATTTCAGTGACTAGTAGAATTTTATACTATATAAAGAAGTATTTGCATATGCACACATCACTGAAAAAATTAATAACCCCAAACCACAGTAATATTTAGGTATTAAACACTGTTGAAAACCCAAATTTTTTAAGTTTTAAAATTTTCTAAGGAAGCATTTTACAAATTACAGATTTTATACACAGGTTAATTCACTACTAACATTTTCATCTTGATTATATCATTCATTGACATTTTACTTTCTGTAAAGTACAGACAAAATATGAAACAAGTTTAAAATGCATTCCCCCCTCTCCCTGCCCAACTCTATTAGCATTTGAGAAAACTTAAACCCACATGACCTAAGCTCCTCAGCCATGATGCACACTCCTTCCCCATCCAGGTGATTTTGCAAGAATGAGAAGACTGTAGCAGGGAAAATTAACTTCAAATATATTTGCGGGAGATGCAGAAAGATGTCATTTAAAAAAAACATCTTTCAAGTTGCTGCTACTGTTTCTTTGTTGTTTGTTTTTAAAGGCAAAAAGCAACTAAGTCTTAGCACTTCTTTAATCACCCCTTAAAAAGAGTTACCCTGTAAATGCAACCTTCTGAACTGTTATGTCCACCCTAAGGAATACTTGCCCTTTATGATATATGCAGAGGCAAGGCAGCCGGGCTATAGTATCTCCTTGCTGCAGCTCTTCCAGGCATATTGCACACTCCCCAGCATCTTTACTCAGCACATCCTCTGAGGAAAGAGCACAACGTGAAATGGGTAAAAATCAGACTACAAGCAAAAGGTTCTTTCTTCAGAACATCAAGGGCAGCTACAGAAGAAGGTATTTTTGGTCCTGCAGCAAGGTAAGGATCAGTGGCACACCAGCTGACTTACGATTCACGATGAGAACCCATGCTCAGTCTTCAACATGGAGGTTAAGTTCAAGCCTGAATGTAACATTTCTCTGGACAGGGCACTGTAAGTAACTAGGTGAAGTCCTTCCTAACTTCTTAACAATTAGCCTGTCATTTGCTTTTTCTACTCTCCTACTTATTTCTCTTCTATACATTTGGCTTTCTTTGATGAGCCTTGCTGTTACTCATATTTCACACCTTCAACCTCTTCTCACCATGCTAGCATGTTCTACATCCCATCCAGCTTTTTCTCAGTGTAAAGTATGCAGTTGTTCACCACAGGAATGTGAGATTTCCATGAAGGAAAGATCATCGATGTATGGCTCCAGTGACTTCTGGAGACACTGAATTTTTTGCAGCATTTCCAAGTCCCGGAACAAAGGAGGAAAAAGTAAGTTAGTAGGAATGCAAAAGAGTTGGCTTTCACTAAGAAGTTTCTGGGAAAACATATTATTTTTAATAAAAACCTTCTCTCTTGGACACTTCTCTTAGCCAGAATGTGGGATGCAGAAATCAGTCTTAGCATGAAGCTAAACAGAAGATCACGTAAGTCCCTGTTTGCCAGATGCAGATTAGACAGTGTCCCAGTTGGACACAACCTCACAGAATCCACAGGGCACTCCCAACAAGACACCACAGCAACCAAAGTGGCAGATCAGAAAGGTGCACACAGAAGGGGCAAAGTAAAGCCCATGTGTTCAAGTTTCCATGGTTTCATGGGAAAAGCTTCCCTTTTTTGCCAAAAGGCACCTTGTGTGATTGCTTATGGAGAGCACCTTTTGCAGCTATGACTGAAAAAACCAGCTGGGCTGTTCTCTCCAGGGGCTCCAATACTCACCCCACTGGCATTCCAGACACAGAGAATGACAGACAGCTAGAAAGCTACCATGGCAGCAAGAAAGTAAAAGGAAATTCAGTCTACATTGTTTCCACTGAATGACAGCCAGCTGTCTTGCAGGTGCTTGAGTTTCTAAAGCAGTGCTTATTTCAGTCTCCACTATATTCATTGCTTATAATAAAAATACTGTGTAATGCCACATGTGTGGCACCTTCATGGAGATGCGAAAAATATCTAACATGAAGTGTACTCCTATAAAGAAAAATATTCAAAACGAAATAATACACTATATCCACCACAACAAAGAAAATTATTAACATGTATTTTACACACGGTAACATTATTGGTGGGGGTCATATTAAAAAAAAACCTCCTGTTGTTCTATCAGAACCTGTAAGCTTCTCAGATCATTAGAGATACTATGGAGATAAGGTAATTTAAAACAATACAAAAAATTTTAAGAATTCTTATTTGTCAACTTGCCAGAAGAGAGTGCTAAGGATAAATACTTCATTGAGATTGGATTTTGTTGTTTGGGTTTTCTTTTTTCTAATAAAAAGATATTCTAATAACTGACACCAGGAGGCAAACACTCTCCAAAGACTGTCAGGTAAAGACTGATATCTCTGTAGCATGACACTCAGACTTTACCCTCCTAAACCACCTCTTTGCACAACTTCACAAGAACTCCTGTGAGCAGTTCTCACAGTTAGGTTGTAGGAAGCAGCACCATTAATGATTCAAGCATGTATTATACATACAGAGCATACTTAATAAAAGCAATTTTTTCCGTGGAGTCCCTTTATCAGATCAGCAATTGCCACCCAAACCAAAATGGAACTAAGATATCTCTAGTGAATTAAATCCCAGTCTCACTCCCTCAAGCACTCTCCAGAGGGAAGCATTTAGTCAAGCTTTGATAGGAGAAATTAAAAAGCTGTTGGATTAAAATATATTTATAAAAGAAAGTATTCCTGTGAACGGCTTGCCCATCGTTCTCTATTGTACCTGGTCTGGCTTATCCTGCACTCCCCAGACTGCACAATGCTTGGGTCTGAGCTCCCACTGAGCAATTTAACAAGGTTCTGTACCTTTTGGCTAATGTTAGGGCACCGTGCCAATTTAAACATTTGTATCTCCCACCAGCCCTGGCCTAAATGTCTGACACTCCTTTTATTTTCCCTCTGGTTTTCCTCTACTCTTCCTCTTGCCAATACCGGCCCTACTACACAAGTCCCCAGCAAGCAGCTTGGTGCCTCTCTGGCTTCACCCCAGGCTTTCCAACTGGGATGAGGCACCAGGCACACACTGGGCTCTGCCCAGCCATGCCAGAGGGAGCTGGTGCGAAGGACGCCTGGCACGGACCGGACCTCAGGAGCACGGTGCAGTTCTGCCAGCCCTGCAGAAGAGCTTATGTTAACAGGTCTCAGTGCTCCTCCTCCTCTGGAATACTGAGCCATCAGCATTCCCTGCTTGTGTTAATAACCTCATGAATCCTACCTAAGGCTCTTGAATGTAAATACTGAAGGAATGAGTACAAAAAAACAACTGCTGTAAATGCCCAGGTATAATTTGCACGTTTAACATACTCCAAGCCCATATAATTAAGCTCATCATTAATTATACATGTAGAGTGATGACAGCAAAACCAAATCCTTCACAGGCTTACAACACCTCGGATCTGACTACCTTTTGACCATTTCAGGTGATTCAGATCATCAATCTCAGACAAAGAAAAAGGTGTGAATAATCCTGTTAGACCTGGATCTGGTCAGAATTTGTTCTGAACTTGTTTTATACAGCACTCTCCTACACCAACACTGGCTTGTATCAGATGGAAGTCAGTTTAAGGGCCATTTAACAATGACTTTTAAACATATCTGTTACAGAAAAACCTGTATATCATTTTGCACAGAACCACTGCAGTATGAAGAGGTTTTTTGTTTCCATCTTTTCCTGCAGCACAGTGATTCAGCAGACACATTTTTTATAATTTTTCCCTTAAAAAATGCAAACAAAAAACAAAACACACCAACCAAAAGAAAGAGTAAAGCACCTTAAAACTTCATCAGTGTTATGATTAAGACATTCATATTGGTGTATTACCTAAAGGAAAGTGGGAATAAGAAATAAGCCACATTTTTCCATTTTGCCCACATGTGGGTACATACACAAATACCACACCCCCACATCCACGTGCACTGCACCAAACAGGAGATAAACACTCCTCCACCTTCCCAGCTACTTGAACAAGTATTCACTAGCCAAAGACTGGTGTCAAAGATGAAATCTTGCAAAAGAGCATAGTATATAACCTTCTGAGCCTGCTCAAGTACTTCTTCCTCTTCTCCTCTATATCTGGTTACTACTGGTTTAGCTTCTGGTTATCAGTAATTTTTCCTCCTAAACTTCTGCTTTTAACTTTACTGGAAAATAAATTCTACTCCATTTCTGCATTTATAGCAAATTAGGTAGTACAAGATTAAAAACCAGGCATCCTGGCAATTTTGCACATACTTTATCAATTAAAAACTTTCCTAGAACTTTCAAAAATACGTCCAATAATTATGAAAGCCACCAACTCAGCCATGATTTGGACTATAGGCAATATCTGTGTTTTTAAACTGAGGACTGCAAAAGTACATGCCCTGCATACCTTCTACATAAGGTAATTAAAATCTGTGCTGCTACTTTTTGTTTTTCCTTTTAAAACACAGGCAGATATAGCCCTAGGCTCAAGAAACCTGAAGTCACAAATCATGGAGATGTCAATGTACTTGGGGAGATATCACTTTATAGCTGCAGTATTTTACTCTTCTCTGGGCATTCACTGGAAACGGAACACCAAGTTAGAAACACCTTGACCCAATTCAGTATGACAACTTCTCAAAATGTCTGTATTTTTTCGAAAATATAAGACCTTAAATGTCTGTAGAAGCTGCCACCACAACTAGCTTACTAGTGAAGGACACCACAAAGGTCAACCCTTTTGGGAACACAACTGAAACTTAACTGAAACATACCTTTTGAACAGTACTGTGTCAGCACTAAAATTGGTTTAAAAATAGCCATTAAAAATATCAATGAAGCTTTATTAAACAGTACAGAATTATCATGTATCTGTTACACATTTATTCAATTTTGAAGCTGACGACTAAAAACTGCCTCAGTAAAGTACTAGAGACTGTCTTTGCTTGTTTTTAAATTATGTAGAGCTCTAGACATCTAGAAGCCAGTACATATGTTCACATGTATAGCATTAATTCATCCATATTGCAGAATTTATTCTACATTTTTACTATCACCTCTGCTGATATCACAAGGAGTCAAGAAGGACCTACACATTTCCACAGGTATCTTACTATTCAGCAGCCAGCAAGCACGTGGGTATTTCTAAGTGTGATTACACACTTATTAAATGCTACTGACTTGATTTACTAAATCTTCATGGCTTCTGTCACATCTGTTTTTCTCCCTCTCCATTTCTTTCTGGTAGTTTCTTACTATGCTTTCCCCCCCTTCGCTAAAATGTGTTCTCTCTAGACCTGTATTTTCTATCGCTCCTCCCGCCCTCCATCATCTCATTTAATTTTGTGTTGCAAAGCAGGCACTAGAGAAAAGATGGAGAGAAATATTATTAACTATCTGATACAAATAATATGGACAGCCTTCTTGTATGGGGTTAATATCCCTGGGAGAAGTAGACACTAGAATGGAAGGAAAACCATCATGCAGGATGTGCTTCTCTTACGTAGCTCAGCTACTGTCTTTGCAAACTGGTATTGACTGCAACCAAAACCTGTCCTTCCCAGTCCACCCTAAGCACTAGGAGAGCCAGCAGTTTCTTTGATCTTCCAGCTGTTTTTCAGTACTCTGGCTGCCACAAGAGGAACACTCTTGATTCTCTACAGATCATTCCTGGATGACCAGGTCAGCCATCCGCTGCTGCTCAAAAGTTGAGGCAGAAATACACCCTGAAGGAGAGCTGATTCTTTACTGCTCAGAGCTCTCAATAGCAGGAGGAACATCATTCAGTTTTCACTGCCCATGCTTATTGTGCCACTCAGCTTTCACAGCTACAGGGCCGGCCAGCAGATTGAGCAAGGCACAGCTGAAGCCATTACCTTAGTTCCCCTATGAAGATTGCACCTTCACAGCCAGAAGTGGAACTTCCACTGCCCTCAGCAGGGAACACACCTTCTGAAGAAGCAGTGGGTTCCTGATTAGAAACATTTCATGTTGCTCTAATATAAGCAGCCTCCTCTGGATCAGATGTAAAAGGGAAGATATTTAACATCCAATGTTGTAACTTGTACCAGAGCTAAGAAGTTTTCAGGATTCACAACACCACAAAGTTGAGCGGGTGGGAATTCAGTATTAAGCTCTCCTGAATAACTTCAATCCAAATTCCCTTTTATACTGCTGAAAAAAACCCAATACCCTTGTGCCAAGCAAACAAGCTCAGGTTGCAACTTTTTGTGCATACAATAACCCCAAACACCACTGCATGACTTATGTGGTAATACCTAGAACTTAAGCAATCCAAAAATACCTTCCCAGCCACAACACACAAAAACTAAACCTCTCTAAAGCAAGCTAACAAGCTACAACAAATGTGACACTTCATCAAATGCTGCCAAAGTGCTTGATAAATTGCTGGGTTGGAGGAGGTTGTGATGTTTGGCATCTCACTCTTCACCTCTTCCAACACAGCAGCCCATTACAATTTCCTACTCAAAGTCCAAGCATCATCCTTGTTTTCCCCTTCCCTCTCATGTTGCTCAGTGTTGGTCCAGGTCTGAGATAGCTCTATACAAAGAGATACCCATCATGAAAGACTTCCTGCACAAACATTGTCTGCAGTCTTTGGTGCTCCCTCTTCTTAAAACACAAAAGCAAAGGGGAGGGAGCACACAAAACAAAGGGAAAGTCGCACAAGAAAAATATTTGCAGAATAAGGCCTAAGTGGTAATACTTGTATAGCAACACCAGGCTAAGATAGAAGGAGGTGGCTGCAGAGGTTTCATTGTTTCTTAGCTAACCCACATTTGAAGAACTGGATTTAAATTTTTGTGGGACATTCTGAGCTTAGTAAATTCTGAGAAATGGCTAGATGCTTCCTGTTCAGACAGATAACAATCGGGTCTATGGTAGAGAAAAAATACTTCTGGTTAGATAAAGATAAAAACTGAAATAGTAGTGATAGAAATACATTTTAGAGAGCAGGAGTAAAAAAGCCTGTGTTGTGTAGTTGTAGTTTGCCTAAACGGTATGACACAGGGTGTCAATACAAGTTATGGTTCTGGAAAAAAAAAATTAAATCCCAAGTATAAATAATACAGCTCTAATACAATGTCCAATTAAGGTATCTTGCTTGCAGACAAAGTCAAGATTGCACCTCAAAGCTCCCAGTGAAAAGCAAGGCTTTGCAAAAAAAAGGCCAAGTAGTCAGAGAAATAAAGCTCCTCACTTCCAAGCACCAACACCCACAGACATTCCTGTGCTATCATGATCAGTGTACCAGCTTTCTCAGTCCATATTTATACTTCTGGCAGAAACTGTTGGGATGAAATAGGTATTTATACTAGATAAATTATATCAGCCCAACTGAACATGAAATGTCTTGTCCTCCTATCTTGAAATTTATTGCCAGTGACTGTGCCTTTCCACAGTAATTCAAGATTTGCTCTCAATACAATTATCTGATTGACTCTAAAACTTCTGCTTAAGTCTTTCCAACGTCACTTTAATTGGTCTGCTTGCAGTTTAAGATATCTTTGGACATTAAATCACCTCAAGGTAGCGAAATAACTTTCTCTGTTGCACTGACTTCTAGAGACAAGTTCCATTCACCACATTTGTAAGTACCAAGTCTTTAAATTGTCAAATTTTAGCCCAGGCATGGACCAAAGAGCTGCACCTTTTCACAAATAAACCACAAATAAACAGTCTTGTCCTCCAGAACGTGATGTCAAGAAACTTTATGCCAGCCTTACCCATCTTGTAATAAGTCCCCACTTCAAGTGAACTGACATGTATTTGTTTTTTGAATGACACAGGAGTTACCTTGAAGAGTACAGGCTGTGTTTTGTCCCAAGGCTTACCCTGCTCCCGTGAGAAACATTGCTTCTGGGAGATAATACTTCTAACTATTGCCTTCTCAGGAAGGGATTGGGTGGAAAAGTCTTGAATGCAGCCCTAGAGCTGCATTGTGCCCCACCGTGAAATCCCACCAGGAACGTTGTAGCCCAGCACATGGTGCCTGAAACAAAGCTGCTCACTGCAGCACATGGAATAAGGAAGCTGCCTTCAGGCTGTTTTCTTGGCTTTTCATCAGTATTACATGACCTCTCAGGTTATCGGGTGTTAATCTTGGATGTCAGGAGTTAAAAGCAGCATGTAAAGGGGGAGAACCCACAAGAAACAAAACAGCAGCAAAACAAGATACCTTAGGAAACAGTGTAAAGAAAGAATCACTTGGGGAATACATCCTCTGTGGCTCCCATCAGGTAAGAATGATTTACATTTCTCAAGGCTGAGTTTACCATCAAAAAGGATCTTACACCACAAGTATGCTACAAAAGGAGGAGTGGTTGATTAAATGGCCAGAGGCAACCAGCATGTATTGCTGACAGTCTGCTGCATTTAAAGAGGATTGTTTCTTACAGGGAGCTGGAGATAGAGCTGGGATGAAGGAAACTTACAGAAGCAGGCAAGAAAGAATAGAAGCGTGAGATCCACGTATGCAGCTCTTCTATTGTTTTTCTTTGTTCAGGAGTAAAACAAAGCAAAATATTTAAGTGCTACTTATATGCACCCACCAATCCATACTAGTACTAAGAAACTGCTAAAGTAGATGAAAAGGCCTGTTAAAAACCTGGGACTGCAATCCAGAAATCCAGGTCAAAGCGGAGTGAGCCATAGTTTCAGCTTAAGCAACGGGCAGGGTTACCAAGATTGGTACACTCACAAAAAAATGAGAGAGACCCTAATTCCAGCTTGTCTTGCATAGCAGATAACTTCTTTACCAAAGGTAAAGAAACAAAACCCAAAACCAAACAAATGTAAACCCAAACCCACCCAACCAAATAATGAAAACAACAAAAAGATCCCAACCCCACCACAACCAGCCAGGCATATAACCCAAAGAATATTTATCTATAGAACCTTCTTGTGGTAGCAAATTACTTGGGTATCTGAGTTACTGATTTCATGAAGAAAAACTACCATTATGGTCAGGAGAAAGGTAAAGAATTCCTTACAAATACAATGCAGAGACAGGTCTCTTCCAATAACCATCAGAAGGAAGACTTTGCCCTGATGCTGTAAGTCTGTTAAAATGAGCGACTTTTCCAAACCAAGACTGGATGCTATCACCAACAACGTTCTTAAAAACCTGGCAGGTAAGGCAGAGCACGGATGTGGCAGAGGAAACAACAGAAGGTGACTGTCTGATGAAGCTGGAGGAAAGAACTAAGTTGGATGAGATCTCACAAGTGCAGGATGTTGATGTGGCTGTTCAAAAAGATCCCCACAGAGTTTAGGAAATCCCTTTTGCTTTGTCAGCTTTTTTAGGTGACTGAATTTATTTTATCCCCAACACAAAAGGAGACCAAAAAGATTTCCAAATGGCAAGTATTCAACCATTCACCATCACTGAAAACTGTGGCCAGAAGCCAGAGTTGCTTTGCAGAGATTTTCAAAAAAGAAGTTTCATTCTTTGTGCTCTACAATAAACTAGGAGTGTGATGGGGACACGCTGGCCTAATGAAATCTGTGTGAACTCTCACCTGACAGAAGGCAGATAAAACAAGCGCATCAAAAAACTTCACAGAAGGGAAGGGCAGGGCAGGAAGTGTCCCCAGACACCAGAGGCAGAGAGAGGGAATGAAGAGAAGCAGCACAGATGAAGTTATCTATCCTATTAGTCTAGGCAGTATGGGTTACTTTAATGGTGACTCATTGTGAAGTTGGATGAAGGATTTGATTCCATGTTTTGTTCACTGTCCTTTTTCAGGTTCCTATTTCAGGCTTCCTACAGGTGCCCTGAGCACAATGAGTTTTGCCAAGTCTTTTTTCCAGTCTTTTAACATTGGCCAAGGAACTGATTCATTGCAAGCTCGCAGAGGAATTTGGTTTGATCTGATGCAAAATGAGTGCATAGGGAGATGGCATGAAAGCTGAAACTATGAGCCTAAGGTAAAACAGAAGGAGGGGGAGAAAAGCAGGTGTGTGTGACTAAGACACTATTCCTAGGGAATTTACGGTGCATTACCAAGCAGCACACAATGAAAACACTGGTGCCAAAACTCAGTGTGCACAAAGTCTGGCTTACTAACCCCAGTGCCAGGTGCTAGGCCTAGAAGGTACTTCTCCCAGCAGGCTCCAGATCAGCCTTCTCCAGGTTCACACAATGTCTGGTGTTAATGTGCATACATGGGACAAGGATATAAATCACTGAATAATTTTTACTTGTCTGTCTTTTCACAGCAGACAGACTGCTTTTTACAAGCTATTCCTATTCTAAATGCAATTATCCTTGTGATAGAGATGGAATGCAAAACACATCTGAATGCAAAAGGTTCTGATAACATCATATATTGAGTCAGAGTTTTCAAAGTTATCTCTATTTTTCTACTCTACACTAACCCATTATCCAGTATTATAATTTATTGCAGCAAGCATAGAGATACAGTATTTCTGGTGCTAACAGGTACCTACAGGTCATTACCATTCCAGTGAGATACTGACTATGTAGGTATTGAATTGCAAGAGGAGGGAAAAAACCCCAAACAAAAACCAAACCACCAATAAACCTTCCTTTAAATTTTAAAGCAACCAAGTGAAATAAAAAAGCACAATTACAACAGTGTTCAGCAAGCATGATCATTCACAAACAATGACACAAAAAGATTAACATGGAAGATATGTTTAAAAAAACAAAAGTCCTCAAAGACACTGCTCCAGTATTTGTTTCAAGTTACATGCCCATAGTCTGGCAATATATTTCTACAGCCATATTAAGGTGGTTTTTTCACCTCCTTTTTTTTTTTTCAATTTAGAGGCTATCAAAACTATTGAACACCATTATGACATCATTTCAACTATTAAAGCCATAGATTAAAACAGACTTCCTTGGAACTGGGGAAAAGAAAAAAATATAAGTGTTAACCAAACTATTCCTTCCTCCCTCTCTTTGTTCCAAACAAATAAACATTATTTATGGGCTAAAAATTAACAGTGAATTCTATGTTCTTGCTCAGCTACACAGGGACTATCAAATGCCTAACATTACACATGAACAGTATCTAATGAAACTTCACACAAGGAAGGAGGGCATGAGGAACATGGTCAAAATGATGAAAATCTGATACGGCTTCAAATTACAGATAGCTGTTAGTGCTGGGTTAAAATGGAACTTGAGGTTTTTATGAGGACATTTTAACAAGGTTTCATGAGTGTTAATATAGTTCAGCACTAAACACCAGTGAAGTTTCTCGTGTTTCAGCTGTATGTTAGAACTTGGGGTTATTTCTGAAGCTGAGCAACAAAGTTATGCAAACTTTGGGGAGCAAGGAGGTTCCCCCAGGGAGGATACAATAGGCAAGTCTATTTTGTACCTGTGTCAGTAGGTGTTTTACAGCCTGTTCTAGAATCACTGAATTTTGTTAAAAATACTAGAAACCAGCAATCTTTTCCCCTGTGTAAGCAGTGAAAACAATCCCAAATTTACAAGTGAGAGTACTCTATCACAGCAGCCGTGTTCTCACCCAGCTTGCTTCTGAAGAGTTTGGCTTGTTTTATCACTGAAGTCCCCTACAAAAGCTGGACTGACTTCTTTTCTGCATTGAAGGGCTGAGTCTGCACCTCAGAAGCACAAGACTATATAAGTAATCAAAGGGTAGCAGGTTTTAAAGCAACATTTTAATCTGGACAAAAAAATAAATTACAAATGACATTTCAGGCAATCCTTTCAAATTGATTTGCCCTTGGGGCAGTTTCTGAGCCAGGAGTGCCTCTTACTCTTTTATACTTCTTTAGGGGGAAAAAAGAGAAAGCCCTGATCTGCAAGTAATCTGTATTAGTTCCTGCAAAACAGTGAAGAATTTAGGGAAGGAAATACCACGAAAATCCTACACAGATCACTGAATCTCAGTGAGATGTAGTCTGGCATTCATTTTTTAAAACCTAATGATTTCTAGTAGTTTTATTTCAAAATCCAGCAAATGAGATCCATTTTCTATGATTAGAAAAAGGATATTTTCAAGGTTTTGTCTCCACAGGGCAACTAAGAAAAAAAAAAAAAAAGAAGAGCAGATTGCTGCTAGCAAATGAGTAAATTCTTAAGGTTTTAGAGGTATCAGCTTCAAAGACTGCAGAATTACCGTACAAAACTAGCAAAACTAGGAACATGATTTCCCCCGGAGGCAGGTTCCCAGCAGTCACAAGACTGCAGCAGTTGCAGACGCGATTTATGACATCCTCGGAATGACCTCTCGCAGCTAAAGACTGATTAAGTGCGAGGCATGGAAGGTAGCTCCCGTCTGCCCGCATCACATGATGCGGAGTCGCGGCGCGGGCAGCGGCGGCCCCGGGCTCGCTGCTGCTGCAGGCGGCACTGCGCTGCCCTTACGTAAGAGCGGCACCGAGCCCGCGGCGGCCGCTCCCCGGCCCTGCTCCTCGCGGCGCTGCTCCGCAGGTGCGGCTCTTTTTCTAGGGCGAGAACCGTCGTTTGACTTCAGCAGCAACAACTTGAGCTATTCAGCCCGTGAATGATCGCATTTTCTCTGTTTCTTTCAGAAACAGGCTTGTGTTCTACAGCTGTCAAAAGCTTTACTTTATTTATCCAGTGCTGCATATAAAATATTCCCATGGCACAGGTATGCATTTATATAAAGGCAATCCCAGTGTACTGAGAAAAAAAAAAAATTTCCTGCTCTCACGAACTGAATTAAGTATGAGGTGACATTGCTGCTATTTTGGCTAGGAGTCATTTGCCACAGCTTTGTCACAGCAAGTTCGGTCTAGCAGATTTAGACCCGGCCAAAGGGAAAGCATGCAGAAAATACTTCTCCCCAAAGGTTTGCTGAAAGACTAAGTCACATGCACAACAAATCAGAAAAGTTTAAGGCATTAATAGGTGTGATCTCTGCAGCGTGTCCTTCTCAGCAGGATCCAAGCACGTCAACTTCATTACAGAAGAAAGAAAACCCAGCATCATCCATAGAGCATTTCCAACCTGAACCGTGAAAGTGAGCTGTCATAGCTTATTTACAAATCTATATCCCCCTTTCTCTTGCACGAAAAGTGAAATAATAAGCGATATTGATACCTCAACCACCACCACTACATCTCCAAGAGTATATCTTCCTGAGATAAATGGTGCAGTGTGCAGTTCTGGGAATTGCTGCTCCAGACATTCCAAGTACTTCCCTGTCAGTTACACTGTGTTCCCATTTGATGAGCCTTCTTCACAGCCACACCATTACAAACACACAGCTTACTCCTCTGGCTCCATAGCAAAGGGCTGACAGTTTGTGGGTGTGGAGGCAAGATAAGAGACTGCAGCCTCTAAAAGTGCTGCAACTTCACACTGTAACAGAGTGACCCAGTTCATCCAGTGACTGAGGCTGGAATGGGGTCACTGAAGCAGGTCCTACCTCCTCCCTGTAGGAGGCGGGCACAGGTTGCACAAGTTGAACTTGAGTGTGGTTTTATTTAGTGACATTTATCAGCATCACGCTTTAAGATGAACAGCCTCCCTTCCCAACAAACCTGAAATGTAATAGGATGCTTTTGCAGTGCTGCTCTTCTGTGAGGTACCAAAAACTGTTGAAGGAGAGATTTGGGATGGTGGGAATACAGCTTTACTGAACAAATAGAGGAAGAAATTAAGTTTGCCACTCTTCCTCTTGGCAGTCTGGTTTGGACAAGTAGCTATCTTTGGCCTAGACTGGTGAACATCAGTCAAAGTTCTTGTTCAAACATTATCAACGATTCTTAAAGGGAGAAAGTACAAACCAGTCTATATTTTAATCAAACATTACTTGAAACACAATCTCTCTTCTTAAAATGACAATTCCCTCCTCAAATTTAATAATGATTTGCAAGACAAGTTATGAAAAGTCTGAGCTGATATTACATTAATTCACAGAAGAACATCTCTGCAAATGTCTGAGATGAAAATTTTATTTACTATAATAATGTCCTACTGTCACCACATTAAACAAATCTCAAAGTCCAACAGTTCTTTTTATTTTCAAGAACTACTGAAGAAAGAAGTTTTATAGCATTAGGGAAATTGAATGAACCTCCTACATACTCTGGAGGATGTTCACAAATACAAAAGATCAAAAGAAAGAGTAAATACCACTATTTTAACTGCAGGCAGGGGATAAGTGTCTTTTTACATGTACTGTTGAACAACCTTTTAAAGTATGCTCTTCTGCCTCCCCAGCAACCCTGAGCACAGAACCACCTAGGGCAGAGTAAGAAGCTAGAAACTTTTAGCCAAGAATCTTGTAAAACTTTTAGAATGAAAGAATCAAGAAATTCTATGGAGAATTTTACAGCTTGGATGAAGTGGAATGAAATAACTGATGTGCCTTAGCATTATTTCGTACTGCTCTGCTGAAAGTCTAGTCCTATTAAAGGATGAGGACAAGGAGGAAGGCTTAAGCTTTTCCAGGCAGACTGGCAAGATGCCCTTTTGCAAGGTCTTTCAGGGTATGATCTCAGGAACCCTGGCAGAGAAATTAACTTGAAGTTAATAATTCTTTTCATTCCTGAAGTTTTGAGTGCATCAGTCAAAACAGCTGAGAGCATCAGCCCAGCTGAATAAAATACTCTCCCCCTTGGTGCACAGAAGTGACCAAGCAAATCAAGTCACTGCAGTGGGCAGGACTACCAGAATAATGCATTTTGGTGCTTCAAATATCAGGTTAAGGTGCACTGTTTTTCTTTCCTTCTACTGAGCAATATGAACTCAAGTTCTGGCTAAAGTATCTTGCCCCAAAGACGCTGAAACAGACAGCAATCAACAAAGGCTATAACTTGTGTTATTAAAAATTAGGTCAGCCCTGTTCACAAAGAATGTTTCCAAAATATTTTTATTTAGTCCTTTAGGTGACTCATGCCAGTATTTAAGTCTCTGCTCTGGATCAAAATGCATGTTATGGCTGTCATTTCGATGCTGTCAACTCCCCTGGAAAGATTACTGCTTACACAGATTCCAGCTCAAGATTCTGACACTTGCTCACATGCAAGTTGCAGCATGTGGCAGTCCCAGCAAGAAATGCTTTCCTCACAAGACAAAACTTAACCCAACAGCTCAAATTGATTTAGAACTAAAATCTGTGTGTTTAAATCTTGACAAAACCCTGCTTTGCATCCTTGCTCATCTGAATCAATTGCACTGTTGTGGCCCAAGTCAATTTGAGATCGGCTCAGTTGGTCAGAGCACGGTGCTAAAACACTGAGGTTGTGGGTTCAATTTCTGGGTGGGTCATGCACTTACAAGCTGGACTCAAAGATCCTTGTGTGTTCCTTCCAACTCAGAATATCCTGTGATTCTCTGAATTCGGTTAGACGGCATGGGAACATTCCACTGTTCGTGTCTGGTGATAGACCAAACACCCCAGAAAACAAAATACATTGCCAGACAGGAAGAGCACATTGAGTTCCACTCCGTTTTTCCTTCTGGTACACATACCTTGACTTTTAATATTCTGTCTCTAATAGTTTTCCACATGGTAATTCTTCATTTCAAAGAAACTGGATAAACTTTTAATATAAAATCATATCTGTATTCCCTGCTATCTCTGATGTCTGATATCCTGCTGGTTTTTTAATATGACAGGTCTAAAAAATTCACTTGCTGTAATTTAAAAAGAAAAATTACAAACTCCTTACTTCAAGTGAGGAAAAAAATTCAGCAGTTCACGCACTGGATGTCTCAGCATTCTTCCTCTCTGAATTACACTAGTGAAAGCTTTTCTCCTTAAAATGGACCTGAGTAAATACGTTGGCCAAGAGTCAGACCTGCTGCCATATGTGAATTAAATGCAGAGGGGTCTGAACGAGAGCAGCACTGATGTCAAAGCAGCACCACCCCGGAGCAAGCGGCTTTGAGGAGATCGGCTTAGAAAGTTTCCAGTAGAACACCATTCCAACAGAAAGTGCTGACTTGATGAAACCCAAAATATTCCACAGGAATGTGCTAATTCAATCAAAACTTTTGAAAGAGGACAGGCCGGCTCGCCAAGCCAGCCAACCAGTCTAGTGAGCTGACTGGCTCTCCCCAGCTCTCCACGGTCACTGGCTTCCCCATCTGGCCAGGTGCCAGGCTGCTGCTATCCCTGCCCTCTGAGGGGCCCTCTAATAATAATAAAAATAAGGGAGTCTTACAAAGTGTGCCGAGAAACAAATAAAGGATTTTAAAAACGAAAACCAGAATTATTTCAGAACCTACTGCAGGGCATCATCAGAAGGAATTGGGTGCATTTGTTGCAAAGCATCTGAAGTCATAAGTCTCTCCAGCGTCTCCTCAATTTTTTTATAAAACATTTTCCAGTGAAAAAAGCTGTATCAATATTGTAACAACACAAAATAAACAATAATTATATTCAAAATTCAAACTCTAATCATCAGCAAGTTTAAGGCAAGGCCCCTGCCTGACCAAAACACAGGGCTGCAGTGTAAGCAGCACCTTTCACAGACTAGTCCCTAAGTGGGCTCCCTGCTTGTCACCATGACAAATTTGAAGAAGACAGCACAAGGGGCCTCATTTAACACTGTGGAGGAGCTCAAAGGTGTGGCTACACAGTATTTTAGCAGTCTTCTTTAAAACAACCCTGTCAACTAGCAAGTAACCCACTTTCTTCATAAAAGTGGCTTTTGGCAACCTGTGCTTAACCAGTGTATGGGACCTACCCCGGCTCCTCAGCAACTCAGCAAGTAACAGTATTTGCTAATTGCTAGGAAAGGTTTTTCAAGACAACATCACCAAGCACCACAATGTTTTTTGCACAGTACCATTCATTTAACCAGCTTTTGCATAAAAATGCCTGGATATTGGTTCATGTGTGAACACCACAAGTACTTTAAGAAATGTGGAACAAAGTTCCACAGAAAATAAGAAAGGGTTCTTTTTACATGCCAAATTGAAACAGCAATGAGATCTCTGCTGCAGGCAAGTCAGATGATTTTGAAAGAATAAGGCTAATAAAATTTACTGATACATTTATATGAAAACCAGCACAACTTCCAGCATAGAATTGAGGCAATTTTTTGACCACTCTTTCAGAAAACACATGTAAATCAGACAGCTGCCCAAGTTTGAGGTTCACTGACCCTTTCAACTGCCAAATGCAATGCACAAAGGTAGCTCAGAAAGCAATTAGAGATTGGCTGGGAGGACTCATTAATTTATTTAAACTTCAAATCACAACTAAGCAGTCTTATTTTTCTGGGGGAGACTGTATGCCTCAGACTCATATTTAAAAAGAAAGGTTTGTATTCTCAGAATGACAAAATACATACAATTTGCTCCCTGGTGTTTCTTAGAAAGAACAACTAATACATTTATGGTAACATGAGGAAACACATATGGAACAGAACTAGACATAAGCACAGTTCAATTAAACTGCTCAATCTCTAAATACTTCTGCACCTGCAAAGTCTAAGGCTCCCTTCATCTACTTGCAACACAAACCTCAGACAGAAGAAGGTGACGGGGGAAAAAAGGAAGAAAAAAATATATTTTTCCTTCTAGTGATAATAGGACTGGGAAATATCAGTGGCCAACACAAGCAAATGATGCCCGGTTGTCTCTATTCGAGTATATACAGCATAAGGCCAAGATAACAATGGGAAAATAAAGAGATGCCTTCCATTTTGGAAGAAGGTCTCAAAAGTTGACGGCAGCATCTTTTCTCCTCTCAAACAAAACTTGAGATGCCCTTGGCCTATGACAAAAAGGCAGATTCATCACTGATCTCATGATGACAAAAAGCAAAATAGACAAGACAAAAATGCGTACATATAGACATTCATGTGCAGGTCTGGGTCTGAAATCATGGCAGCATTAAGTTACCAATCTGCTAGCTAATTTTCTTTCTTTAGCTTCATTAAAGGGACCACAACTGCACCACAAAGTAACAACTGAGCACAGCATAACTAAGAAGCCATATCCTCAATTTCTTCGTGCTGCCGTAATTTAAACAGGCAGCTACAGGCTATAATTTTTAGTCTATAACTCCAGGAGCTAACCAACTGGAGCCAGGAGGACCAATGCACACTTCTATGAAGTGTTTATGAAAATGAGACCATACTTCTATGCAAGTATCTCTCTCAAACCAGCCTACCTACTTTGATAATTTCCTATTTCACGCTTACGTAACCATTTCCTAGAATCGGTTTCTGAGGCTCACTGTACAGCAGACACCTAAAGTGAGAGATGGCATGCTCATCCCTGTTAACTCATATTGCATTACCCACAACCACTTTTGTAATGCTGCAGATCATCCAGAGTGGCTTCAGCTGCCACTCACAGGTTTTACTTCTGCTCATTCGTTGACTTAAAATATGGTGCAAAGGTAACGAGATGGCCCAAAGGAGTTCCAACTAGCAGTGTAAGCTGAAACAGTGCAAGAAGGAAAAAGGAGTCTGAATATGGCACCACTGTGATTCAAGCAAACATCATAAATGATTCTGAGAGGTTACATTATGTAATTGCCATATCTTTGAGCAGAAGTTAAGCCAGCTGAGTGCACTCATATTTACGTGTAGGAAGCAGCAGGGGCAAAGGGTTTCAGCCAGTCAACTCATAATTTGTGCACACCCCATCAAATGGATTAGTGCCAGAGCTTTTTCTCTGCCAGTCTGCCTCCTCCTGCTCCACCCTAACTCATCCCAAGTGCATTTTCCTGCCCTGACTGGGGCAACTAGCCTGCTTCTCTTCTTTCCAATGTCCAACATCCCTCAGTACACAACTTATCTTGGAAAATGCTCAGATCTAAATTTAAGGAAAAACAAAGAGAAAAAAAGCCCTCTCTGTTAGATGAAGTCAACCTTCTCAAATATATGTGTGGTAACACCAGGAAGAAAAAAGAAATATTTACTTTTCCTAAGTACTCTGCTTTCAAGTGGATTTCACAACTCTATGCATATGATTTCAAATTATTTTTGCAATTAAGGGCCAGTAGTATTGGATAGCATTATGCTATCCAGAGATTAAGGTGGGCCCAAATATTCTTCAAGACTTGTTCCAATAAAAAACTCCAGTATAGAATACCATAACAGCAAGGTGCCTGGAGGGTCAAAGAGCCCATGACACTGCAGGTTATTTATGTAATACATAATTTATGTTGGAAGAGACCTCTGGTGGTCTTCTGGTCTAACTCCTCACTCAAAGCACAACCAAGTTAGACTAAATTGCTCAAGGATGGAGGCTGCACAACCTCTTCAAGTGCCTTGACCACCCTCATTATGTGACATTTCTACTTTACACTGAATCAGATTTTTCCCTGATGTAACTTGCAAGCATCAACTTTCAGCTTCTTGCTGTTCACCTCCAAAAAACATTCAGCTCCCTCTCCTCTCTACAATTTCTTTCTAACTGCATTCTGCTCTGACATCGGACAACTGGTGGGCAATAACCTCACTGAAGACGCACTGTAAGATTTTCTGCCAAAGCAGGCACTAAAATTTCAATAGGATTTTCTAATCCCTGGTTTCCTGAAGCCTTTTCCTGTGCTTGCCATAGAACTGAGTGTCAGCCTAAGCCACGGTGATAGGTTTGATCTCAGTGGCAAAAGTCCTGTTTGCCTTGCATTAAAGGTTGCCTAGAAGGAGAGCTTAGTAGTAGGGGGAAAAAACAGTGCTACTGCAGGTGATTCATTTGTTACTGGCCAGTTTAACTAAAATAACAAAAACATATAACCAGTCTTTATGAAGTATCACATACAGAATCGACCGAAGGAGAAATTCTTTAGTTCCTTCAAGAAAGGGTAATTTTCTTGAATAATGTGCAAATGCACAGAATGTCAAGTAACAGACCTTAATAAAGTCCCCAGAAGACTCAATTGACCCACCTCACTACTTGATGTCATTAGATGAAATGATGTGTAAGCTACACATATCTCAACTGCACAATAAACAAACACACACTGACCAGTGGTCAAAAAATGGAATAAACACATTCAAAGAAGAAAAAAATTATATTTGCAGAACACAAGGCAAATTATATTGGCATGCAGTATTAAAAGACCAAGTTCTTAGGAATTAATTTGAAAAAATAAACTGCAAGCAAAAAGAATACATAATTTCTGAGTCCACCAAACTAGTCACCAGAATATATTATTAAGTAAAGGATTATTATGACACTGATGTTTAAAATGAATAAATAATTATCAGCTTACTTCTTTCTTACCATTGTAGGTTATCCTTGGTTTTGTCAAACACATCACAAGATGTAAATCCATTTCGTCAGAAGATACAAATTTTGAACATACAGGGCACTTGAATCCTATGGAAAATAAAAATATGTAAGTGTGAGCATACTCAACCATGTAGTAAAAATATATATATAAGCCAAAAGTTATTCTGCACACATTAAAAGAAAGAAAAAAAATCCTGGAGGCTTTTCATTTTTGACCTGACATGTACCTACATAAATACAATTCCCTTGATTTAAAAAGATCTCAAAATGGATCATTGTTTCTGAAAATCATTCCACTGACAGTTGCAAACACTGTCAGCATCTCTGGAACACAAACTTTCCTAACAACTTTAAGAAAAGTTTAGGGCAAGTGCAAGAGGATCATATGACTCCACTAAAACAGAAATTACAAATGTGTAGAGGACATAGGCATTAAAATTTGAACTTGGGAAGGAAGCCTGAATTAACATCTTCATTTTTACTGGGAATTGCACTGAAACTTTAACCAAGGATCTTGGTTTTACATCTCATCATACAAACTGCAGCATCTTTTACCAGTCTGGGGCACTGGGAAAATATTAACTCAGGGGTGTTGCCTCACCTCCTGAATTTCTAATATTTCCTGTAACACTGAATTTGACTGCTCTCATCCTAGCCAAGCATGACCTTGTTTAGCTTTTGAGGTCACTGCCTCAGGCAACATGGGGTAAAGAATAATTAAGACAGTCTGGATTGTGATGCAACTGCATAACAGTCTATGACCAAAGTGCTTAATACCTTAATTTATGTCATTGCCAAAGACAGCAATCTTCCAGTTAAAGGACAAGATCAGCTGGACAACTTTTACAGCCCACAGAAAAGCCTGATTGATTTTGATCTGCTGAATAATTAAGACACAAATGAGAGACAAAAAAACCACCAGCAGGGATCTCGATGCATAGTAGCTGTTAAGGGGAACACCTACAGGCAGGTTGTCCAATATGACAACATTGGGCAAAAGTACCGAACACACGTCCCCCTCCCAGCACAGAGGCACAACTTCTTCTCTGGGGCTGCTGGACACTAATGGGGCAGGCCTGTATAAAAGGCCACTGCACCTTCCACCAACATGCTCACCTGGGCCTGCTCCCACATGTTTTAGTTTGTTGCCTTTTCCTTTTGTACTTCTAACCTTGGGAGTCCACAAAAATCCAAGTCAGTCAAGGATGACAAGCAACTTGATGCTGCACTATCAAGTAACTGATGCCAGAGAATTTTCATCTTTACTGTTAATTATTATCCAGACGTAGATCAAGTAACTAACCTGAAGCATTAACACTCAGTACAACTACTGCACTTCCTTATCAAGAAAATTATGTATTTCTTATGGGCAGCTAATGGAAGCAAGTCAAAGAGGAGAGCTAGTAACAACCATAAGGAACTCAGGGCAGCAGCAGAACATGTGCTGGAAACCACTTCCTGAGATAAAGTATTGTTCTGCTTCTTCCAATTTTAGTCATATCTATTTCTTCTTTGTATCAATCTTACACTTCAGTTTAAATACTGCTCTTCTCTCCCTAATTTTAATCCTCCTTCCCCAACCCACATCTTTACAAACAACAGTTACAACCACAGCTCAGTAAGCACAGCACAGGCAAGCAGGTCTTTTGGGAAAAAAAAAACAAATTGAAAGGAATTATTTACCTGTTGAAAGCTTTATCAGTGACCTTTCAGCCACTGTGTTGCCTCCTTCACCTAGGCTACATCTCAACATGACTAAAATCTAAATTTGTATCTTAGTCCTCCAAACACCCAAAAACCCACACACTACTGTTTTATAATGGGTGTCTTCAAAAACTGACCCAGGGTAAATTTTCTCCCAGTCTTTATCACCCTAATGCTGCTGATTACTAGGTTTTGACTAGACTTAAGACCCATGCATTATTTTCATTTATATGCTTCTATGAGGCATAATTGACAACACGGTTTGATGTGAAAAAGCCTCTAACTTCCTTAATATGCTTCAGACCAAGTCCTGCTGTGACAGAAGGGAGTGTTTGCATTACAGCAAGTTAACATTTATGTTCATGGCTAGTTAAGCTCTGGGACAGTCATTAACAAGTTTCCTCTGCTTTCTGGACAGACCTCTTCTAGCTTATTCCCTAGAGTCATGAGTACGTGTAATTGGGAGTGACAGGGGGCAGGGACAACCACCAACAGGTCCTTAGAACCATTGTTAAAGTTAACAGTGTTAAGAAGGTATATATCCCAGGAATTCTTGGAGGAAACATTTTAATCCAAATAAAATATTACAGAGAGCTTGAGTAAGTAATAATTAAAATAATAATAATAATAATAATAATGATTTTACTTAAAACCATGTTTGAAGATAGATGGCTGTGAAAAATCTTTCAGGTTATCCATCTAGAGTATACAGATGAATGTGCTTTTACTACCATGCACCTGCCCTTAAACCTAGTAAACAATCTGTGTTCCAGCAATATCGTAAGTACTATAACAATACATTTTGTTGTAGCTTGTCCTCTGTCAGGGGGGGTGTGAAGGTAATGGTTAAACAACTACAGACATCCTCCTGACACAGCAAGTCTGGGATACCTGACTGCTGTAGCTCTACTCAGTGTGTACAACTGAAGAACCCACAGAATAGAGGACATCACACTTAAGCTTTAAGGAACAACTTAGCTGACAGAAGTAAAAGGTGTATTTGTGGAAAATATGTTTTTCCAGTGACCACAATCAGCTGCATGCCAGAGACTAGCATAATAGCAGAAAAAGAGCCTTGGGCTCACAACACTTGCTGAAACATTCTTTAAATACAAGTGAAATCCAATTTCTTATTCCTTCACAATGTTCTGCTACAATCCAGCTCCTGGATTTAGCCATCTTCCCCAAGAGAAGCATAGTGTAAGTTTTGTCTGAAGGAAATTACTATTTCCAACCCCTTTTAGTAACCCCAAAGAACAATTACTTTCACTACAGACACAATATTTACTTTATTCTAACTGTATTTGAAAAAATATAAATAAGAGGACAATCTACACTGTCCACAAGCCAGTTGAAGATCCTTAAAAAAGCTGGTATTTTCCCACCTTTCCTCAAATCAGAAGGCAATAGTTTCATGACCCAGTTTACAATTAACTACTCGGTAAGAACAAAGACTCTATTGTACCTCTGCCCAGCAAGCTAACAACATTTATAGCCTATGTTTGTTTTTACCATCAGTCTCAAGGAACAATTCCAATAATTTAAAGAAAGTTTCACATGGCTTAACAATCAGCAGCAGGTCAGAAATAACTCTCTCTCTACATGACTTGTTCTGCTAAGTTTTGTAGATAATGAATCCACAGACATTTAGACAAAAAAGTGGAAGCAGTTATCAGATGAGGTAGCATCACATGAAGTGTGCTCCAAAAACCTACGAAACTCAACTACTCGCTCACTCTCTTTACAAGGGGAGCACAGCAGATAATACACAGTTCTAGCTCTTATGAAGTAGCTGATTTCACAGCACCCCTTATTTTTATCCAAGATTGAGCAAGCACACACCTCTAGCTGACTTTTACAACTGCATCCTTAGGAGGTCAGGGAGCCCAAATTCTTATAAGCTCCTACCCTCTAGTTTCACAACCCTGACTACAATACTGAAAGTAACACTTCACTTAAAGTGAAACCAAAATCCTGGAAAAAAAAGTACAATTACAAGAAATGGAGACAGAAGAGGAAGTTGCAGTACAGCTACTAGAAAAACCCAAGGCAGCACAGAGAACCTGAAATAACTAAACCTGCTTAAGTATCAGGACTTAGAGGTGAATCCTGTCTCTCTTTCTCTCTTGAATGTATCACTTTCTTCAAGCTCCGCCATCTCTTGCAAACGAACCTCCACTTAGCCAAGAAATCCCATCTTCTCCCACATCCGTCTAGCAAACCCATAATTTTCATCTCTGGCAGGCTTGAGAGCTACCCACAGGGACAGGTTGACGTGTGGCCACTTGTTCTATGGGTACCAATTTCCACCCCTTAGTGATACCTTACCGCGTTTGCCTTGCTTTGCAAACATCTGAGTGCTTAACTTGCACTTCAGTGCACAGCGGAGCAAACATGAAACATCCAATGCATAACAAACTCCTGCATCTCTTAAGATTTTTACAAAATCATGCTGGCACTTACACTGCAATATCTAGTATGTGGTGCAAAAAAAAAAAACTGCTAAGAGCTTCCAGACAACACAGTGCAGAGTGTCACAGAACTGCACATAAAGGAAACACATTGAAGCCATGTTAGACTTGCACAGAAGAGTGAATGATCCTTTCAGTCAATATTAAACAGTTGTAGCAAGAAGTAAGCACAAATAAAACCTGCACCAACACAAAAAATCGAATCAGCCTGATCAGAGCAACTTTTCAGCAGAAAATATTGACCTGAACACTGTGAAAGCCAAACTAAAAGTAGAATGGGAGCAGCTGCTATTTTAAAGTATGCAGCATATTACTATTTTAAGTCTTTGTAACCCCGTGTTTTCAAATGAGATGTTTTGCATTTCAAGAAATCGTAAGAGAAATCCCTGCATCCACACACTTTTTCTATGGTGTATTTGAGAATAAGAAGCCTGACAAATGTTACTTACATATTCACACGTGCTCTTTGGTACTTAGAAAAAGAAGTACAGACAGTGTGGAAACACAGCATCCAGTAAATATGATGGTGTGAGGGAGGTATACAAAATGACTATCATACAAAGAAAGCCTGCATAATGATGCTAAAAAGGAAACAATACAATACAAAAAAGGAGTTGATTACTTCTTATGTGTTCAGTAGACACGGAAAACAGTAAGTAACTCTGCTCAGGATAAAACACATGTGGACACTGGGAAGTGTGTGCCCTTTATATTTTTCCCCTAGTCTGAAAAAAAGCAGGTTACTCTAATCTTTCCTCACAGGCCCTGATGCCGAAACCTTTTATTGCTCTTGGTGTCCTCTGGCCTCTCTCCAGCCTTACCATGGTGCACTGCCAAGAACTGGGCAGAGCTCTCAGACTTCACAAGTCCTAAGCAGAAATTAATACTTACCTATCACATTGTTCCATTGCACTAGGTGTTAGCTATATATAGATCCATCTATACACAGTGATATCTCTTTTATGTGTGTATATATAGATAGGTACATTTCAAACAAACCAACAGGTGATTGGCTCATTCCTCTCATTCCCTAAATATTCAGCAGAACTGTTCCATTTGTAACCAAGTTCCATTTTTAGTGTTACGTTTCTGCTCACATTTAGTAAATCTCATCTGTCTTTTTTTAATCAACTATGAGCACTTTTCTAACTTGTTAAAAACAACTATGAACGCAAATTTTGCCCTCCATAGTGCTTACAAGTTTAGCATTTTAGTTTTTTTCCCAGTCTCCAAAAAAAAGTTGACTGAAAACAGACCCAATGCAGACCACTGTGATACTCCATTTGAATTGCCTTCCTAGAGCAGCTGCAGGATTTTTTCCCCAACTACTTCAGCATCCACCTACTTTTTCACCTAGACCACATTCTCTAACTTGGCTAATAAGAATGTATATCAAAATAGCATAAATATTTTAAAGTCATAGCATAACGCCTCTATTTCTTCCACTTCTTCCTTTTCTGTTCAACTGTGTAGAAGACCATAAAGTGAAATTTTAAGAAGGGCAGAAAAATAAATGGAAATAATTCAGATTCTCAGTGAAGTAACAGTCCTGGTCAAGACAAAATTCTGTTATTCCCTTCCTCTGTAAACTAATTTGTAAAACTTGAAGAAGGGAAAAAAAAATAAAAAGCTGTCCAGTAAAGACCACATGACCTATCAGAGTTATATGGCCACAGAATTCTCTCTTCTCTTCAGACAGCTGAAATGGAAAAGTAGAATGAGTAATTCTGTAAGCCCAAGACCATCAAGCTTTGTACATGAAAGCATGTTGCTTTAACACAGCTAACATCTTACCTGCAAGTTCACCCTAGCCACCAAACAGAATATGAAAATTATTTCACACTAAATTCAAGAACAAAGAACTAACATTTTTTAAAAAGTATTTAAGTTAGAAAGCAAAAGAAAAAGAGCATTACCAATTCCCAGGGAACCTTCTACAGGAAAATTTCTAGGTGCTGTAGCTGGCAATACCAATGGCTACTCAGAGAAATTTTGCCATTTTATGGACGTAAGTTTTTTGTTAAGGAAGAAAACATCTCAGTGAAAAATCACATCGAGTTCTCTACCTTCCATCCTTCCTTATGTGTCAGTTGTCTAAGCCAGGAGAACACAGCACCATCTGGAAAGACTTCTGGAGATGTAAAGAAATAAAGAAATACTCACCTCCCTTTGGGAGAGAATAGGAAATCAAACAGAAATAAGGAACAATACAAACATTCTAAGATTTGTCTTTTCTAGAAAACTGAGCCACAATAAGAACAAATAAGCACTGGCTGATTTCAGGTTCATAATCTAGTGGGTTTTTCTTCCCCACTTTTGTGCCATAACACTGAAGTAAACAAACCTGTGAATTTTTGAGGGAAACAAGGGATTTTCTCTTGTATTTTCTGATTTAAATGTCCCACAGAATTCAGTGGAAAAAGGGGGATATATAAAGTGGGGGATAAAAACAAACCTGAACTATTTTAGTTAAGAAGTCCACAGAATAATTAGAAAAGATATGTTTGGACAATAGTTCATCTCCTAAAAAATTGTGAAAGACAGAATCTTATTACATAACTTCTTCAACTCCCTTCATCTTGGTAAGTGGGAAAGTTAGATCTTCAGTAGCAATCACTGAAAAATAATGCAGTACAGAATGAAGAAGAGAAATTGAACAAGACATTTTCTGACTCGTAAACAAATCCTTTATCAACCGCACAACTTCAGGTGTCTAATATCAATGTAAAAGTAACATGTGATGACAATTATAATTGACAGCTGCACAGTTTTAGAAAATGAACAAACACAACCATAAAGAGAGGGGAAAAAACCCCCAATTTTAATATATCTTGCAAACCAGAAGATGAAATTACAGGCAGGAAAGACCTGTGGAAAGATTGATATTAACTTTTAATAGAAAAATAAGAACAGCTGTAATTAGAGGAACAAGCCTTTTAAGAGTGACATTTCAGATTGTTGCAAGCACCCAACAAAGGGAGAAAGAAAGACCTCTTTAATTCCACCTGTTTTGTGGGTCACTGTTACCCCCCCATCCCATCATCCGTAGGAATCTGCAGTCAAGCTAAATGAGAGATTGCTCAACTCTCCGTCATCCAAAGTCTTAGAGCATCTGCACTTTCAAACTGACAAGCACATAAACAAAAACAGTTTTTGAACTGACTTGTAAGCTATTAATTCACTCTTTAACTCAATCCTTCATTACCTGCATGTTAGACACATCACACCCTTCCCATCAAAGATCCATACCACAAGTTTCTCAATGGATCTGAAGCAGCTGAAGACTGACAAGTCTGAATGTAAACTTTGGTTGGGAGCAAGCCTCAGTTTTCATGTAAAAAATTCTCCACCCACACCTTAAATCCAGACGATTTTAGCTTTTGGCTTATGATGCTTGAGAAGCATATTTTCAACTAGCAACCAAAAACTCCATTTAACAATAAATGAAGTTAACAATAACTCCACTTATTTTGCCCAGAAAAATATCTTTGGCTTCCACTGCATCTTTCCCAAAGGAGAAGGGACAAGAGAGAACCCAAGGAAACACACTTCTCTTTTACATGTAGGTGTGATGACTCCCTTCCAAAATCTGACTCAAGGACAACAAAGCAAAGACTTTCCTTCTCCTTCATGTCTCTCCCCCATCAGATCTCTGGCAAGCAGAGGCAAGAGCAAGGTCCCCCTCTAGCCACACGGGCAGGGTAACATCTGGAGTATGGGAAGAAACTAACCCTATCACCATTCTAGAGGCTTCTGTACACAAGTGGGGCCACTTGCCACTCAGGTGAAACCTTGTGAAGCTGAGCTGTTGTCTGAATATGAAGTTCACTCAGGATGGGCACATTTTTGAGCCCAACTGACTACTTTCCTGAGATAGCAAGTAGAAAGCACAGTCAGTGGTTTGGGGCACAAACATAATTTATTTACACTCAGCAGGCAAGATCAACCTGTCTAACTAGCTCAGTCCTTGCACTATCAGATGATGACAAATAACTCACTGCTGGCCAGTTTGGAAGTCTGAAAACTTTTAAGCAAATGAAATGCCTGAAAACTCTTGCTTCAGAAATACCCCTATTCCCACTGTTTTGTTCTTCTTAACTCACCTACCACAGTTCAAAAAGGAAGAATTCTCTCCCATTTCCAGTCTCTCCTGAATATATACATTTGTTTTTCTCTTTCTTCTTGAATTTTGTTACTCCCCCAATTTTCTCTTATTGCCTGGAGCAACATTTTCCTCACACACCTGAAAAAGGTCTTTCCACTCATTATTTCACAATACAAGTGGAGGAAGACAGACAGGACAACTGTGTTCTGTTGTCAGAAGAAGGCACTTCTTGAGTTACTGAGTAATTTGGCAAGACAACTACAAATTTTACGTGTAGGGAAGCAGTTTGTCTACACTCCCCTGCCCTACTTCACACTGTCAATAAAGTCATTACTTTCAGGGTTAAAGAAAAAGTTTCCATTAGAAATCACATCATTGAAAAGAGAGTATAGGAAGAGCTGCTCCACCATAAGAAGAATCAAGTCCTACTTTTTCAAAATGCACAGGTGTAAATATCTTGAAAACTTGACTGTACAGGGCAACAAATCTGATAAAAATTACATGAAGCACGATAGTAAGAGAGGAGAGGGTGGCTATACCATGCTGAGAATATATTTAATGATAGCTAAAAGGGAGGAGGTATGATGTGAAAATGGCTGAATGATGGTTGACAAGGATGACTAAATTGAACACGTGAAACAGAGCATCTCGTTGGATGCAGAGAAGTCTTCTGAGCAAACTGGCCAAAATGCATACGAGGTCTTGAAAAAAAGAAATGGGAGAGACAAAGTAAACACTGCACTTGAAACGCAGCAGACAGGAACAAAGGAGCAAGCCCCAGGAGAAGGCAGCATCTTAGAAGACAGCACAGATAATGATGCTGCTGGAAAGCATGCAGAAGACAAAAGTCTCTCGGAGAATCTGAGAACTATTACTCTACTACACAAACAAGGCGATAATGGAGACCTGAGAAAGCACAGCAGTTACAGACAATTAGTCTGTTGTCTACAAAGTTTTTACCAAGGCAAGTGAGGGCAAAAAAAAAGAGGTCCTCACTAAGGCAAAACTTTGTAAAGTCTGATTTAGTCGAAATACTTACCAATAACCTACTTGTTCCTGCAGAAATAGAGGTAGCAGTGACAAAAAAAAAAAAAAGGGGAAAACCAATCAATGATAAAAAAGTCAAAGTACAAAAGAAAAAAATTACATCTGGGAAGAATATATGTAAGTAAAATGTTTAATTATTATGTGGGGTGTTCCCAGGAGTTTATATATTAATTCTAAACATAGTAATGATTCATTTTTTGACAGCAACATGAAATTATATACCAAAACTACTTATTACTACATTTATTACTCAGTACAACAGGAAAATTTGACCTATTACAGTGTCAAGAAAGTCAAGAACAAAGGTTTCAAAGCATACTTGTTTTCTTGTGCTTTTCATCTATTTTTTTCATCACACATACAAGAATTTTTATTACTTAAGCACAACAGGTTTTCCTGTATTATTATACTCTGTATTTTCTCCCTTTATCTTTCCAAAATAGCAGTCTTCCAGAGATGGCACCATTTGTGAATTCAGCAGGGAAACAGCTAATCAGTGCACTCATTGACTTTCCTTCACTTGAAACTGGTGAGAGTTGAGTAAGTAGGGCTGATTGGTTGGTTAGCTGGATTTGTTGGTGGGAGGTTGTTTTGGGGTTGGGTTTTTTGTGGGTTTTGTTTGCTTATTTGTCTTGGTTTTTTTTCCAGAGTAGAAGTATGGCTTATGAATAAGAACTGAACTTCTTAGAAAAGTCTGGGTTTAAAAATATCACTCACTGTCAGAACAAAGAAATTTTAAGGATTAACTTTTTTATTTAAAAGTACTGACATCTTTGCTAATCAGAAAGCAGCCTTTTGTTTTTAACTGGAAAATTCAGCTAACAGAAGTTCACTCTACATCGACCCATCTATTCTTCCAACTTGGAGAATATTTACCTTAATGTATGGACTATTGGCCCAACTAGGGTGCTGGACCATAAGAAGCCAGACATTTAACATAATTAAAGAGAATATTACAAAATGAGGAGAGGTCCAAGGGTTGGTTACGAAACATGTTAATTTCATAAGTGTACACTGGAATGAGACCATTAAATTCCTCATTATTAACATAATTTAAGTGTTTAACATGAATAATATACACATTTTAGGAAAATGTGTTTTGGGAAAATATGTTGCTGAAGTTTCAATAACACAGATCTATGTAATGTAACCACTACTTTTGCAAAAGTTCCTATGTCTAAGACAGAACCTTTGGGAACATTTGGGAATGCACTATTGTGAAGAAATTCCTAATAAGAGGAACAGTAAAGAAGATGCATAATTAGTTCAGAAAAACACAGAATTTAACTCAAAAAGATATAATCCCCCCAACTATTGTCAGTAAAAAGTGAAGAAAAGCTATTGAGTTATATGCTTTAAACATATGGATATTCCAGAACATCCATAAATCAAAAACCAACCAAGCTTTCAAATTATACGTTACACCATTGCTACCACAGCAACTGAGGCAGAAATGTAATTCTTGCTTTTTCACGGCTAAGATGTCACTGTTTGAACAAACTGTTCTTATTTTCTGTATCGCTCATATTTTAAATATCCTTTGTAAGGAATGCCACTGAGCATTTCCTAGTTTTTTTGCTCTTTACAACTGCTGCATTGGTCTATCAGCCAAACTGTTGAGATATTTGATTAGTTACTCATTTTAAACATCTCTGTGTGGAAGAGAAACATATTGTTTACATTAACCAGATCAGATCATGCTAATAAGATGCATACACACAGAACATAGACTCTAAATAAGTTTTAACAGGGATCTGCAGTTGGAAAAAAGTAGATCAAATGATAGTCTGACTTTTCAGCAATTTGAAAAAACAACACAGTAACTCAAATGTTTTTACTTATCTAATTACACCTTTCATGTAGAATGTTATATGCTTTCATTGCTTTACTCACCCATAAGGCTACTGAAGGTAAGAGAACCTACAGCTATTTAAGAGGTATGGTTTACCTCTTCACTGTTCCAAGAAAATCATGACCTGTCCTTTGATAAACATAAGCAATACTCATTAAAAAAAAAAAGGAGACACTGTCTTGAGTTTGAAAACTGAGATAGCATGCAACTGGAACGTGCTAATGAATTATACTTTAATAAGAAACGTTGTTGGAGTTTGTGGGGTGTTTTTGTTCTTTTTTACAAGTGACTAAGGAGCAATCATAGCCATTATTCCTGTTTCAGGAATGTCCTTATTAGATCAGAATCACAGCATGCCAAGAGGTGCAAATATGGTTTGTTCACATACATGTATTAGTCCCTCCTCCAAAGAGCTTACACTCCAAAATAGACAAGAATAAGCAATGGTTACAATGGGAGCAAGGTCTCCATTAAATACTTCAGAAAGGCAGTAAGAAACTAGTCCTACCTGACATGGAAAGTCAAACAAATCTCCTAAGTCTCTGGCTGCCACCTTATATAAAAATGCCTATTTGCCCACAATGACACTGAGACATGGGTCACAGAAAAAGTAAATCAGTGACATTAATTTGCTCTGCCTTTCTATGTAGCGCTGCCTTCTTAACCATCACCTTACCCAATGAGTTAGCAAAGCTCTACCACAGGTCCCTAAACCCAGTGACTGGCCAGTTTTAACATAAATAATAAAATGCTCAATGAAAAAAAGCTTCATGTTTTGAAAGAATTAAAAAGCTCTGTAGAACAGTTCTTGATGGCAGCATAAAGAATGCCAGGAGTTTGAGCCTGCACTCCTCCCAACTTATTTACACGTTCTTCCCGTCACCTTCCTTCTCTGCTGTATTAGCCAATTTGGAGATTGAGAAGATCAAAACAGCAGCTAGAGTGCAAAGACCAGTAAGGTGCATCCAAATAAACCCTTCCATGATATAAAAAACTCCAGTTACAAAACCCCCATGCTAAAAAACTGTGGACTTATAGAACAAGAGACAAACTAATGAAAGATGTGCCCCAAACATGCACTATACACATACTTTAGCAGCAAACAACTTAGTTACAGAAAAAAATCTTCCACAATACACATTAAAGAACCCAACACCTGGGATTTAATTCTCTTCAGAGAGGCACTCATAAATTATTTTTTAATGCCTCCCACACTTTAGACATCTAATGCCCTGAAGGAGACTACTTAGCATGACGACTACTACTACCCCAATGTCAAAATAACCAGAGACACAGATTTGTATCTGTTTTCCCATTGTAGCCTTTCATTCTAGGTTGAAATTCCTAATTTTCCAAAATATTCTGTGAAGGAAACAATAGTTCTCAGAAGGCACTTTTACTTAAGCACACCATTCCCTAAGCAAGGATTTCGCATTGCTAAGTGTTCAGGCACTGAATTGTCACACTGTTAATTCTAACACTTAACATAATTTACAGGCATTTTTCTTTTTCAAATTAAATCTTCTCCTCTATCTAAGAGGAGCATTAGTACCTAAAAAGACTTCTGTTTTAGTAGACAGGAGATGTATGTCTTATGAAATGTCTTATGAAATAAAAATCCCCATGATAGTCTTGAAGTGTAAGTCTTTCACACTTGAACTGTTCCCAGTTTTCTAAAAGGCCTTCTTATTCTGGATTTTAGGAGAGGTAAAAGGAGCTGTTTCCCATATGGACACAAGATTAAATCCACTCCTTTCGTTGTGGAAGAAGCCCTCAGAATTCTGGCAAGTAAGTCCACTGCACACAGGTGAGTGTCAGAGCAACTGTGATAAATTTCCACAGTACAGCCACACACAAAATAGTGAGATTAAGCCAGGTGTAAATCATGAGCTCTGGTGAAAAGACAGACTTGTTCCAGTTCTTCCATAGCAAACTCTATCCATATTAAAGACTTCTGAGAAGTCATAGGCATGTAAAGGACAGCCTCTGCCTGTCCTCTGTCTGGCTTTGTGAGTTTATCAAGTAACTTTTTTTAAAACTTGCTTTAACTACCATTTTTGGGAATGCTTAATAAAAGCTCCTAAGGGAAGCCTGGCATTCCTGCCAGTCATCACAAAAGCATACTCTTCTCTCTAGAGGAGGTCTTGCTATACCTGTCCTTTACAGCAGTTGTATCAAATCAGAGATCAGAAAACCAAGAGATATGCCACTAAGGAAAACCAATTTTTATTCGTTTTTTCCCTTGCAATGAAGCAATACTCAATACTATTCCAGGCTTTGAGCAGTTGCAAATGCCATTTAAGGCACTAAACTTATGTCTCTGCTTTCCAGAACTATGTAGACATTGTACCATTTATTCTATTAATCCTGTAACCTACAGCAGGTCTGGAAGACATCCCTGCAGGGCAGTGGGCACGCTACAGAAAACTAACATCTCTCTAATCCTTCAGGGAGTTCCTACAGCTCCAGGTTGAAAAATGAGTGAATGCAGAACTTGTTCTGGGAACAAAAGAATTCAGCCTGATACACTCTGTCAGGCTCACAACAGGGTAGGACAGACTGAAATTCTGCTTCTGGTATAAAACTGGTGCTTAGCTTAAACTGCATCAGAACTGTCCAGAAACTGGCCTAAGAGGAAAAAATTGATGCAGTTGGAAGGGTTATGCCATATATATGGGAATATAATTCTTTTACACATGAGAATACACTTCTGGGTAGAAGTCAAAAACAAGAAAATTGTCCTTTTTCACTATTGTGAAAGTAGGGCAAGTTTTTTTTTTTGACATCAGAGATATTCAAAACAACATTGCAAATTAAACTCTTAATTAAGGAAGGACGTTCACAGCACTTAACATCTACACAATGACTTCCAGAAGAAAAAAAAAACCTTAACTCATCCACCAGGGTTCTACCTGCAATAAAATTCATATGGGCTGCACTAAATCTTGAGATGGACTGATCTAATTACACTGTCACCTAGCTACCCTAGAGCCATACAGTGACAGCTTCAAGGGGAAACAGCTGATGTAGGCTCAGAACCACCAAATCAAACCTGTTTCAATTCACTGTGTTACTGACCTACAACACAGGTGCCATTATAGCTCCTGCAGTACCTTATTTTTTGCTCTTGGCCTGGCATGCCACAAAGTTGATTGAGGGCAGTGCCATACACAAAATAAAACAGCAAGCCTTCTGGAATCTATTCCAAATATTAAAAGAATAATAGAGTATTCTAATCTATTAGTATTCTGGCAAGAACGTGCATACACAAATTGGAGTCTTTAAAACCAATTTAGACAAAAATTCTGATCTCAAATGTATTAATATGGACAACTACAAAGCTGCCTTATTTATCACAGTCAAATGGCTTGTACACAAGCAATTTACAAAAGATACAGGAACAGCTTCTAAAGAAGCAGTTATGACAATTTGTACTATCAATTCCTATTCCCACAGGGACAGTTTTACAGAAAGAAACTGAAAATTAAGCAAGGAAAAAAAAACCCTTATAAAACTACTAGCTTGTGTCCTGCAAAGGTTAACTTATTAAGGTAGGTTTTAAATTTATTTAATGCAAATGTACATAGTGGGTTCCACCCCCAACCAAGCAAATTCAGATAGCATTTCATTCACTGTCCAATCTCTCTGTTTCTGTAACTATTCAAGGAAAAAACTGTTCTTATACCAAAGCTAAGAAACCAGAATAACAAGGAAATAACTTCTAAAATGTGACTTCAGTAAAACCCCTTGACTTCTAAATAAAATCATGTTATATATCATCTCTCAAACGAAGCAGGGTTAAGGGAAGGAAAAGACAGTAATTCTGAAAGGTAGAATGCAGCCCTGGAAATCACCCAAAAACTTGCCACAGTTCCCAGATATATGGCAGGGGTCCAACCTAAACAAAGCAAAGTTACTCATAACTGAGGGACAAGTGATTTGGAAACACATCTTTTCCAGGACACTAAGAAAACTCTAATATTAATTTTGTTTCACGATGGATTTCCATTTTTATTTAGAAAATACACTCCAACAATTGAAATAGCAAAACCAGTTTATTTTATTTTCTTCCTGAAATTCACCTTATTTCTTCCAGTAGGGAGAGAGTGCACAAAACGCACATGGGTTCCTTTTTTATTTGTTTAGTAGCAAACTGAATAAAGCTACCAATGTTCTTATAGAACCTGATGTAATGATACAGTAGTAGACCAAAGGGTCTTCATAATAAAAAGGAATTAATACTTACTTAGGATTCCTATCCCTAAGGCAAATCCTGCAAGACACTGCTAAAAAGATGACAGTACGTAGGGGGAAAAAAAGCACATACTATCTTAAATAAACTTCACTTAAGAATACTAAAAAAAATATTCAAACCACATAGCTCTCTGCAGCAGGGTCATAAAAAGAAAGGAAAAAGGTCACAAAAGTATTTACGAAACTTGCTTTCACACAGGAATCAAAGTATCACTGTGTTTTCCATCTCAGCTATGAAAGCCATTAGGTGAAATTAATTATTCAAATGTTTTTTTCTTTTTTCTCCAAACACAAGATAAATCTTGTCTTGTTACCTCAGCATTACTGAATGCAAAAGTAAATATTTCAGAATATCTACTACCTTGTAGATTTTATCCTCTTGTCAAGAAAAACTAATATTATTTCAAAAGGTTAATCTTTCAGTGAGCCTCCTACTGCTCAAGGCATCTTTCTAATACTAACTCAAAACATATCAGGAGTTTTTCCAGGTTTTTAAACATTTAAGGTCAAATACTTTAATCCTCTCTTTTTAAAACAGTGGTATCACAGACCATCAAACAGACAGTGTAAGAACAGCAAGGATCTGCATAGTTTGCTTTTTCTTTTCTACTTCCACTTACTATAAGGAACCAAGCAGGGAAGTCCAATTGAAACCACAAGCCTAACAAAACTTTCAGCAGAAAATGAGAACTAGCTCCAGAAAGCCCTTAAACCACGTGAAAAACAAACAACGGAGAGGAAACTAAGAACAAGGAAGGTGGTTTAGCAATGTTTTGGAAGGCTGTGACAAGAAACCTATTTTCTAAGATAAAAGTGAACAAGCAGATGGAGATCGAACTTCTGATAGATACAGATATAGATATAGATATATAGAGAGAGAGAACTGCAGGCCTATGAGTAAAATTTGGAAAGAATTACAAAGAGCCTTCCAGACAAGTGTACCTGGTCTACCCTCAAGGCTGTAAAAGCTGCTTTCTGCACCACAGGGCACTGGGGCAAATGAGAGTCTATCACGAGCTCCTGGTCTTTCAAACAGGATTCAGCAGGCCAGCCAGCCAGGTCTGGGCCGGAATGGCCCCGGCAGCTCCTGTGATGAGCTGTGGTTCCCCTGCGGGCTGCTCCCGTGCTGAGCTGTGGTTCCCCTGCGGGCTGCTCCCGTGCTGAGCTGCGGTTCCCCTGCGGGCTGCTCCCGTGCTGAGCTGTGGTGCCCCTGCGGGCTGCTCCCGTGCTGAGCTGTGGTTCCCCTGCGGGCTGCAGCAGCCCCCGAGCACCTGCAGGGGAGCGGCCGCCGGGACGATGCTCTGCCTGAGCTGTCCAGGGCGCGGGTGCTGAACAGGTTCTGCCCGGGGAGGGACTTGCCTGGGGCGCTGGCTTCTCCTCTCCTTGGCTTCCACAGAGCGGGTGTTAACCCCAAACCACTTATTCTTGATCGCCAGTCTCTTGTTACTCCTGTTATTAAGTGCAGTTAGCCAAATACAAGAAGGACACAAACACATTAATACACGAGGTCTGTCTTCTGCAGCCAGGCCACGATCAAGCCCTTTTAAGTTTTTACTCTCAGCCTTAAGCCGAGATTCATGGTTTAAAGGCACAAAGATAAAAATTTCCGTTTGTGTACCAGGATGATGAGGTATACGCAAGTGTAAGAAAAACCCTGAAATTCCCCTCTATTTACAGAGCGCTAGTGCCAATTTGTATAAACAGTCACAATGGTGCTTTTGTCTGTGTTATGGAAACGTTTTTTACAGCCCAAACAGCTGCTTTTAAAGAATAACTGCTGCTGGCTTTCTTGTTTATACAAGAAGCAACAGCTTCAAGTTTACTAGCTAACACAAACAGTAACAGTAGATAACTCTACACACAAGGCTGTTATCAATGAATTCTCTTATCAATCTATCCTCCTGAATCTGGCTAGGCAGGCAGCCACTGACAGAAACAACCTATGTTTTTAAAGACAGTTACTTTATTGTTAAATCTTGTCTTCTTCATTACCACTCTGGTCCTTTTTTGTCAGATACATGCAGCAAATTAGAGCTTTCTATAAGCCTAATTCAAAGAAAGCAGCTATAAAAATTGAGAAATACTATGTGCAATAAATGTCCTTTCAGTTACATTTCAAGGCTGCATGCATCATTGAAACTGTAGCTAATAGCTAGCAAGAGTCAAGTACAATTAGAAAGGAAAAAAGAACCCTTCATGATTGTAATGAAAAAAGAGCTATCTGTTAAAAAAAATTGCATCAATTGCAAATTTCTGCATTCAGAATTGGAAATCAGTTGCAAAATAGTAAAATCTGCTTATTAGGAATTTTTCCAATGGTAAAATTAGTTCTCAAAATAAAGTACCAGAGAAATTATATAGTTTTCCATTAGGAAATTAAGAAAGAATAAACATTATCTGCTCAGAATGGGCTAAACCCAGCTGATCCCATATTCCAGTGCCGGCAGGAACCCCAAGGTCTCTTCACATGCTATGAACACATGAGAGAGTTGTGCCCACACATCACTCATTAGAATTAAATCTGTCCTTAGAAGCCCTTCTGCATTAAGTTTTTGGAGAAAAGTAATTGTATGTATAATAACCTAAATATAAGAATGACTTTTTTTTTTTTAAATGATGAATTATTTTCCAAAACACTCTGTGAGAAAAGAAAAAGCAATGTTTAAGTATTGCATACAACAACTGACTGGAAGAGCTGACCAAGTATCTCTCCTCTATGCTTACCTCTCTGTGTGCAGGCACTTGTTAGTGGGTTAGAGGGTTCAATTGCCATAGTACCCACTGACTTCCAGGGTTGGGAAAGCACCACTAAAATTTGCTTACAATTTATGAGTTTCTGCAGAGGGCTATAAATCTAACAGTTTAAGAGCATCAATACTGAGATTGCAGAAAGAGCTCCTTCCCTTTCAGCAGAGGAAGAATCCTTGTCAGTTACAGACAACAATTCCTGACAAATGGGATTATGCCCTTCAAGGTAGATTTGTGAGCAAACAAAAAGTTCTGCACAAGCAAGACTCACTGGCTGGAGTAAAGCTGTCCTCATAGTGCTTTAGCTGTACCAACAGCTTAAAAACATGGTACCTAGTACATTTATCATCGTTGCCTGAAGGGGCATGAGGCTTAGCAAGTCAGAGAGAAATTACACTAGGGAAAATACAAGAAAAATAAGGTCCTGTGTCTTGAGGCTTTTCTTCCTTTCCTATTTCTATCTGAAATTTCACATGTCTGAAATCAAATTACAAGTGTGTAATTTTGTAAATTTACAAATCCTTAAGGCATAAACAGAAAACCAATAGGATTAGGATTTAATATGTTGACATTTAAGTTCCAGGCTATAGTGCCTTGTGCTAGATGTACATCCAATTTACATGGTTAGGTCTTTGAGGGAGCAAGTTTAATCAGTTTTAACTCATATGTGCTTCAAAACACTGCTAACAAAAAGCAAAATTTACGAGACAGTTTTCAAGTCTGGGGAAATGCAAGTTAGAAAAATTGGAATTCAAGAAAATACCTATGAACAGATACCTATGAATAGATAAAAATAAATAGCAAGAGATAGATACAGTAATATAAGAATGACTGAACTAATTATCCATTTCAGTTCTTCAGTGTTATTCCTTAATACTTAATATTCAGTGTATTCATTAATACTACTGGTATACAATTGCTAGATAAAACTAGGATATTAAAGTTAAAATCCAAATTATATATAATTCTCTAAATTATGTCTTTCAAGAAAAGAAAAGAAACAAGTCCTAAACTCAACCACTGATTTTCTTTTTAAATGTGAGTATTTTTACAATCCAGCTAGGTCAGTATTTCTGCATATTTATTTTTGTTTTCAATAGCACTACAGTTACTAATAAAGGTGTTGCAAATAAGATGACTCATCCACACAGAAAACAGCAAACGGGCAGGGAAAAGGAAGAAAAATGGAGAGCCTCTCAATAAGTGACAAAGAGCTTTAGTGTCACAGGACCATAGTTTAAGAGATTAGAAAACAACTGTATCAGCATGCGTATCCCTGCATCCCAATTCCCTCTAAGTAAGAATGTAATTAACACCATGAATCCCTACAGATCTTTCCTGCTCTCTTGCCTACAAATTTAGCATCCTTGCCAGATGATTTCTTTTGAGGTTACCATCTCCTGAGGTGTTTACATTTTTCACTCATTTTAATTCTGCATATTTGTGAACAGTGTCAGGCCAGCAATATGTTGAATACAAACATTTGTTTTTAAACATATTTCAAAGATTGCTTGCATGCTACAGCTAACAAAGTTTTAGGCCGCCATGGGACACAGCTATTGAACAGCCCAGAGATAGTGCAAATCCATGACAACAATGAAGAGAAACAGGAGTTCCTAGAGGTATATCTTATAACCAGTATTTTGCAGCACTTTGGAAAATACAGGGGCATTGGCTAACTCTAGTTTTGACCACTGGACAAGTCTTTTAAAAACTTGTTAAATATTTGCCCTTTAAACTTGTTTGAGCATCAGAGCAAAATATTTCAAGGCCCTTTGCTGTGGTCCTTGCTTTTAGAATAATAAAAATTAATTTCTGCTATTTCTTTCAACTCCTGGCAAAAAATTATCCTCTGAATAGTTTTTATCAATGCTAAGTATGCCTTGCCTTATATTTGTTGTAACAGACATGGCAGCCTTTCTCTGCAGCTTGCTTATGTATTGCTAGCCAATCCCTAAAAGAGAATCAACACTGTCCAGGATTTAAAAATTAGAATGCTTTTGACAACCACTCCATGACCTCAGATTCCATGACCACATAAATCTGTGTGGACAGGAGCAATCTCAACACTGCTTTCAGTCCAAGCAGTCTTTAGAGCGCTTAATTCCAGCTCACTTTTGATAAATTAATGGATTTCCGCAATGTATTAAATGGTTTCATGTCAAGAAATTACATCATTCAAGCTTACAATGCTTTTAAACATTTCTTCTAAACAAAGCTTTAAAGCAAAATGTAGTCATTAAATACATGTAAAAGGTTGGTTGCCTCACACCTGTAGAGAGAAGTCCCATATACCAGCCCAGCCCACAAGGAGGAACTTTTGCCCTCCAGCTCCAAACGTGTTCATCATTTCCTTTGCCTTCATCAGCTGAACACAACTGTGTGCTTTACAACCGGAGAGGCCAAGTGGAGACACAAAGAGAATAACCTGGGCTGAACACGTCATTCATCCCCCACCTTGCACAATGTAAAACACATTATTTGCATTAGCTTTCTTATCCCTTTGTTTGCAGCAAAACTAGTCCCACGTTTCCAAGGAACATTTCCTCCACTCCCTAGTTTTATGCTGTCACTGGATCTCGATCTTATCAAGTACATGAAAACCAGTTTATTTTGGTACACTGTTTATTATGCTATAGCAATGGCATCTGTATTTCCTCCAAACCAGAAGCTATTCCAGTGCTGTCTTTTATTGCAATAGTATTTTCAACACTTCATTTTTTCACATCCATGCTTATGAAGAAGCTCAGTATCATATGTCTTTGAAAACGTTATCACTTACAAAGCACACAAACTCACAGATATGGCACACTGGGATATAAATTAATCCAACAGCCAAGCTGTGGCAAACATGCATTACTCTTCAGTTATTTTTAATTGTATTTCAGTCCTTAAGAAGCGAGGCAATGCCTGTGCACTTGTCATCTGGTATCTTAATATTAGATATCTAGTATGCAAATGTTAGGCCAGCCAAATTAGATATTCAAAGGTGTTTCTTGGACAGCACGCAGATCTTTTACATATGTAAATTTCATGCTGTTTCCATTCATGTCCTGTTCTAGATCATTTCTCTTCAGCCAGCAGTAGCTTTAGAGCTCTATTGCATGGGTGGAGAAGGTATTTTATTTCTTTACACAGCGCTTTAAAAATACAGTAGTAGTTTTACAATTATGTTTTATTATTTTGGAATTGTAATTTGTTAATAGATTGCTAGAGCTTTGACCAAAAAAAAAAAAAAAATCAGGTCGTCTTTGTTCTGCTTTGTACTCAGGTAACCAATCTACTAGTCATTCACTGAGTAATACTCCCAACATAAAAATAAAACAAATATCTATCCAAAGTGATCTGACTGCCTCTAACAACTATACCCACACGGCACTTCACACCTGAACTCATACCACCTTGTAGAAAACTTCATCACAATCACCTATGAAGATGAATCATGATTCATATCCACTGCAAGACATTAGAGGAGCCCTGAGCCACTCATACACATGAAAACTATGCCTTCCAATATTCAGAACTCAGGTGCATGATTCTAAACTCATCCTTCCCAAAGAACAACAACACACACCAGAAAATGGACAGCAAATTCTCACGTCTGGCATCTTAGGCTACTTCAGCCATCCTTGCTGATGGAGCAAAGACAGTGAGAAGAAAGAGAACTGCCTCATAGTGAAAGCAAAGCAGTTAAATAACCACAGAGAACCACATTTTACTATTGTCACTGTTCTTTATGTACTGGAGATTGTGCACCATTATCTCTCTGACATTTGCTTAACTGATGATGCTCTGATCTATTTGGTAGAGCCACAGCATTTTCTCAAGAAAAGCAAGATTTTTTCCCCCCGAACTGGAACTCACACTGAAGAATAAAGGAAGAACAATATTCTTTATTCTACAATAAGTAAAACTTGTGATAGCTGCAGGAAATCAGGATTCAGTAACATGGTTTTCAGGGAACTAAGATCCTTGACAGCATGACAATCTGCTTTGTAAGTTTTCTGAAAGACTATCACCAGATTGGTCCAGATTTCATTACAAAAAAGTTAAGATTCTCAAAATACTGCTTATGTGTTCAGGCAATCTGCAGAAAGCACCTCTGAGCAGACTTTTCTTTTGCTGCACATGGGAAACTTCATATCTGTTAGTGTATGGTAAGATAGTTTTTATTTTAGCAGTACAGAACAACTGCATTTAGGTTACACTCAGTACAATTCAGCAAGAACCAACCCATCCTTCAATTTTGTGTCAAATTCAACACTCAAAGACAAATACATCTGTATTTGAATAAGACATGGGATCCTCCCCCTTTTGCATTGAGTCCTCTAAGTGCCTTAACTGTATTTCAACTCAAGCAATTTTATATACACCTATACTTCAGGGGAAAAAAAAATCCAGGAGAGTCATAACAGAGCTTCATTTTTACCAGAGAATAGCCTTTATGTAATATGCTAGTATTGGCATTAAAAAGACTTACTAGTATTGAAAGTATTCCAGATGCTCAAGTAACCTCCCATATCTAAGAACTCCAACTTTTAAAACCATAATGAAAATGCAGTATAAATCAATCTGACATAAGGACTAATTATGGGAACACAACTAGGAAGTGTTTTGGAATACCACTAGTTTTAAAAGTCATCTACTGTTAAAATGTTACTAAAAAATTGCTTTATATAAATAACACTTTGTATGGAAAGCCAAACAAATCGTAACAGCTTGTTTCTCGTTGCCATTATTCTTAGGTGAATTTATTATAAGTTACTAGAAGACACGCAAAGTGCATGCCAGATGAGAACTCTGTATTTATAGCACACTAAGTCAGTCAGCAAACAGAATCTACTAAAAATATCCCCAATGGTATGCAGCACACCCACCCTTTGGAGACTGTGCACAGGCTGTGGTGGTCTGACTCCGAGACAGAGCAGACCAGCAAGGAAACACCCAGCTGGGTCAGTTCCTAAAGACAACTGGGAGTCAGAGTCAGAGCCCACACAACGCTTGGTGTTCTGTCTGGCAGGCAGGCAGACACCTCGAGCCCTGTGAGATTTTCCTGTGTGCTTCCTGATCTCTCCAGGTCAATACTATTCAATTTCCATGCAGAAAATAGAAGCATGTCCTGAGTGAAAGGGAGAACCAGCCTCATTCTTTCTATGGCTTACCCTCCCATTTTTGCGAGCACCAGGAATCTGAAGCCTACCAAACAACAGAGGTCAAAGACCTCTGGATGCACACTGAGATATCCTCAGGAAAGTCACAATGATCATTTACAAAGGAAAGGTCTTGGAAACCAAGGCACTTGTTTAGGGAATATCTATCCAGATAGTAGACAACAAAAACCACTCCTAGATGCTTAAGACATGCAGTTCTGGTTTTACTCAGGTAGTTGTGGTTTTACACAAATTGTTTTCTTTTGATTGGAAAGATGCATTTCCTTAAAGATGCTCCAAAATAGAAACTCAGAGCATTTAAAGATTTCTCACTTTCTTTTCACGGGTTAAACATCTGCAAGAACAACACGCTCCATTAACACAGTAAATGAACACAATCTGTAGAAATTACCATACACCTCTCCTGAAACTAATTAAGCCATTAATGAGCAGTAGACACACTGCAGAAAAATCTTGAAAATAATATAAAACTGGTTGCACGCAAATAGCAAGGAGAACCTACACAAAAATTTTCACAACATTATTCAAAACTTTTAAGTTTTCTGCAAGGCTAAGAGAGCAAATCAAGAACATTTGTGTGATGAAGTTTTCCATGAGCAGCTGGCAAGAACATGGAAGGAGAACTTACCCAAACAGATGCATAGGCAACGTGTTGTAAAAATAGTTTTGAATTTCTAGCAGTGACAAAAGGCTTTCTTTATGAGACAAAGAAATTACTTGGGAGGTTGTTGGAGACTAGTCTGCAATTATATGACAGAACATGAGGAGAGACACACTGTCAGAATATCAGGGTTGCATAGGTATTCAAAAGATATCAAATAAGAGGAAAGCCTTTGTTTGAACTGGCACTGCAAAGGTTCAATCAGGTATTATCACTACCTCGATAGCCAAAAGAAATATTTATATATGCCATTACAATTAGGCTGTTTCCTTTTCTTCAGACTGTTAACTATTTACATTTCTCCCACAAATGCAGTGCTGCCATTTTTTATTACTTGGCTTCTCTTAACCCCTTTTGTTTACCAGGCAGGAAGAGGGGAAAAAATAAAAAAGCCCTTCAAATAAAGAAGCCTTTCAAAGATCCTCTATCACTCACCTCAGTCTTTACTTCCCTGCCCCAAGTTACTCACCATCACAGAGACCAGTTTCCAAATGAAGGAATTGAAAGATGACTCCCTGGGACTTCATGAGCACCACCAGAAGACTCAAACAGTCCTTCTTTTAGCTCACTTTGTCCAAACACACTTAACACTTGAGACTAAAAGAACTCTCTTGACTGAGCTGGAGCAGCTGGCTGGTGGTGCTGGATTTTTGCTACTTTTTCTTGTCCTCTCCTCAGGAGGGTTTACAGCTTTACTGCCAAACCAGGAACTGTATACTGCCCACTGACTGTATGCCCAACTAAACACGACACTGCAAAGGGACTGGATTCCTCAAACCCATCAGTCAGAACAGACCTTCTGAAGCTCATTAGCAAGAGACCTATCCTTGGACTACTCTCTTAGCACAATGGATTTTTCAATCTGTGCTTTGGTGAAGGGGATGCTGAAGTGTTTACAAAATCCCCCATGTCTTCAGGGAGTGCAAAAGTGACTCTTCTCTCTCACTTTGGAGTCAGCTCACTGGTATAACCCAACACATCTATCCCTTGCCTCCACCAGCCCAACTCTGTGTTTATGAAGTTACATGTAGGCAAACAGACATGTCTCTCTTTCTCTCAGCTTTCAGACAGGTCTCCATTTCAACCTTCTTCCACCATCAGCAGACTTCAGCCAGCCTCTCATTTTTCCAAAGCGGATAAACACGGATATGATTGCCTTTCACTGGCACAACCAAGTGAACAGAAACAAATCAAAACACCCAAGCAGAGACAGCTCCTTTGCTTTCACTGTTCTGCACCTTCTAAGACCTATGAACTGCAACAGCAAAACTATCTATAAGAGCATATGACATTGGCTTTTTTTGTGTTTGCAACAGCACATAGCACTTTTATCAACCGGTAAAAAGGCAGAATGGAAAAGCTACAGCTTTTAGTATTCTAAATCTTTCCACTCTTTCCTCATTCTGAATGGCTGGGAAGCAATTTAGAGAAATAAATACTGTATCAAAGATTCAGTGGCCTTCCTCAAACATAAAATAAAAAAAAAAAAATCCAACTGCCAGGGAGAGATGATATGTGAAGTGGTACCAAGGCATACAGGCTGAAAATACAGTAATAAATTTCACTGCTTCTAACATGATTCACACAGACAGGGTATCCCAACAGTCCCACTGCAAGGGACACTTCCCAACACGACTCCCAGTTCAAGGGGCAAAGACCAGAGTGCTGCTTTGGCTGCCAAAATGGGAGCAGCGTTAAGTCTGAAGTGTTTCAGAGTTTCATGATTTCTCAAAGCAATAGTACTTGTGTCATACTGGAAGAGAAGGGCAAGGAAGTTATCAGAAGACAGTTATACTCCCTCCCAAAAAAAAAGGTGTGAGAAAGATGATGAGAACCTCAAAAATCTATCCAAATGTACCATTTAACTAAACATATCTGATGGGAAACAAAACAAGATGTGGTCTTCTAGGCAGTTTGAGAGACATCTAAATAACTCTTCTGAGAATTCACATCATTCTTCTATAGTTATCTGCTTCCCACAGACCAACTAGGAATTCAGGTTATAACCTGAGGCTTTCATAAACTTTCTTTTATAGAATGAAGAATTCATTCATTACTTCTACCAGCTATTATTACAAACAGATGCTACTATAACATACCTATAAGGTTCTATCCATACTGTGTTATGTACATTCAGTAGCTGGTAAAGTACTTCATAAAAGAAGTCTGATCATTATTTGGCTTAAGAAGAATGTAACAAACTTCCTTCTCATAATAAAGTTGAACAGACGCAACTTTACTTCAAATCATTACTCCAAATGTTGACATAGGCATGAAGGCTGTTAACAGCTGTGTCTGACAACACTATAGATTTTAAAATCTATCTATAAAAACACCCTATAAAATTGTATATAACCATATACAACACAAACTGAGATTTTCTATAATGCCTGCACAGTCTCTGCTCAATCATCTTGAATGAAGAACTGATGAGGAAATTAAAAAAACTCAGTATGTTTGAGTTTCTGCTATCTTCAGTTGAATTTGTATATATCATTCCCTAAGAGATTCTTAATGATGAAACAAAACAAAGAAGAGTTTAAAGGCATTATTGTTGTCTTATAACAACATTCCCAAATTTGAACAGCAGAAGGATACTTATACTAGTGTTTTTGCCAGTAATTCTCCCAGTTATGACCACCAAAAAACAGGAAGATAAACATGAAGAGGGTTCTGAGGAGCTGTCAACATTTTAAGTGATGGAAGTAACACATCAGCACTTACCCAAAGCAAAGATCATTCCAAAAGCCCACTTCTAGCTGAACCAATTTCATCACTGACAAAAACAAGCTATATATTGTAACTACAGTGGTAGCTTTGCTGCAGTGCTGATGAATATGTAATGGCTAAAAACACAGTGGAAAAACTAATGTGAATCAGGCCCCATGGTCCCTCAGGGCCAACTCTTCTACACGTAACAGAAGGTAAGAACATTTACTTTGGGGCTGGAAGAGAGGGGAAGTCCCATTCAGTGAGGAACAGAGCAGGGAAACTACTGGTCAAAATTCCTGATAAGTGTTATCACCTTAAAGGAAGCTGGAACTTGGCACTGTGTTGCAAGAAAGCTCTTGAATGTCACGCACAGGTTTGGCCTCTCTGCATCTGGGAGTGCCGTAAGATCTCATGGAATTTGGGTCTCACTCTACTTAATGCCCTAAGCCTACTTCAGGCATGCTCACAGCACAAAGTTAAACACACATAGATTTTTTTTATTTTTTGTGAGACCAAGGCCCTGATTATTGAGTGAATTGAAGTCCCCCTGAGATGAGACAAAGCTACACAGCAGTATTTACTTCACTGTATGTTGGTCATAAAAGTGCCTTAGCCTGAGGTCAGATAGGAACACAAGACCTTCACAGTCAGGAAAGGCTATCAGTACTACAGTTCCTGCTAAAGGAACATAAGCAATAACTGAACATACTTTAATGTCATTTTAATATTCTCATTCAAATGGTGTATTAACAAGCTTAGTATAGATTTAAGCGTGTTACATCAGAGGGTTAATATTTATATATTAGTTCAGCATGCAAAACAGCTCAGTAAAAGTGACAATAGAATGTAATTCACTAATGGCAAATTAATTACAGTAATTTAACAAATGCAACGCCCACATGTCACTGACTGACGAAGCCAAGCAGTATGCCTAAAAACATAAATAGCTGGAGATTCAACTTACAGAAGTTATTCTTGTTCTTCTTTTTTTATTTTAATTTTTGCAGAATTGCTGTGCTAATTGTCACAATTAATTTTGACAGTTTTCAGGATAAAAAGAAACAATTCAGCTAATTTGCAAGTTACTAAAAAAGGGAGGGAACTTCAAGCATGCTCAAGATACACAAGATAAATGCCAGATACCACACCTGGACGAGCTTGAACTAGCTACCATCAGGACAAAAACAATGCTTCAAGTTATTTTTCAGAATGCTGATGTGATTAATGTATGATCTCCAGTTGGGCTACTTTTTCCAAGCATGTAGTTATTACAAGGAATCAAGAAAACACAAAGCATGCAACTAGAGATGGATGGCAACACTAAGTGGGATGTGGAGTAACATATCATTAACACACAAAATATTTAAATTGAAAGAAAGAATAATGCTTCAAGTGAGGCCTCCTTCACAGGTATTGCAGTATTATGATTAAGCAGTTATTCATCCCACTAAGACACACTGTCCTTAAGTGGTCACAAGATAGTCGTGAATCTATTTGCTTCTTCACTAAAAAACTTACTGTATCTTGAAACCTGCCAGTTATTCTCCTAACATAAGGCAGTCCTTAGTTATCAGTGAGGAGATGAAGACAGTGTACCCCTCCTGGCACTTCTCCTGCACTGGTAAAAGCAACAAGCTTTGCATCACTCCAAGGACAAAATACAATGCAGTACAGGAGTCAAAACATTACTACTATAATCATATAGAAAAGTATGATTAAATTCAGAGTTTTCTGAAGACACCTTCCTGCACCTGAACACAACTTCCTAAGTTATTGATCCTCATCACTTCGTCTACATTTAATCCACTCCCTTCTGGCACTAAGGCAAGTTGCAGTACAATGTTTAGCAAGGAGGGAGGGAAAAAAGTTTCATCTTTAAGCAAAAATTGGCTATACATTCTAATGATTCCCTTGTGCTTAGCACGAGCTGTACGATACTCCATGATAACACATCCTTTCATCACTAGAAGAAACATGCACCTTCTTCCCCCTCAAGCTACTTTTGATGGTGTATGGAGTATCCTCACAACGAAGCGCTCCTGTTGAGCAGCTTGGTACTATGAGAATAGTTATGTTTTCTTTCTTAGAGGAAAACATTATTTTAGTATAATACGATCTGACAGCTTTCTGTTAATGTTTAACCGCGGAGACGAGGCAGTTTGAGCTATAGGAAGTAACAGCTATGCTGTCTTGAGGTCAAGGCACGCCAGAGGCGGCAGGCCATGTGACAGAAACCTCGTGTACCCTGCGAGGGTCAGGCTGCAGACAGCTCTGCTTTGGCTAAAACCTGGGTGAATTACAGAAAACAAGAAAGCCAACCTGCTACAAATCGCATTCACAAATGGATTAATAAGAATACAGAAACGTAGACATTTTACATTAGCCTCTTCTTTCCCCCACAAAAAAAGCTTTGGGGTATTACATACGTGTGTGTATATAAATACATATATTAAAAATATCAACTGAAGAACATATCAATTAAAAAATAAAACTTGCACATTATTTGACCTATACAAACAATCTTTAGAATGAGCAGTACTTAAAGGAGTCAGCAACTTTGAAAGCAGCTGACAACTAACAAGATGATTTTTAACTTCAAGTTAAAAAAACACAGGCTCGTCCTATACAGCCCAATTAACCTCGGTAGCGCAAGAGAGACAAAAAACCCTTCAACCTGCTCCACGTTTTTAAGTGCTTCGCAAAGGGCCTCAGCTTCCTGGTTATTTTAGAGTTTAGCCGAGTGTTCCTCCTGCCTCAGGAGCACATGTGCCCATCCTCGAGGCTCCAGGGTACCGGTGCTGCAAGCCCGTACTCCGGCGGCACGGACAGGGATCCGCCTCTACTCTTAGAGGGGGCATTAACAAAGAAACTTACTTTAACTTCTGTTTTTCTGTACCGACTTTCTGAACAGAGAACCCGAGAACTTAGAAAGAGGAACAAGCATCAGCCACACATTAATCAGTGCCTTAAGAGGGGTTTGGTCCGATTTTAGAATAAACGGCGGAGACACATGATCCAATTAAATTCTAATTATGTAAGTAGTAGGCAAGAGTATTTACACAGGCACTGATTACAGCTATTAGAGTCTAAAGTCGCCGGCCGGAGAGGCTCCGCTTCCTCCCCGCCGCCGGGCTCGTTTCATTTCTAACCTCCCCTTTCACAGCTCTCCTAACAGACAATAGGAGACGCCGGCCCGAGAGCCGCGTCTCCGAACCCGGACGCCAGCCTGGAGGAGCCGCAGCTCTCTCCCCGGAGTGATGATTCATTAGCCGTCTCACCTCGGAGCCGGGGAAAGACCCCCCCACACACACCACATCCCACCGCCCGCACCCCGGCCCCGCAGCGCCGGGAGAGGCAGCGAAACCCTCCCTCCCCGCCAGTGCCCCTTACCTCCGAACAGGTGCGGCGAGAGGTG
>VXAC01004697.1:0-56597 GCA_013399225.1 Rhipidura dahli | reverse complement strand
CCGCAAGGTGCGGGGCAGCGCCAGGTGAAGCCCGCGTGGGCTCCGGCCGCGCTCGCCTCGGCGGGGAAGGACAGTTTCCGCGATGGGGCCGCCGCCGGGACACACGCACGCACACACACACACTGAGGGGAGCTCACTGTCCCCTCGCCCGCAGGGGCGTCCCGCGGGCTGCCCGCCCGCCGGGGCAGCAGCGAGGAACCAGAGCGCCGGCGGCCGAAGGCGAGCGGCCCCTGCGGCCGCGCTCCGTTCGAGCCCCGGCAAGTGAAAGAGAGGAGCGGCTGCAGCGGGAGGCGGCTCAGCGGGGCGGGCAGGGCCGGGGTGGCGGGGTGGTGGTGCCCTCCTGCCGCGCCGGCCTCTGTTCTCCGCCACTGCGGCTCCTGCAAACGCCCGGATGCCCGAGCTCGGCGCCTGGGGCGGCTCACAGCTGCCTGCCCGGGCCGCGGCTCGGCGGGGCAGGGGGTGTAAGGGCCTCTTGCCCACCTCGGGAGCTCTCCCGAGTCGGTGACTTCTAACCCGGACGGTTTGCTGCGAGTCTCTGTTCTCCGAGCGTGTGGACATACCAGGAGACGTGGATGTGTGGGGAAGCAGGACAAGAAGGATGGAAATCTCTGACATCTTTGGTTCGCAGGTGATACAGGAAAATCCTGTATACCTCAGTCTCTCACTCAAAGTCCCGTTTTTTACACGAGGATTAACTAAGCAGAAAATTTTATCCCAGTGAATAATACCCATGTGGATAGCAGGCTCAGTTTGCTCACGACAAAACATTTCAAGAGACATAAAACTGTTTTGTTCGTTGTTTGATATTGAGTGTCACATACACTGAATTTATAAAAACATAATTCCTACAGTCGGTCATCTGAGGAAAATTGCTTTTTTTAATGGATTATTGTGTGCTCTAAAATAGGGTGTGTTACCATGAAGCACTGCTTCAGGACTCTGCATCATACTGTCTCAGCACGGATTCCAGCTACATTCCTGCCTATGTCACAATGGCACAGTATCCAAGCTATTTTATAATTAGTACAATAAAACCGATCCAAACCTTAATTAAAATACAAAGTATTACGGAGCATTACATGTACACTTGTATTTTTGGTGCTCCTTCTCAGATGTGAAAGGCCTCCTTTTCCCCCTCCTTTTGCCATCTCTGTTACAAGTGCATGTGATCACATTCTGACATCACTGCAGCGCACAGCTGGGGCTGCAAGAAGAGGTACCATCGTTGAGGGTGGCACAGGAGGTTACTAGCCCTAACTCTTCATTTCAACACCACTTTTCTGGATAGCTGAGACACTCTGTGAGTGCTCTGAACCCCATTTAGAGAATGCTGGTGTAAACTGTTTGCCCATTTCAGCAAGAGGCAGTGATTCCACAGCTGTCTCATGAAGGGTCTTTTGTGTGCTGGGTGTTGGGCAGACAGCTGGGGTCGATAATCTGCCGTCCCAAGCTATGTCATCCCCACTTGTGAATTATAAGCTGCAGTCTCTGCTGGCAGTGGTAGATACTCCAAAGCAGATCAATCATGAGCACTTTCTAGTTCAATTCCCTGCAGATAGAAAATCAGCATGGATATGCTGTCTGCTCTGCCACTGGTTATTTTTTAAATCCTTGTCCAGCTTCAGCCAAATCTCTCAGAGATGTTAGCAGTATGGAAAATAAGGGGTTATGTAGAAGAAAGAGATTCTAATGTTCCCACAGAAAGGAAAGCAACCGTAGGAATTCCTATCCTGCTAGATTCCAGGAATCTGCTTGGGCAAAGGATGTTGCAAACATGACTCATAATTTCTGCTGCTCACAGAATGCCTGTGGCATGTTGAGCCCTATTGGAGCAGGGTTAGAGGGAGCATGCTCAGAGTTTTATGGAGTTTTTAAAATTTCCACTACTGAGTGCTAGTAGAGCTGTTCAGCTGCTAGAATAAACAGCATTTTGAAAATAGTACATTGCTGCACGGTATCACAGTACTTTCTGTATTCTTTTTACAGTAGATTTAAGAATTGAGTAGGTATTAAATACAGATCATATTTGACTGTGAATAACATTTTATTGTGTTTAGGATTAAATTATAAAGCCAATGGTGAAAAAAAAGCCTTACAAAAAAGGCATCCAGTTACTCAGTCTTACAGTCAGAAAATTATATTTAACAGCATAGGATATTTCACAGAAAAGAAATCACAACAACAGGACAGCCCGTGTTCCCTTCTCAGGGAGCATGACTGCTCCCAGTGCAATGTGATTTTCTTTTTTTTTTTTTTTTTTTGTTTGGTAGGCTTCAGTTTTTGTTTAGCATCTAGGACATATTTGCAGTTTTCTCACTATCAAGTGTGAGTCTAAACAAGACACATCTCTCAAATAACATCTACATCTTCAGAAAAAAAAAATGTGCCACTCCTCTGAGCCAGCTTTCTCCCCTCAATTCTCCCTGGTTTCTCTGAAAAATAGTTGAATAGAAATTTTTCTACATATGAAAACTCACTTCATATAAGCAACAGTACAGTTAGGTTTTCAAGCTAACATTTTTTCTAACAAATGAATATTAGCTGTTTAGTCTTGTAGAGGCAAGTACCTGGCACTGTAACCTCCACCCGTTTGTTCATTACTACACTCCAGAAGTAGTTTGCGTAAAAACTTTGTAAGTTACAAGAGAAAGTAACTAGTGATGAGAGGAAGCATTGCAGAGAGAAAGTAGAATATCTTGCTGCTGACCATACTTCCACAGATTTCAAGGACTCAGAGGAAAAGCAGATAGTTATATAAAAATTAACTTCTATAGGCCTATAGGGGTGAATGCTTCTTTTATTCCTGTAGAAACATATCTAGAGACTCATATTCATGCTTAAATAAGCACCACTTGTTCCTTGTCCAGGACAGTGGGAAAAAACTGCTTTAGACAGGCAAATAGACTCGCTGTTCTTTGTTATAAACTGCATACCTCCAGTTCTGGTTACACCACCTTGTCTATCAGCAAGTGAAAATAATGAACTTGATTCTTGACCAGTTTCCTTGAACAAACTCGGTGGCAGGTGTCTCCTAAGCATACAAAATTAGGTGTAAATTCATAATATTGCACGTTTTGGAAAATGTGTGCTGGTAAATGGAACAGGGGCCTGCATTTTGCTTAACAGTGAGCTATGCAGACAGGTCATTTCCCCTGTCCCCTCCTGCCCCCTTCTTTGATGGCTTTTAAAGGGACACTGAAACAAGGATTTAAGCAAAATTTCATTTCTGACAGAAGCATCTGAGCCTGAACTAATAAAGCCAGCCAGTTTCATTCTGTTCAGAAGTGACCAGACACACTTTTCTAAAGGAGAAAGATTGAGAAAGTAATGGCATACTCTCATAACATACAGCTTAGTTTCATAATAGCTAGTGTGGGCTTCTAAAAAGGTTTGGCCAGCTAGATTTTCTGAGCAGGTACCAAGCTAGAAGTGCACACTGTGACTGGAAGACATCAGTGCAGTTTTTACATTACTGTGTATTTCATCTGTTTAAAAGAAACAGCTCTGCATGCCACTTCTGCACAGACAACTGAAAACAGAGACTTCTGATGTGCTCAGTTGCTCATAGGGAAAGCAAAACAGAACTGTTTTATCCCCCTGAAATGAGATGTGCAAAATGCACATGCCTTACCTTTTTAGCCAGAGTAAGCCATCCAGCAGACGAGGCTGCTCTGTGTTCATATCTCTACGCTGAGGGAAATAGGTCCCACATAATCCCTCTCAGTGTGACTACAAACAATACATAAACCTATTGTAGGAATCTCTTTAGATAGATTTTGGTGTCAGTGAGTCTCCAGCTGGTGTCTGGTGTTTTTATAGATGCAAGAGAACCTATTATCCAGTGTCTTCGATTTTTATTTGCATTGAATAATTCTTTACGCATACTGGCTTTAATCATATGAAGATTTAAGCATATGCTTACACTGATGTATGAAAAACAATCCTGCAACATGTGATCAATCTTCATGGAATAAAAAAAACCCGAGCTGCTTGACAAACTCAAAGTTTGGTTTCTAAAATTATTCTGGAAATGTGTGCTGATGCTCACAAGGGTGAGGAAGTTCACCCTTGCTTTATAAAAATTCTGTTTAAAGCCTTCTATCTTTTCTTTGACGTTTATGCTTTTCTGAAGTTTCTATCACACTGCAAACAATATGCTGTATTTTGTTCTCGAGAGAAAAGTGTTCACGGAGACGATAACTTAATGTTAAAAATAAACTGACATTTTGACCAGACTTATTGATTGACCATTTTGTACAGGAAGAAGTAGTTGGAAATAACATACTTGATGAAATGGCACTTTGTGCTGTGCACTTCATTACCACATGCTATAAAGTAGATACTTTAAGAAATATACTTCAGTCTAAGATTTTTCATAGGAGAGAGTATTCACACTAACAATTTTTATGCTGTCCTACATTCACACTTCTATTATCGTAGCTGCTAAGTACCTATATAGGTAACCAGAGGCAATACCAAATGCTATTCATATGAATTTACCTTTTTGGTACATGGTCAGGCCAGTACTGTTACTGGTTCTCCCATAAACTTGTTTTACTCGGTGGAGGGATTTTTTTTGATTATCTGTTTTGCATCAACCACCTCTCTGTATAGTGTCCTGATCTTCCATGCAGCTATAGCCCCCCACCAAAGCTGTCTTTCTTCAGAAGCTACTGTGCAGATCATTTTTATTACATGCTCAAGAAACAGCAGAAGACAAATAGCTGCTTAGGCTGTGCCCATTTTCTACACTGGAAGCATCTGCACCATTTCATTAATGAAGTGACATCAATGCATGTTTATCTGGGCAAGGCATGATACACACATCTGTGGGTATGCGAGTCGGGAGCATACAAAGCTGGCATATAAAGGTCCCACCCAGCTCATTTTTCTGTTTCTGTGGCTTCCAAGAGGGGATGGAGGACAAACTAACAGATGGGAAGCATGTTTACTCTCTCTTGTTTTCAGATCTCGTGTGTCAGTACCCTGCAATGCCAGCTGAGTGTGGATTCGGAAGCTGGGGGAGGAGTATTGATCACCTCAAGCTCCCTTTACTTAGGTTGGAGAAATAATGGTAGTCTTTCGAGGTATATCCCTGAATTACACTGATTTGCTTTTCAATGCAGGGTGGTACCACAAAACCCTTCTGCACCTATAGAGGCAGCTGTCTTTGCAGACAGCTTTATCGAGAGCAGTTCATGATAGTTAATAATAAGGAAGGCACTTCAAGTCGTGACACAGTGAGTGTAGCACAGGTAAATCAGTCTTCAGAAGGCAAAAGCTCTATAACAGGATACATCTTTCATTATTGATTTTAATTCTTTGAATGCCAGACATCTGTAGAAAAAGGTAAGTAAACAGAAAATACTATTACAGAAAAAATAACAGTGAAAAATGTAGGAATGAGAGCAGGTGGTAGAGCCACGTGACATTAGAATTGCCAAGTACAATTTGTATTCTCTCAGGTTCTGTATTATCTGCCAAATATTACCTTCTCAGAATCCAGAAGAAAAAATGCCTTTGTCCTTATTTTTGCACAGTATTTGCTAACATTTTATAAGAATTATTAATTAATATTCTATAGCCCCCTACTTGCAGTTTGCTACTGATAGGCCTAATAATGAGAAACAAATCCACTCTAGGTAGCTCCACACAGGAATGTTAAGCACAGCTGCTTGGGCAGTCACATGTGTCACAGTGACTTTGTGCAGCAGGAGCCAAAGGGACAGTAACAACCACAAAGTACAATAAAAGCGGGGCATCCTAATGCAGGTACCAGGATAGTATTTTATTAGCTGATGCCTAGTGAAGAATGCAAAAGCGTGTGACTGGATTTTTCTGAAGGCCCAGGTCACAGCTACAACAGTAGAGTCGGGAGGATGTCAGAGAGCTCCGCGCTCTCTGCCAGAAACGTTTTCTGCCTCGGCTTCTGTGCATCACGCCTGGTGTAAACCAAGCACGAGGGTGGTGTAAAAGCCTCCATCTGTCATGTTGGCTCAGATCCACTTGACAGAAGCCAAAACCCATGAAAGTGAGAGATGAGAAATCAGAATTGTGAATCCACTTCCTCCTCTCTCTGCTTTGCCTTTCCCCAGTTTGTGCTTCTCCAGGAGTGAGAGGAGCTGTGTCTTGTTCTAGATTGTTGCTTGCAAAATGAAGGGAGTCAGGGTTCATGCATCTTCCTCAGCCTTCCCATAATAAGAAAGGGACAGCTCACAATTTAGACTGAGGATCTCAAATTTCTTAAAGAACCAAAATGTTTTCCGAAGAGCGGTAAGAAACAGGTCATTTCACCACTTCAAAAAGCCAACACACACTTCCTGGCTGGTTGCTCTGCCCCAAGCTGGTTTCAGTTCAATATTCAGAAAATGCCAGGCAAATAGTAAATCAAGTGCAAGTTAGAACAGTCCTTGTAACTGCCTGGTGTAGCAAAATACTTCAAGATGATGCAGTATCTTTCTAGGCTGTAGGAATGCAAAGACTCAGCCTTGTCAGTAGGTTCCTGTTGAGATGAGTACTCCTAGTTGCAGATTAACCATCCCCATGGAACATCTGTGCAGTGCTGTCTTAGCAGGGTCACAAATTATTGAGATAATTCAGAACAATTTCTTTTTCTTTACTGTTTTCTAAACAAAGCTTTTCCTCTGGACTCATGGTAACTCCTCTTTAACTCAGTCATGATATGATCATAAAATAGATAGGGTCCTTTTACAGCCATATTAATCCCAATCAAGGGCAGAAAGCAGTTCTACACTTCCCACGTGGAGTTTAAACAGTAAACAAAAGACCTGTTTTGTAGGAAGCATATCATGAGGCTGGAGAGGCTTGGATTCATTCTGGAGAGCAAGTCTTCCTCTCTTGTTAAAGAAAACTTACAGAGCAATCTGGTATTGCAAGTCCACACTGACATCTAGTGCTGAAAAAATTGCACTAGCCAGCGAGGAAACAAAGAAGGAAAAAGGTGTTGGATTGGAATGAAAAATCTAAAAATATAGCAAAGCATCCCTCCTGCTTTGTGAAAATGTCTAATGGTTTGTGGGTGCGTTCTGTGGGCAGGAGGTGCTCTGTCTGCATGAACTTGGGTGCTGAGGGATTGGAGAAATTCACGGGATACTGGGTTTGACAGCCAGACAATATAGCAAGCCCTGGCTGCTGCTGAAAACAGCTCTTGAGGTCATGAGGAATCTTGAGTTGGGACTTACTTTGTTTTGTGGCCACCACTACTGTAGGACTTGGTCCAGATCAGTGTAACTAATAGAGAACTGCCGCCAATAGCCCAGTAATCTTGATGTTACAAACAAAGAACTCACAAGATTGAAATGTTCTCACCTTCCAATCCCAGAGGAGAATTTCCTGGTTCTTTGGAAAGATTCCCTCTCTAAGCTGTTTCTAGGGAAGAGGGTTTTTTGGTGGTTTTTTGTTTTGTTTTGGTTTTTTTTTTTTTTTCATTGCCTTTTAATTCTTGATGTTCTCTTACCTCTCATTTCAATACAAAACATCCTCATCATTTTTACACACACATAAAAATTTGCACTTCACAATATTTGACTGTGCATTTAAGGACAGGCAAAGATTGTGAAATAAATTATTTGTGATTTTTTTACTGTAATTTCTACCTTCCATGGGGAAACAAAAAGTAATAATAATACACAGAATAATGAATGTTTTTCAGTGTCTTAGCTGCCAGCACAGTTCCTTCCCTGTCACCGGGGAAATGGTGAGATTAAAACCATGTACTCTGTGTGCTTCAGAAGTGAAATATGCATGTCAGTGTTGTATAAATCATCAAAAGAGACGAGCAAAAGGACAGATCCAAAGCCACCAAGATCAATGGACTTTTTCCCCCATTAAATCCCATGAGCTTTGGATCAGGTCCCAGCGGATGTCAGAGCTCTGCCAACCCCACTGAGAAACTGTAGCCCAAATGCTGGTGTGCTGTTTGGCAAGCCACAGCTGTGAGGCTGAGCAGTGGCTGGCAGATGTATCCTTCATGGAGAGAATCCTGGTGTTGGTGAGCAGGATTCCACAGCAGGACCCAGCACGGGGGAGTTCTTGTCTCTCTGCACGGAGGCAAAGCAGTGGCTGCTGTGTGAGAGCATCCTCCTCCTCCAGACACACACTGGGGCACACCTGCAAGCTGCATCTCCTGCTCTCTGGTACGGCCTGGGGAGCAGCTCTTTCCTCCTCCTCCTCCTCCTCCTTCACAGCACAGCAAGCAACAACTGGCAGGATTTAGTCCTTACTGACTTGAGGGTGTGAAAGCCCCGGAAAAAAAATGGGGCTTTTGTCTTGTACATAGCACCCTTCTTCCCCTTGTAATCAGAAAGCCCAAGTACTCAGACATAATTTCTTCTGTCAGTTTTTGCAATTTTTTTTTTTTTCTGGGAAATAATCATACAGAAGTAAGCATGTTGTCACATCTAGGCTGCATTTTTTTTTGCCACCTTGTCTGGTAATCAACAACGGTATGCAGATTTTAGAAATGTTTCAGACTTTTATGTCTGGGCTGGACAGATTGGGGTGTGCAGGGAGGATTGGCAGACCCAATTAGACAATAAATAGCATAAGTAGCTGTCAAAAAATAAGGCTAAAGCAGGAGAAAGCATGTGGCATCTCTCACTAGATAAGCTAGAATGATTGGCATATTCAGTCAGAAACAGTCATTTTCTGATTTAATGGGGGCTTAAGACAAACTGTCTCACAGCTGAGACCATGCAAATCAATCATTAAAATGTCAGGTTAGAGTCTGATGTCAGTTAAAATTCCATTAATATCAGTAGAATTGCACCAACTTTATCCATACAAATTTATAGGGTGCAAAATTTGCCCCATGATTTTATTAGGAGCAAAAGCTTGTGAAACTGTATCATGTCCAAGAATGTAGAATAGGCTAGAGTAGAGAAGAAAAAGAAGGAAAAAGAATGGGAAAAGGAAAAGGAAAAGGAAAAGGAAAAGGAAAAGGAAAAGGAAAAGGAAAAGGAAAAGGAAAAGGAAAAGGAAAAGGAAAAGGAAAAGGAAAAGGAAAAGGAAAAGGAAAAGGAAAAGGAAAAGGAAAAGGAAAAGGAAAAGGAAAAGGAAAAGGAAAAGGAAAAGGAAAAGGAAAAGGAAAAGGAAAAGGAAAAGGAAAAGGAAAAGGAAAAGGAAAAGGAAAAGGAAAAGGAAAAGGAAAAGGAAAAGGAAAAGGAAAAGGAAAAGGAAAAGGAAAAGGAAAAGGAAAAGGAAAAGGAAAAGGAAAAGGAAAAGGAAAAGGAAAAGGAAAAGGAAAAGGAAAAGGAAAAGGAAAAGGAAAAGGAAAAGGAAAAGGAAAAGGAAAAGGAAAAGGAAAAGGAAAAGGAAAAGGAAAAGGAAAAGGAAAAGGAAAAGGAAAAGGAAAAGGAAAAGGAAAAGGAAAAGGAAAAGGAAAAGGAAAAGGAAAAGGAAAAGGAAAAGGAAAAGGAAAAGGAAAAGGAAAAGGAAAAGGAAAAGGAAAAGGAAAAGGAAAAGGAAAAGGAAAAGGAAAAGGAAAAGGAAAAGGAAAAGGAAAAGGAAAAGGAAAAGGAAAAGGAAAAGGAAAAGGAAAAGGAAAAGGAAAAGGAAAAGGAAAAGGAAAAGAAAAAGGAAGGAATAATGGAAAGAGGAAAGGAAAAGGGAAAGAGAAAAAATACTTAAAGAAATGCCAAGAAAAGAGGAAATTTAAAAACATGGGAAAAAAATCCAAATGTATATTAATAACATTGAATTAAATCACTTCAACATTGCTGTCATCACATCATGTTCCCATCCATCTTTTCCCTTTCTGCTCCCAAGAAAACCCAAAGGACATGCAATCTGGTGGCAGCGATTTATTCAAGAAGGTGCCACTATCATTTTAAAGGTGACATATTTGAGCACATAAAGAGCATATTTGGTGCAGTGACTGAGCATCCAGTACAAACACAGTCAGCTGACACTAGTTCCTAAGCCTTTAGGAACATTCAGAGTGTGTGGAAATCAATGTTTTTTCAGTGTGGTACTAGGCAATAACAAATACATTCCCAGCTAAGAGCACTGGCTTGCTTTGTGCAGAACGCAATCTGTTTTAATTTCAAATATTTGTGGGGAGGCAGAGAATTCAGTTGAATGGTAATAATTCAGTATTTGGTACTTAACATTAAATCCCCCACTTGATCCTTTGCCTTCTGCTTAGGAGTGGGGTTCAGTGAAGGGACCACTCCTGTTCACACAAACAGCCTGAGTTGGGGCTGCACCCACAACCCAGGTCAGAGAGCCTCTATGGGGCCTCTTTGTGACTCAGGACTTCGATAAATCCCCAGTCTGGGGTGAAAGAATAACTTTGTAAAGCAGTAGGTTGGTTTTACAAACAGTTGCTGCCCACAAGACAGGAATGACAGAGTTTTGGCAGCGTGCAGAGCCATGCAGCAGCAGATCAAGCTGGGGTGGCTGACACAAGTACCAACCTTGCCTGATCATGCTGCCCTTATCTATCTCAGAGGCTGGCATGCTTGCCTGGAGCTGACAGAAGGATACAGACAGCTTGATGTGTTGGAGGAAAGCAAAAAATATGTCAGTCAGGAGCAGTGGCAGTTCAGGAGCAGCTGTGTGACCCATCAACACCCTCCCCTGCGAGGCTGGGAGAAGGGGTGGGACAGGCCTGCTTTAATCCATTGCCACATCCAAGTTAATATCCTGATACTTCAGCATTTGGCTATGAACAGCTTCTAATTCAAGCTGGCTGTCCTCAGCAACAAAGAGAAATGTAAATGCACGGTGACAGTTATGCAGTGCCGTGTGTTATTCAGTGACAGTGGGGGAAAAGTATGCTTTAGAAAATTCACAGATACACAGTAAAACCCCTAGAACTGACGAAGCTGGAGAGCCTTTTTTTTTTTTTTTTTTTTTTCCAGCTCCTTCATTATATTTGGAGTAATTCTCCTTGCCTTTATCTGAAAATGGTTCTTTGCAGAATCCTTTCAGACTTCAGACTTCATTTAAAATCTTATTTGATGATCTGATAGTTTGCTCTGTCTGGCAATACTACAGTGCAATTTTCAACAGCTGTAGCCCACCTGAACTGATGTGCCTCTACTAATAGTGTTCAAGCCAGGGTTTCGATTCAGGTCCCTATTTGCAGTGGAGGCTGAAGGAGAAATGTTAATGCAATTCCATTTTTATGAAGGGCATTTTGCAAAGGGAAAAGAAAAAGTCAAACTGAATAAGGATGGTAAAAATTATTAAAAATATGTTATTAAATCAAAAATTGTTTACATGAAGAATATCTCCCAGTGGAAAAAAACTGGAAAGACAGTATATTTTCTCAGAACAAAAGGAACAAAAGGAACAAAATGAAAGATGGTACAATGCTTGAAGAGCAACAGCATAGGTCAGAAGAAAACCTGTCCTTGTTTTTCAGCTATCTGGCTTAATTATTTGGGCAACTTGTAAGTCAGCCTAGCCTCTAGCTGATTCAGTTCCTCCCTTTCTACTCCCTACCTCTTTATCATTTTGTCAGGATAAAACACATTACAAATTGCGAGAAGCTCAAACAGTGAGTAAAAGCATGTTAATAAGCACAGAAGGTCAATATATTTTCTACTATCCTTATGATAAGAAGAGCTTTGGAAGCACAGAACTTTCAGAGAACTCATGGTATCCAAGTATTGGCAAATGCCAATCACAAAAAAACCCATGTCACTAATGTTCTCCTGCTATGGAGAGCCATGAAGCACAGAACATGCAAAAATATTTCTGCAAAAATACCTTGTAAGTTCATATACAGCAGGATAAATCTGAAAAAATGAGTCAGAGAAATACATTGTCATGTAGAGATTGTAGTGGTCTGAGAAGCCACTTTTGGATTTACCTGATGATTTATAGATATGACCTACACTGGAAGAAAATAGATAAATATTTCTTCTGATCAGCAGCTGACATAAACCAAATGTATTTACTGTCAATGCTGCAGCCACGGTTAATCATGAAATCCCAGAAATCAGATGGTACAGAACCTACTGTTTTTCACTAATATTGCTCCATGGGCAGCCTATTAGGGCTTTCTCAAGTAAGAAATTAAATCTTATTAAAAAGTCTTGTGGGCATCAAAACAGAAATAATGAGACAAGAATTAGCTGGGAGTCCAGAGGCAAATGGGGTGGGAGGTCTGTATAGAACAGCTCCTTAATAACCAGGAGGTGAAACCTCATGAGACAGGAGGGGTATGCCAGATGGAAACAGCTTTGCCTGTTGCCTGAATAGTCTTTCACTCCAATTTAGGGAGGTAGAGTGAAACATTGTCAAGGCTGATGTGTCCCACAGACAGGCAGTAAAGAATTTGGGCTGTCTCTTTGTTACTGTTTGCTAACTGAGCTGACTGCCAATTCAGACCACTGGTGGAAGTTTAATTATCATCCCTGTTGCTTTCATTATGAACTTCTGCTCCTGGGTGGTTTATCACTTCAGTTTTTAAGGCCTTTCTGTGTGTGGTTTGGTCGCAGAGGCAGCAGAGCTAGATTGATTTAGAAACAGATTTAACCAGAGTGGTGCTGAAACTGTGGTTAAACTAGCCTGACAAACCTCTTCACCTCTTTGTGTAACACACATGCTAAAAAACCTGCCCTTATATTTACCAGAATTAAACATAGCTGGAATTACATCAACAGTCTTTGCAGAAAGATCTCACTAAGATGCCTCTTTGAGAGGCAGATGATTAATCTGGAATCTCTTAATGAGACTACAGCCTGGCTCACATCCAAGGTGTAGGTCAATTGATCAACATTGGCAAGAAATCCTGAATTATATTCCAAATTTCAGTTTTCATGGAGCTCAGAAGATCTTTTCCCTATCCTCCTCTTCCAGATCAGGGATATGCCAGTCCCTCAGTTCTAGTGGTTAATAAAGATCTGAAAGCATAGCTGTTTCCTGAGAGGCTTACATGTGTTTCACATACCAGCAAATATGCCTGGAAAGTGAGAACCTGGAAGGACATAAAGCAGATTTCTGTAGGCAGTATTGCCTTATGCTGGTTTTCAAAGAAATATGGTGGATTTTAAGGGTTTTTTCCTCTCCATAAATCAAAGAGGTTATAGAAAGGGTGATTTGTTCCTCTTCTTCTCCACAGCAGACTGTGCTTTTGAAGGCCTTCCAGAGTACTTGCCAAAAAGTGTTTATTACCTACCACTTCAGGTCTTTAGGGGGCAAGAATATATTCTTTTGGAAGGTGCAGTTAATGTGGTTACAAATCCAGCATGTTGTGTGGCTATTGGTGTAGGTAGGCATTATAAATTGCTTCCAGAAAGTGTTTTGATGGTGGCAAGAAAAGAGTTGGAATTGATGAGCCAGGTTTTCCCAGGCCAGGCTGTTCAGGTTTAGCCCCTAAGGATCTGTCTCCACTCTAGGTCTAATTCAAGTGAGCAGCAGACAGAGCCAGAGCCTGTGCAGCCACAATGCAGGGCTGCATTCCAGGGCCATCACCCTTCCCCATCCTAGTGCCCCTTCCTGTGAGAGAGGAGGGCAGGACAACAGAGGTGGAAAAATGGTTATCACTTGTGTTTGGTGCCAGAGCTGCTGTGGGTATATCCCACAGCTCTCAGCCTTCAACTAACCCAAGCTGTTCTGTCATTTGTTTCCAGCAAATCTCAGGCCATTACCAGAAACCCCTCATTTTAAATGCTTTTCTTGCAAAATGGCCCTCCCCATGTTGCCACTGTGACTGCTGACAGCAGAGGGATTTAGGGTTATAACCCAGCCTAGTGCAGTGCAAAGGAAACACTTGGATGAGCCAGTCTGTATTTGTTGGCACATTTAGGCATGGCACCCAGGTATGGTCCCAGGACCCTGAGCAAATCCTCAGGGATCACAGAATCACAGAATATGCTGAGTTGGAAGGGACCCATGAGGATCATCAAGTCCAACTCCTGTCCCTGCACAGGACACCCCAACAATGCCACCATGTATGTCCCTGAGAGTGCTGTCCAAATGCTCCTTGACCTCTGGCAGGCTTGGGGACATGATCCCTGCCCTGAAGAGCCTGTTCCAGTGTCCAACCACCCTCTGGAGTGGCTGGGCCCTCAGGACTGATAGGATATCCCCAGAGAAACTGACACCATTTCTCCTGGCAATAATAACTTATCAACATCAGTGAAAGTCCTTCAGCTGTATGAGGGGTTTGACCCCAAAGGCACACATGGCTCTTCCCACTCTGATCTGTTTTCTGCAAACCTGTAAAGGCAGTAGGAGGTTTACAGGCTTTGCCTCAATATCTTCTTCCTCCTGAAAGCCCCTGTCCAGAAATGCTGGATTTGAACAGCCCAGGTGAGGAGCTCCCCAGTTTCTGGAGTATGGACAGCTCTTTCACTGACCCCATTTGTCACCTGGCCTCTCTTCGCTGTCAGAGCTGCTTCCACTTTTTATTTCCTCCCAAACATGACCCTGATATTTACAACTTCAGAAGTATAAGTAACTTCAGGAAATTTAGAGATTAGCAGTCCTGATGGAGAAGTGTTTAACTTCCAGGAAGAGAGGAAACATATCCCAAACAGCCTGAGGATATAAATCTCTTTCTTCCTTACAATGCCTTGTCTTGCACGCATCACATCCCATCTCATGTTCATCCAGGAGCATGTTCTGACCAGTCAATCCTTTTTTTCTGTATGCTGTTACTATTCACGTATCAATAACGCTACAGAATTAATATATTCATGTAAGACGGACTTTTCACAATGGTTTTTATGTACTATTTTCACTAAGATCAAGGTCAGATTATATTTCGCCAAAAGCACTTTAAAACCATGTTTGTTTTACAGTTCTTGAACACACGAGTTACCCAGCATTTTTCTCTCCTACCCAAAGCAAATCTGGATAATTGAAGGTTGCTTGGCACAAACCCGCAAACCCCATTTATGTTGGATGAGTGGCCTTGGAGCCGCACGGACACAGATGTCTCATCTTTCAACACTGAGCCCGAACCAGGGCATCAGACAAACGGGGAATCGTCTCCTCTCCTCATCTGTCTTCTTGTCACGGCTTGCTGCCCTGCTGATAGGTTACTACCCAGATACGTCCACCGTGCCCCAGGCAGCGCCCCTATCTCAAGAGACATCTAGGAACCATTTGCAGACCCAAAGCGAATCCATTTTAGCTCATACGGATATGCGTTATCCAGCCTAGCCAGGGTGGATTTTGACTGGTGCGTGAGCGCTGTGTAATCACTGTTTTGTGCGCTATTTACGCGTGTTTTATAAAGATACCGCCCTCTGCATCGCTGGGGTGTTCCTCCATTTGTATGGTAATGAAGCAGCATTAAGGGGGCCTTTGCTGCTCCGCTCCTTGCCCGGCCCTGGTGCCTCCGATAGCTGAGCCAGGCCCCCAGCAGCAGAGCCGCTAATGAAGGTGGGGGAGAGGAGGACAAAGAGCCCCGCCACACCTATTCAGGGAGAAATCTGCATCTGAAAGTGCCTGCTGGAAATGGGCGCCATGCCAAACAGCAGGGAGAAGGGGGATGCTCTGGGATAGAAAGGAGGGCATACTGTTATCTTGTTCTGTCTTTAAGTCACTGGTTATTCGTTAAAACAAAACAAAACAAACAAACAAAAAAAAAAACCAACAAACCACCACCAAAAACCAAGGGGAACGGTTTGATTTGGCAGCTGCGCGTTTTATAGCCACATCCCAGCAAATGCAGCACCTTCTCTCCCACCAACCTGCCTGCTGCTGCTACTCTTCTGTTACTACAGGCATTCTCCTCTTCCATATCTCCACAACCACTCCCTGTCCCGTCTCTCCGGAGGAGAGTCCCTACCAACAGCCGATGGATGTGCTGAATCTACAGCTGGCCCAGGATGCAGCAGCCCAGGCTGGGCTCTCTGAGCACACAGGTGACTTAAGCACTCATTTTCAGGGATCACCTTCTTCTGGGGAGTGCAGGTTATGCAGCTGAGCACGATGCCCCCAGCTCAGGTCCTACCATCGCTCAGCGGACTTTGCAATTCCAGGTGAATGGGGTTTGGTTTACTGTTTCTAGGCATGCTGCTGTTGCAGTTCTGCCTCCACCCATTCCTGCTCCCCTCCCGTGGGGAAGATGCTACAGTCTTTCCCACTACAGTCCCTCTGCATGCCCTGCTGCCTCCAAGAAAAGAAAGCTCCCTCCAAGAGACCGCGGCAGCCTTCAGGTGCTGATGTTTAATGGCATCCCCTGCTGAACACAGGTCAAAACACACAGCTCGCATCAGAAGAGAAAGCAGGAAAGCAGATCAGCAGCAGCAGAAGGTTCATCAGTACTCACATTCACGGGGGAAGAACTGCAGCAGGATCCTGGATGACAGGTAGGAATGGCATGCCCAGCCAGCATCAGTGGATACCAGAATGCTAGAGAAAAACCTGTGGTTTTCCTCCCCTACTCCCTTTTTGGTAGCTAGGCTGGCTAATAGGCAACAGCCCTCCCTCTGGGAAAAAAAAATAAAAGGATTATATGTAGGCCTAGAGTGAAAGAGTTCAGCTGGGAAAGACCATCTTTCCCCAGCAACCCATAAATTATGCTGAGCTCTAAACGTGGTGCTGAGCACGGTGGGAGGAAACCTTCAGGCCCCTCAGTGCAGGTTTGATAACAGAGTGTGAATCACATGCCGGGGGGCCTGGGCTGAGAACCTGCTCTGTAAATCTCAGCTTCCCCAGGGCCAGGAGCATCCAGCTGAGGCTCCTCCAGGATTCATCTGCAGAGACTTAAGGAAGAGAAGGAGCAGAGATTGACGTGGTAATACAGCATCTCCCATGCAAAAACGCCCTCAACCCCCTCCAGCACTTTCATAACCAAATACACACCTTGTTTTGCACTGTAAAGAGCATGGGAATTAAATGTGATAATGAGATGTAACGAGAGTCATGTATGAGACAAGCTGTGGACAGGCAGAGAACATAAAAAGAGATGCACATGTGCAAATATGGGAGAAGTGGCAGATAGGCACCTTCTTATAATCTGGCAACAATAATCGTGACATAAACTGAGTTCTCTCTCAATTTTCCATCCTCCATGAGCTTTTGTGTCTCTCCAGAAAAGAAGCAAATGACCAATTTGCAAATGGTCTTTTGCAATGAGCAAATGACCAAGAGCAAATGGGGCTTTCTATTTAGATTCTTGTAACTAGAGTCCAGTGAGCCCTGTCAAAAATGTCCACCAATATCCACTTATATCATCAGGCAACTTTATTTCATCTCTCTTCCTGCCCCTACTATTCTGTATTTTTTTCTTTATTAAAAAGGAGAATGCTGCGTGGAAAGCCTACAAGAATGCATTTTACAGACAGTATTGAAAGATGTAAATTCAGAATTCCCTTTTCACAACCCATGGCACACGCAGTGCTAGAAGTTGCTTTCACTTTATCAGAAATCGGAACCAATGCCAGACCTGCCTCTGTTTCTTACACTTGAAAAATTAATACCAGTAAGCTTCATCTCAGAAAGGACTTTGAGAGATTGTCTGGCAGATATTTTCAAATGATAAATAATAGGGGGAGAACAATACTGTCTGGACAGTGTACCAGCTGAAAAACAGGTCTTATTTGTTCACAACAGTCTTTCCTAATTATTGACATACTGCAACTACTCAGCATGAGAGGCAAAAAAATGTTATAATCTATCCATGTCCTCATCTTTTTGAACTGTTTCTAGTACTAATTTCACCAGAGGAGCATTCTGGACTGAAATCCTCTGGCCTTTCTACTTAAAGGAACTCAAAGGCTGCACAAAATGTTGCAGGTTTTCTGACTTTTTTGCAATAACACTTTTGTCCTTCTGCCTTTTTGTGAGGCCAGGATCCACAGCAACAGCCCTTTAGCTGAAAGCCTGTTGTAAACTGAACCAACAGTAGCAGATGTAGAAACAGATTTCCCTTGGGAAAAAATGTCAAGTCAGTCTGACAGCTGTAGTGGCAAGTACTAGCAATGTTCATTGCCCTTGTAAATCTTGGGCATAAACACCCCTAACGCATCAATGACTGGTGGTGCAGACTGAGCAGAGTGTAGGTGTTGTAGTACACAGCATAAATAAATCCCTGTGCTCTCACTGTGCAGAAATGGCAATGAATGATCATTTATTTTGGGCAGGGTGCAGTTGCTTACGCTGTGTCCCAGAGCTCGTGGGCAGGCAGTGCTGGGGTGGGTGCAGGTGCTTCTACGTGAGTGTGTCGTGGTGATCAGCTTTCATTGATTCTTCTAGTGCCTTGTGTTTGTTGCTGTCCAGGTGAACACTTCCTCTTGTTGAAGCAGAAATTGTTTCTGCATAGCGCAGCACCAAGAGCCGTGCAAACATTAACATGTGGATGTGATTCATTCCTGCTGATGGAAGCAAACCCATGGCATAACAGAAGGAAATTATTCTGTTTCTTTCCACCATGGCATGGACGTCTCAATAACAGGCTTGAAGGATTTCCAGTCTGGCTTTGCTCCCTATTGGAAAGAACATTTACTTTGCTTCCCATGCTACAGCCTTGCAGGAGAAATTGGGCTGGCTGCACACCCTCTTCTGGGCTGAGACATGCACCTGTCTCATGACAAGGAAGCCTCCCTCTAGGCAAATTTTTCCACTCAGCCAACCTTCTTGATGCCATCTTTTTGCCCTTTTTGCATTAGAGGGCAAGGAAATTACTGATGGGACATCAGCAACGAGGGGAATTTCACTGGCAAAAGCAGCAACCCGCTTTCCATTGTTACTTTTTACTCATGCCTGGATCATCTTGCAGTGGTTTCTATGACAACAGAAAAAATATTTCTTAACACAAATCAAGTTTGTCAGACTTATACTTGTGCATTGCACTTGCTGAAGGCTAGAAAAGCAATTCTGAGACCGAAAGCAGACAAACTGATCCGCTCTATGAAAATGGAACTACCAAGGATCTAAAATAGAAAAGATTCCCTGTTTTCCTAGGGAAATTTCCTCTGGGTATTGCATTGTTGCTGTTCTTTTATATTTTCATAAAGAAAAGCATGGGGATATTGAATATCAGAATTAATACATTTATATTTTAAATGCAGACACTTTGGTACAAATCAACTGTTTTTCTAAGGAAAGAAATGTGAATATTCAGCACATGAACAACAAAGGAAAAAGTAGAAAGGAGAAGATTCATAGGAGCTCCTTTTCAGAATGCAAAGGGGTTTCTGAAAATCCCATTCTGTGCCTGTTTGATGCACAGGTAGTGATAACAGTTCTTGGTAACCTAATCCCCAGAATGCAAAATCATAAATTTACCTTTTACTTTCACATTATTTCCCATCTTGTCCTCTGGCATCTTTTTCTCAGCCTCTAAAAGTACAGTTAGCGTTGGCAGATTGCAGTGACTGTTTTGCAGGCGGTTCATCCCCATGCCACGTGTTTCTGCTGCACGGTGATCAGCCTTTTAAAATAGTTTGAATTTTCTTACAGACTGAGTGATGAATGGTAGCACCCCATATCTGTTTAATTTAGAATGATCATAATTTTTAGTTATGCCAAAACCCTTCCAGAAGCTTAGTGCAGTTTGTAGTATTGGTATAAGCTGTTGGTTCTAGGCAGTGAGGTACTTTTGCTAACCTAAAAATTGGTGTTTAACAGGCTGTTTCAGTGGAGCTGTCTCTGACCAAGGGGGTATCCTGTTCATCCTGTAGAAGAGAACAAACTCCATCCCTAGATATGGAGAATGGGATACAGTATGAGTATGGATGAGTCTGTTGCCTTCTGTTCACAGCATGGCTCCTATTTGTCTCAAAGAGAACTTCATAGAATGAGCAAAGGCAAAGCCTCACCTTTTGCTGCAGAAGGGAATGCATTTTTAATCATCCCTTCACTCTTTCAGTATTTGATTCAGAGAATCTCAGTAGGAGTGATTTCTCTTCCCTTCCTTCCCATCTTCCTTTCTGTTTCTGCTCTACTTCCTTCTTGGCATCTCTCCTTTCTTCATCCTTCTCCTTCCAGCAATTCCAAGCCCAGCCTCAACTGCGTCTTGGCTTCATTTCTATTCCTCTCCATCTGCTAAAATGTATTCATGTATTATGTATCAAATGTTGACATTTATAATGTTGTCAATAAGGTTTTGAGTCAAAGCCTGAATAGAAACAAGCAAATTGTGCAGCGTTTATCTCTCATCAGTGTAATTTCAGCCTATTTTTAGACTGAAGAAAAGAAACACTGCACAGTTTGGACCTACTAGGAAGATTTCCTGAACAACCATGATGGATAAGAGCAATTTTCTTACTTTAATGGAAGTTTAAATGCCAAAGAACATGGTGGTTCCATATGGTTAACTCATGAATCAAGGTGACCCAGTGTTTCAAGAATCCTGTACCAAAGTAAACATATGCCACTGCAGTGAAGTGAATGTGCAGGCCTTTTGGAACATCCACATACACACATATGCACGATTGGGAGTGGGGTTGTGTTCTTAAAGCTGTAATTCCACAGAAGTTTAGTATATGATATAAAGCAGGGTTGCCCTCTGCCTTTCCCTTACATGCTCTCTCCATTCTTCTCTCATATTTGTGTGATCATACAGTGAGCCAGTTAAGGGGGAGAAAGTAGCAACTCATCTCATGAGGGGTGCAGCAGGAAAAAGAAGCATTTCCTTCCAGTTTAGCTCTCCAGCTCACTGCAGGATTAGATATGGTTTTTACCAGTGTGAGGGAAAGGCAAAAAATCCAGTCAGCAGTGTCGTGGGGCAGAGGGGCAGGGAGTCAAGAGGTAACAGCAACCCTTGGTCAGCTTAGACTCTGACAGAATTGCAGATTCAAGTGGGGATTTTGAAAATCTCAGGCATGATTTTGCTGTATCCATAAAAGCACGAGAGGTCTGTCAAACTTGCTTCAGAAGTATTGTGGTATTAGGGATGCTTAAATTTACAGCCCTGTTTTCCATTTCTTGCCTTTGATGTATTGATTGCTACTCTTCCTCCAAGCTGTTTGCTATGCATCACACTTTGATTTTAGGAGAGGTCTCAGACAGCTCTGGATATCTGAATAAGACAAATTTCTCCTGCTCTACAGATTTATTTGATTTATGTTTATGGGATGCCCATATCTGACTGTTTGGATATGGACTCCATATACACCAGGATAATTTGATTGCAAGTTCCATAGGTCTTCCAATTATAATCAGATGGAGGCAAAATATGAAATAGGATCAGGCACAGCACCAGTCAATGCTTATTTTTCCCAAAATGTGATTTTTTTTTCTATTTCACTCAATAAAAGGTTCAGCACTTGGAAGAAATGGAACAAAATGTGATAGAAATCCTTAGGCATGATTTCCTCTTGGTAAAAAGCAACTGAAATGAGCTGCAATTCACCTTCTCCATTAACATGATGAAATAAAGTAAGATCTAGGCAAGGTTGACTAAAATGTACATGGCTGAGTCTGGAAGGAACAGAGGTGAAAAGAGGTTAGAGATGAGAAGAGAAAAAACTGTGGTTTTCTGAATGCTTCAGGTAGTCAAATGCCCAGCTAGGTGAACTGTGTCCCCTTTACACTTTGATCTTGGCCTGCAAATAATTCATGGCTTTCACTGATCCACTACACCAGCTTGCCAGTCAGTTATTAAGGAATCACAGCTTCTCTTTTTTTGCATTCCATCCTTGCTTTTACTTCATTCAGTTAATCTCTCTCAGTTAAGTGGTGTGTTTGCAAGTGAGAAAGAAGCAGCACTGAAATGCAGAAGAGATCTCTCTCTGTGTATGGCCCTTCTGCCACCCTGCCTTTGTGTTTAAATGTTTCTTCCTCTTGTGTTTGGCTCTTGCTGCTCCCAATCTTTTAAAACACAGCTCATTTTCTCTAATTATTTTACTAACACAGACTGAATCAAAGGACACCCTCCCTCCAGGGCACATAAGGTTCTGCTTTATTTGCTGTTAGAGGTCACCTACCCTGAATATTATATTCACAATTTATTTTTAAATTGCTGTTTATCCACCCTAAGTAGTTCAACTCAAACATAATCTTCTAAAAAAACGACCTGGCCTTGAAACACTCTGAGGACCACCCAAGAATTGCTGAACACTTCCCACTTCCATGAAAACTGAAGGCTCAAAGTGACCCCCTGTGCTCTTAACTCTTCTGGCAGAGCATCTCTGAGAGGCTTCACCCTGATGCATCTGCTTTGCACCTTTCCTGTTTGCTAAGCATCAGCTGACAGGTACCAACCAGACCAATGCATTTCTTCAGGTGTCTCAAAGCGAGAAGTGCTCAGCAGCACTTTTTCATGCTTAGAACAAGCTCTTGTAGCTATCCAGTCAAAGGAAATTGAATGTGGGAATATTTGCATGAAAATTCCAAATCCCACCCCTCAGTAGGTGAGCAAAAGCCTTTTTGGGAGAATGTGTTTTGTATCAATCACAAGAGTTTACAGTTTAAATGTCTCATTCTGGTGTATGTGACATCTTTGACTTTTCATCAGCTACGGTCTGACCCTGCAGTGCCATCACAGGATGATTCCCTTCTGTCCTAAAATGGAAGCAAACCTTCTTCTCTCAGGAGGTGAATTCAGAAATGGAGCCAACCTCATGTGACTTACAGGAAGTGGTTTATTATTTAGTTTCCCTTTAGTATTTACAGTCACCAGGAAAATGTTTGCCAAACTGGAGCTGTATTCTTTTAACTTGTAGTGCATCTGGCAACACAATCCAACATCTCATAGCAGACACCTGAGGGCATTGTCAGGGGGGAAAAAGTGATGTTATGACATGATTTCAAAAGGAATCAGAAGTGTTCAGTCATGAAACTAATATTTGGCAAGGGAAAAGTGACAGTCTATGGAGAACACACAATGTGTTTTCAGAGGATAGTGAATGGAGAAGGATATAAGAAGATTGTGTATGGCAATGCATCGTCTGATGGGCTGTAATCTCAGCTAGGTAGGCTGGAATAACTGCATTAAAATCAATGAACTCAGCAAGTCCAGCTGGGGACATGGAGAAAGACGTGTCTTTAGCAAGCCTTTTTGTTTAAGCCACATTTTGGTGCTTTCTGTGCTGTTTGTTTCCCCCTTGTAACACACTAAGGGCCAAACTCATTTTCCAAGGTTGTGCAGTGCCCAGCCCTATAGCATCACTGCTGCCCCTTTCAGAGCCAGCACACAGAGAAGTGCAGCAGATTGGAGCAAGATGCCCGTGCTGGGCCATGGTGACAAATGGCAGCCAGACAGGAATAGAGCAGAGCCTCAGAGCAGCCCCCTGAGCTGGCCTGCCCTGGCCAGCACTGGTGGGACAGCCCAGCACTGGCAGGGCCAGAGGTGCTTGGGCAGGCAGCGGTCCCAGGGAGATGTTACACCTCATCTCCTCTGCAGACCAGCTGCTTCTGCCCCTCCATTGTTTCCAGAGGAGCCAGGAACAGGCAGTTACAAATCTGAGCACATGCTGGCCAATCTGTTGCCCCACTGTGTCCCCAGATCTGCCCTCTCTATGTCTAATGGAGTAGTGAAGTCAGATACAGGGCGCTCTGCATTCAAAGCACATGAGCAAATTTAAAGGACAAGCAAAGCTTTGGACAAGAAAGAACTTGGAAGGAGCTAAAGATTTTATTTTATGGCAAGTAAAACACATGCTTGGGATGAAATGACCTAATCATATGCAACAGACAACTTGCAGAAAAACACCAGTGCTAAGCACAGAGCAATTTGAAGGGAAACAGGTCTCCTGTCAGTTTTTGCAGGATTTGCTTATATTTTCCTTTGGCAGCATGGATGCAGGAGAGGAAAACCACCTGATTTGTTTTCCCTCCAACTTATTTTCCCAGACCTCTGCAAGTCAGAACCCAGCACAGACAAAATTCTGGAGCAAGCATCAGCTACATCAGGCCTCCAGGTGAATGGATACTGTGGCTCAGAAAGCTCACTGTTCTCAAAATGAGTCACTCTTGTTATTCCCTCCCTCAGACTGCAAATGGCATTTACTGAAATTTTCTCTCTATCTTTTACCCATCATCAAATGCCCTTTAGCCTTGTGGGCATCACCAAATAAATATGACCCTGTCATATTATGGGTTAAGAGGAAAAGCCCAGAGGAAAAGCAAGGGTTGACGTAAGTACACTGCCAAGCAGCCCACATATTCATCAACTAATCTCAGGCAAGCCTCCTGAGATGTTTATCAAGTTAAATGCTCAGTTCCTCTCCTTCTTTTCTCATTTTTTCCTGTTGCCTTTGGATTTGCTACCTATCCAGAATAGTTGTCTTGGTAAATAGGAGTACTTTGGAACCACATGCTGGCTCTTCTGGCTGGCTTTTCCAGAACAGTTCCATTCCTGAGCACTGCAGTTAAGGAGCAAAGCATTATGAATTGAAGCTTAAGGAGTCCATTATTCAACTCCTCTCTAGACACAAGATGTCCTAATTTCTGAATAGTATGGACAGTTGCTGAGTTTTTTTCTCATACTGAGAGCCTCTCTCTGGTCCTCCTCACCATGGTTGTAACCATAAGAACACAAATATTAAGGACCTGTTAGTTTTCCAGCATTTTTCTGCAACACCCTCAGATGTCACCAGGAGCATCTGTCTTCCAATGGAAAGTCACTTATTGCTGTCAGTAGGGAAGCAATGAATTGTTTCTCTGACTTGGCAGTGAAAAGGGATACAGGAATAACCTAGAAAGCAATTTTAGGTATGTTTTCTGTACTTTTTAGGGCAGTATTGACGTATGTCCTAAATGTCCTCTTCAGATTAGCTATGCCCATTTTTGTTTGTCCCTCTACATGTATATTTATCCTGTGGCTGGATATTATAGGCTGGAATTATAAATCTTAGTCAGAAAGGTAGTCTTCTGAATGAAAATCAGTCCTGAGACTGAGGAGGAAAAGGTTGGCATGCTCCACTTATGGTCAGTGATAGCTATCTTCCAAAAGCCTTTCAGCCCACCAAGCTTACACTCCTTTTTTAGGATGTAATAATTGCTTGGCCACTGTAATCCCTCATTTGCTATTTCTCTTTCTTGGGCACTGCCTTTCTCCACTGACTCTGTAAGGAGCCTGAGGTTGGCCATTTTGGATCACAGAGGTCCTTGTCTTTTCTTTCTCTCCTTCAAATGACCAGGGCTGTCAAACCTTGTGTTTAACCCCAGAATAGTTTTATTTTTTAATTTATGCATACATTTCTTTGCCTCTACTCAAGCTGCCTGTATGTCAGATTTTGGCAACCAAGAAACAATAAGAACTCTGTGGGACTGGGACTGGAAGAGGCTGCTGTGCCACAAGAGAAGTTATGAGTGTCTTGGGGACAAGTCAAGCTCCTTGGAGCTAACTGGGTTCACCAATTCTGCTGGAACATGGTAAGGCAGGGATGGGTGTTACCAGCACTTGGAGCCAGATTTGTGATGTGTATTCAGTTGTGTGACACCCAGGCTTCATTTGCCATTGAGAGGTACTCCATCCATGCCTATATTATTTGTGGGTTTGGTCTTTTTGGACTAATTTTCAGAGATAGCTGTCTCCTCCAGCCCCAGTGACTCAAATTCTACTTTGGGGGATTTATTTCCTGTGAATTCTTAAGTAATTGCCCTATTGACTACATAAGGGGGAAATATTGCTGCTGTATGTAAGAGCTGTGGGATTGGACTCTTCAGGGTTAAGATCTCCTGGCTATGATCATCTTCCCCTCTTTGGTCAGCTCCAACAAATTGAAGACAAGCAGAACATCAGCACACGGTACACAATTACATTTCTGACACGTTGCATCTTGCTGTGCTATCTCTTCCTAAATCAGAACCTGTTCTCACTCTAATAATTTAATAGAGCATGATATGAAGCCTTGAATAGAACGCATCTCTTTAAATTTTGACTAAAAATAGCTTTCCTTCCATAGTGAGCTCATGTCTTTGCTTTGTTTTATGGTCAGTTGATTTCCATTTCACACACACATATTATTTTATGAAGTGGAGTCATACAAATGAGATATCTAAATTATTAATTTACTTTGTGATTTAATAGTTTCCTGAGATGAGTTCTCAGAAAAAGAGTTGGCTGATATGTAAATGGACATTTTGCAGACATAGCACCTTTTCTTTTACATAAACATAGTCAAGTATATACTTTTATGCTTTCATTTGAAAAGCAGTAGAGTTAGTGGCTGCCGAGGAAGATTTTAATTTACATACTTTTGTCACCTCTGGGTTTTGTTAATCTCTGTGACTGTAGGTTTGCAAAATAAGATGTATAAATTTGTTGACCAGACATAACATAAGGCCCTGCACTAAGTAAAAACCGGGCTCTGCTCCTACTGAGTAAGATACCTGGAGTGTAGTTGTAGGAAAAGCTCTATTTTAAATTTTTTCAGCCCTCTAAGACAACAGGGCTTCAATGCCTAACTACATTATCTTCTGCTTCCCAAGGTTTTCTGTTAACTCTGGGAAATGAACATCTGCTGGGAACTCTCTGTATAATCCCTGGTCAGATGGTTGGCCCCTTCAAGCTCCACTTATGTCTTAAATCCCTTTTCTGTGTACAGGGCAATTGGGTTTCTTGTCCCACCATGGACTGTCCATTTTTATAACTACACTTTGCAGCACAAGACCTGGGCATTCTTGTAGGCAAATGTTCATGACAAAATAAAAGTAGTGTTTTAAAGAGAGCTGTATCTCTGGTCCAGAGTTTCTCTGCCTTATCTGCCAAAAACCAAATTGCTTAAGGAGGGTGAGAAGGGAATGCACATTCCTGAGGTTCAGTCAAAGCAAGAAGCCCTGCTCATGCTGCCTCATTAGCCTGGCATTGGTTTGTGGAGCCAGTGCCACCAGGGCCATGTTTGTTCAGGGGAGCTGTGGCTGACCACCAACAATGATGGACCTGACTGCTCCAAAGGCCTCAAAAGACTTGCAAGGGGATTTAATACTGGAGAACAGAAAATGCTCTTGGCACAAAGGACCTCATTGGAATAGATTTTGTTGTGTAAAGAAGACAAATTTGAAGGTGTCAGTTATAGTCCAAGGAAAACCCCTTTGTGACAGGATGCTTCCTTTAACATATTTACTCTGTTAAGGATATTCAGGACCAATGCATTAAATGTGGTGGAGAAAATGAATAAGAAGATTGGAAAAAAAAGAAAAGGAGAAGTAGGAGCCAAGCTTAGGTTTCATGTGTGTTAGAAGCTGTGCCTGTTGACTCAAGAAGCTGTAGCATTGGTAAAAGGGATTCTGAGCTCGTTTGCAGAAGGATACAGTTTCAACAGACTTGCAGAAATCTGAAATATTAGTGACATTAAGACCACTTGACTACACCTCACCTCAGTGAATATGACTTTTCAGAAAGCGTTTGTTAAAATGTCCAGAAATCTGCTGAACAACAGGGTTCAAATATTTCCTCTCACTATTAGGCCACTATGACTGAAAAAAAAAAAAAAAAAAGAGGAAGCAAATCAAATCATGATGCTCTGTGCAGTTTAGCAGGGTAGCCAAAAGGACATCTGGCAAGTGGCAGAAGTTCAGCCATGGGCTCCTTTGTCTCTTAATCACAGGGGAAACAATGGGAAGAGATGTCCCGTTACACTGCTGCACAGTGGCTTGTTTCTGTACTTTGCACTTGAAAGGAGACATGATACTGATCTTCAGGGTAAACCTGATTTCTAAAGAGACCTTCACAGAGGCTATAAGCATTGAGCACTTAAAAAATCTGAGCCCTGCAAGACAATTAAGATCCTGCCTGATTTCATCAGATGGTGATAGAGCTGGTCTGCCCGCCCTACAATCAGCAGTGTGTAAGTGCCAAAGCAAGAGTCTCCAGGAAGCCATGCCTCATCATGGACACAGTCAGAGATACCTCAGGAGACAGGAATATTCCAGTTGACTCAACAGCTTGAAGCTTCCTTAGTGCCAGCAGGGACTTCAGAAGGTGAAGTCCTGGGTATGTTGAAGTTCTGCTAAGAGCGTGGTTCTACTTTAAAGGGAAACCCATTGGAAACCTAACAGAAGAGCTGTGTTTCATAGAAACATCCCACCTAACGCTGGTACCACTCATGGTATGGAGTGACATGACTCAACACTAGAATTGTCAGTGTTACAACCTTAACTCTGTCCCTTGGTCCATCACAGCTCCAGTCTGGCAGGGCACACTTCAGGCAGGCTGAAAGGAAATTTCAAACAGTCTATAGCTTCCATTGATGTGTATCTTAACCTATTTCTCCCAGCATCTCTGAAGTCCCTCCCAAGCCAGTGGTCTTTTGTGGGTCCCATCTCATCATCATTTTCCCCTCCCACCCAACTGCCTAAGGCAATGCTCTTTCTTTTCTGATACCTCTTTCCTGTGGAGTCTGAGGGAGGGGAAATTCTGCTCCTGCTCTGTAAATCCCCCATTTACTCTGAGAAAGACATTTATCAAATTTACTATCAGCTAAGCATTACCTGGTTCAGGTGATTCCTGAAGACTATAGGAGGTGACAGTTTAGAGAACAGCCATACCTCTAATACCATACCTGGATTATATCTTTTTCCTGCTCCAACAGGCAGCAGGAATGTGACACAAATGTTCTCCTTTCACTGTTGTTAAATTGTGGCCAAGAATGCTACAACTGCAAGTTCATCAGCTTAATCAATATTAACAGTAATCACAAGAAAATTTCTTCAGGTTAAATGAGAAATGTTTTCATTTCAGATTAAGACCTTCAACCAGCAGTCAGCCATGAAGTAGATGTCTGCTGGTTGTTCATCATTTTGTCATATTTTAACTCTCATTTATAACTGGGCTGTATTTTCTGAAAAGAAAAAAATCCCAAACTATAAATTTCCCCTGTTCTTGGTGGTGAATATTTTGCTGTATGGCTCATGACATTTGAATGTACATATAACCGACCTGAAGAGAAAAACTATTTCCAGTTCCTCATCAACCATTAATAACGCCATTGTTAACCAATACCCGAGTTCTGCATCATAAACTGTGCTGATTTTTACTTCTTGCAGACTATGAATCCCCATTTCTTGGGGGGGTGGGGGGAAGGGGTTATGTAGGTGACTGTCTCCATTAATTAAGCTATTCAAATCCAATTAGCTTCTTCTAGAGGGTACTTTATCTCATTACAGTTCTCTTAACTTAAACAATAAAACAAACAAGCAGAAACTACCAACCCAATCTTGCTGCTCCCCATGTCAGGATGAGTTAATGTCCTGCTCACCAGAAAGTGAGCAGTGATGCTAACACGTCTAGTCAGGCCTGCTCTTGCCTTCATCTAAGGAGGGGAGCAGCTCTGATGTTCATTAGAGACACTCATCACTGCCACAAGAGAATGGCAAGTCTTCACACCACAGCAGCAGTGGCCCACCACAGTGCTCATATTCCAGCAGCAAGAAGCTTTTGGATGCAACTCGCCTTTGTAGGCAATCACAAACACGTGGGAGGATTTCCAGGACTAAGACTCAGCATCGTTGTTTCTCACACAGGATTTCACCCAGTCATGTGGAAGTGAAATGCTACCACACACCAAGTTGTTTTGCCATCTGGGCACTGCTGGAAGCATTTTGCTTCTCATAAACAGGCTGAGATCATCTTTCCTCATTAGCTAGGTCATTGAATGGCTAGCTATCTTGCCATGTTGTAACATGCACTCTCCAATGCCTAATCATTTCAGACCAATAGCCTCCAAAAAAACCAAAAACAGGGACAGAGCCATAGTTTTACATTTCTTTGCTAAAAGATGCCCCAAACTCATGTTCAGTGCTATTTTGCAGTGTGAATGAGCACCAGGTCATTTACTCAGCAGTGACAGTGATAGGCAGCTCTAAGAGAAATACCCAGATGTTCCTGTTCATTTCTTGCCACCTTGCAGGACTCTAGCAGCTGATTGTAATCCAAGAGAGGACTCATAAAACCAAAAGGAAGGAGTAATAAAGGCCAGATATGCTGGGGAGTCCATGAGACCAGAGAACAAGCTGTTCTGTCAGCGACTCAGAAGCAACCTCCTCCCTTAGGAGTCATTATATGGGTTTTTTTTGTTACAGGGCAGGATTTGAATTAATGAGAGACTTGATGGATATAGGTAATATTCCTAATATTTCTATTTGGTAACTTGCATAGCCAAGAAGAACAATCTAAACAATCTGTGAGTGCTCATAAAAACAGGTAGCCCCCAAACAAGAACAATGTAGAACTTGGCAAGTTGGATCTCTAAACCCTTTTGCCCATAGAAGCTGCAATTGCTGGTGCACAAGTGAAACTCAGTTGTTGCCAGGGAAGGAGCAAACTGAGAATTGGTTTCAACACTGAACATCACCAGCAAGCCTGAGAGAGAGAAAACAAATATGCCAAAGTAGTTTTAAATGAGAGGATATCAAAACATTTGTCATTGAATTCAGAAAGGACAATTTGGCACACAGCTCCTTTCCTCCTCTGGTCTCTGAGGCAAAGCCTTTGTGTCTGCAGTGTTGTTCTGTACCGTATCAGATTCTGCAGTAGTGCAAAATTGCATGCATTGACCCTTCCTTTTGTCTTACCCTTCTTCCACAAGTGGTGAAATTGCAAACTGTATGGATAAACAGCAATTTAGAGATCAGCTCTCTGTAATCCTACTTTCCTTCAGTGCACGGACTCAGAAGGGACAGCATCATAGACCTTGTTACTTTATCAGATGAGCTGGGCGGAAGCTGGGAGTGCTGTGGAGGGTATAGCTGGAGGCAAATGAGAGGAAATAGGACAAATATCTGTAGGAATTCAATATCTATTTGCTGTGCTGCTGACAGTGCAATGGGTTTGTGTGAGACAACACTTGAAGCAAACTTCAGCAGCAGAGTTTGCTCTGTAATGCTGGTGAGCCCTAACAGCAGAATTTCCCTGTGATGTTTGAATGGTTAAACAGGTTTTGTCTCAGAAACTGGAGAAGTATTACAAGTATTATTATGATTAATGGATGTTTTATACTGCCCATTTCTTAGATGTTTTGTAGCTAATTTTAGCCAACATGCATCAACCCTTTGTGCAGTCATGTGAAAACACACCAATCTGTAAGGAATGTGCAGAGCTACAGGATGGGCACAGGAATTTTAGAAGCCTGAGACAGTCTCAGTGTCAATGACATGTCCATGCAACACATATCCAGAACCCAGTATGGGCAGCATTGGGGGGAGCTGACTAGGGCAATTCTACAGAGCCCAAAATAACCATCCAGGAAGGAGAGCAGAAATAACATGCATCAGACATGCAGTCATTTTGGCTGAGCCCTGAATCCTTTATCCCTTCCAAAGACAACTTGGTAGATGACTAAATGACAGGTTTGCTTTTGGAATGCAGCATTTACTGCTGATTTGAAGGGATGGTGCCACAATTGATAAATTTGACAACCCCTATTTATGTGGCCCCTCAGGGAGATTGTGGCCCTGAGGGAAAACCATCTTTGTTGATACTTATGATTAGGCTGGGTGATGCTACAGAGATTGCCTCCTAAGCATGTGATGGTGTTGGAGTCACCAACAAACAGGAGTTTCTGGATGATCTCTTCAGTGACCCTTGCAGTTGGATCTCACCTGCTGTGGATGAACCAATGGCCACTGTCACCATTTGTCACAGTCTGAGTTCCGATGACTGAAGACGGGGTTTGAAAAAGGGAACAACTGCTTGGTTCTGTCTTAATTCTGAAAACCTGCTGCCTTTCTGACATTCATGTTCCTACACCGTGTACTCGTGTGTCTGCTGGCATGGTTTTCACAGATGCTCAGACTAAAATTACCCACTACAGCCACCGGTCTGAACGACTGCATAATCTGGGCCACAGGGTTAAACCCACAACCTTGCCTCTGCTGAACTGATCCAAGTGGTCATTCCTGAAAGGTAGGAGCATAGCAGGAGAGACCTGAGTGAATGGTGACCTTCTTCTCTAGCTGGTGTACATCAACTTGAGAAAGCAATCAGACACAAGATTTCTCACCAAGTCCCCAGTTAGGGTAACATATCATACAGGTGCTGAGCAGTCTGTGTCTGCTGTTCTTTGTCTAACTTCAGGTTTTGCATCAGTAATCTCCCCAGTCAAGATGAGAGTCATCTCATCTGACATCAGATGTCTCCATGTGAGCTGGCCTTTATCATCAGTGAAATAGGTACTTGTAGGCATGAGTCATCTGCCCTCTTTGAAATGTCTGCACTGGGGTGAGGTGACTCACGAGCTTCCCATCTTCTACAAAGGAAGCTCAAACCAGCAAGCTCAGATAACACCCCAAGATATTAAGACTAGCAGAGCACTATTCTTAATATCTTCAGGTGTGCCAGTGGCCCAGTCAAACTCCTGGCCTGTCCTTTCTAAATAAAACAAAACATTTGCCCTGAGAATGATGTGTCTAATTCACATCTACTTAAGTGGGCACTCTCAAACTGGAAACAGCCCAGTTTCAAGTAAAGTGTAAATATCATGGAAATACCTCCTGTCCCTGGCTTCTATATAGCCAGCTTCTATATTTTGCTGATGTTTTACAGTCATGTCTTCCTGTTATCTTTTAAATTATATTTCTCCAGCCACCTTCTACTCCCGATGAGCTACTCAGAGACCAAACAAAGCACACGAGGAGTGGACACAGCAAAGAGAGAAGCTAAGACAACTAATTCTGCCAGCTGTATGAAATAAAGTGATTGCCCAAAGGATTTTTTTCACTCCTGTCTCTTTTCTTTTTCAAAAAAAATTAATAGTTACTTATGACAGCACTAGAGATTTCTCCAACAGAGTGATCTTAGTGGGCAGTGTCCATTTAAATTAATTTTTTCTAATTAAATAGCTGACTTCATCAAGCAGCCAAAAATCAATGCTTTATATTAGACATGGACCCAAACTCATTAAGGCTTTATTATTCAAGCATGCACCTCCCTTCAGCTTTTATCTCCCCTCAAGGGTTTTCATAGTAAAGCAGGCTTTTTTTTTTTTTTTTTTTAATTAGCCCTTCTGCCCTGGAGTCTTCTATTTGATTTTCCAGTATCCAGGGAAGTATTGGTTTTTTTAACTACTCAATCCTTGAATAGAAAATTTTGCCTCTTAGTTCTATGTTATCAGTGATAATAAAGCTTCGTGGAAGACATTTTGATAATGTGGAGACAGAAGTGCACAAAGGCAAAGTGACACTTCAAAGGAGCATTAGCTCTGATATTGGAATCTCATTTATCTAACTGGCTCCTAAAGGACAAGTTAGCAATTCACAGGGGTGCAGTTTGCATGCACACATGAAGTGGCATGAAAGGCCTTTCGCTTCAGCAGAGCTGCCTGATCCCAGTGCCCTTGAGCGTGTGGAGCTTTATGAATGCCGTCGTTGTATTTTTATTTTTCCTTGACTTTCTTTATTTTCACATGGAGAACCAGCTGCTTGCTGAGCTGTTCCTGTGTGTGTTGTGCAGGACCTGGCTGTACAAGGATTGTGGTTATTGCACAGGTGTAACCTGCAGGTCTGCTGCTTTCCCGTGTGTGCTGAGCAGCCTGTGACTGTTCTCCAGCCCACCACTATCCATGGGGAATGCCTCAGCCCCGAGGAAGCTGTGCCTTTGCTGCTTAACCGTGGTGCATCTCATCCACAGGATAACCAATGCACACATATCAGGGTGTAATTAATCAATGTATTCAGTGGGGATGAGTCTTATCCACTGGAAATATCACAGGCACCTACTCAGAACTATAATTTTATTAATGAAGGCATTAGAGCGTGCGGTCCAAGGGATTCCTCAAAGCTCAGTCCAGATGCTGGACCAGATTGCTGTCAGTGACTGGTGAATCTGTATGGTGGGTACCACCCTGTAGGAGCACAGTGACCCTGGAGCAGCTCACAGGTGCCCATCCCAGCATGCTGTCTTCAAGACAGAAGGGCTCATCTGCTATAGCAGCCAGGGCTCCCAGAAGATGAAAGCATCTAAAACTGCTGTCACCTCTTCCATTATTTCCATCCTTTGCACAATAACTCCCTGTGTGCCAGCCTTGAGTGCCAAGGCAGACATTGCGTGTCTGTGGCACAAAACAACCTGGTGCTGAGCTGGGTCAGACAGACACACCCCTGGTAAATTTCCATTCTGGCAGGTACCAGAGGCTTATTCTTACCTTACTTCTGCCAAAGTCTCCAGACCTTGCTGAAAAACTGGGATGTCAAAACTGAGACCAAGAAGTGAAGCCTTTCAGCAAGAGACCAGCTCAGGAGCTAGTGTGACTGGGAACAAGGCATTTGGTGAAGTTTTACCTCAGTTATTTTCAAACTAACCATCCTCACATGAAGAAAACTCAATGTGAACTGTCATCACATTGTTCTCCAAAGAACGAGACAGTTCCAGGCAGTAACTTCAAAAGGAAACTGTTCTACTCCTTTTAGTGAAAGAAATGTCTGCAAGTAGCCATTTAAATGTCTATGCAAATTAATTCATTCAGTGATCATTCTGCTCCTGCTAATGAGTTTATCCATATTCTTCCAAAATCCCCAAAGCCTGGGGAATTTAAGGTTGTGCACTGTTTTGGGGAAAACCACAACAGTAGCAGATGAAAAATGGAATGTGTTGAAATAGTGTCAAATAACTGAAATTGGCCTGAAATGGCTGTCAGAAAATTTTTGCCTCACTTTTTTGGTCCAATCAGCTCATTTTTAAGGTTAATTGCTTCTTAGTGTAAGCTTGTCAGAAGTGAGCCCCAGCCCAGCACGGAGGGCCCTGAACTGTGCATTAATTTTCATACGTACCCTGCATGTTTTCATATTTAAATTGGGTTGCCACAGAATCCCTGATCCATCCAGCCAGGACTTCCCCAACAAAAGAAGAATTAAGGCAGAGCTTAGCACCATCCTACTCCCCTCATGGGTTTGGAGACAGAGCTTTCTTCATTCCGCATCACCAGCACTGGAGATAATTTCCCCTGCAGTTGCACTTCTCTGCCTTGCATTCCTGCAGGGTCCACACTTGAAGGGAGAGGGCTGACAGCACAAGCAGGTGGCTGGCTTTGCAGTGCCCCACGTTCTCTTTGTTCTTACATGCTTTTGTTCTGTATTTCTCCATGGGTGTCAGGTTAGCAGTGGATTTTGGTATGTTGCCTCGTCTGAACCTGTGTGATTTTGGTGAGCACAGTAAGCCAAGCTGGGTTAGCTCATGCTCTGCTGGAAAGCACTGGACTGTACTGGACAGTAACTGGAAGTCTCTAGAGTTGAGTGTCCCTGGAGGTTGTTCCAGCCTCTGCTGGGGATTCCCAAGCCCTCTGACCTGACACCTTTCCTGCAAGTGTAAGCACTTCTAACCCTGGTCAAATCCAGTCAAGGCTGCTTCTTGTCATAAATCACAGACCCTTGGTAACTTAAGAAGCCCATGGGGACACAGGTTTCATAAGTGCGTGACCCAGGGATTTCATGTGCTCCATATTCAGAAGCTGGCTGGCTGGCAAGCTGAAGAATATGCTGCTTTTAAAATATGTGCTATGAATAACATTTTAAATACAGATAATTTGCTTGGAACATTGCTAGTTGACTGAAAGGGAAGCTTCTCTTTTTAGCCAGACCACGATTAAGACCACGCCAAACATACCAGCTATGCTAAGTATTAAAAACAAATACCTAGCTCTTAGGAACTTTTTAGATCATTAGCATATCTAAAAGTGCCTCTGCAAATAGGACTGCCTCAGGCCTTTGGTATCCACCTAGTCTATCTTTCTGCTCCACGATAGAATCAGTTAGGTGTAAATCAGTTTTTTGACAAGAGTTTTTCTAATCTGCTCTTAGAAACCTTTAGTAACAGAGACTCAATAAACACCCAGGCAATCTCCCCCAGTGTCTCACAATGCCTAGAGTTAGGAAACCTAATTGTCTGGTCTAAGTCTCCCTTGCTGAAATTTAAGTTCACTTTTCCTTGTCCTGCCTGTGGTGGAAAGATTTCCCTGCACATCAGCAACAGCATGTTTAAGGGCTGCAGTTCTCATTCTAAATCTTCTGTTTCCCTTTCTGGACTTACTGAGCACTGCCCATTTGTACAGTCTTTTCCTATTGGTAGTGTTATTTAGACACTCCTACCCTCCTGGGTTATTGTTTTCCTTTGAATACTGAAATGTATCACGTGCTTTTGTTTTGGTGTGCTGTTGGATGCCAAATAGAGGTCTCCAGCAGATCTGTGGTGCTCCCAGCATCTTTTGGATAACAGACTTACTTAACTCACTTACCTGAGTGAATTGAGAGTCTCCCGCCTATTTTCACCACAGTGTGTTATCATCCATGCATGATAAATTGGAAACTGTCACCCTTAGGTCTTTTTGCAGAGCTTCTGGTGGCTGGGAACACCAAGAGCTACAGAAGTGAAATGGCTTGAGCAGTTCCCTCCAGGTCAGAGACAGGGGTGGGAACAGGCAAGAGGAGGTTGGTTTTAGAGGACTGTGTGGAAAGCAGGGAAAGAACACGGGAATGCAAGTGTCAGGGGTTCAGAGGGAAGCCCTCACCAGAGTTGCAGCCAGTTCCCAAACGACTCTCCTGCATTCCAGCCCGTCCTGGAGTTTTCTCTATTAGCTCCAGACAAACCAAAGCAGTTAATCCAGCACTCACAGCCTTAAAGAGGTCCACGAGGTGGTGAAGGCCATACAATATCAAACTCAGATACACACCTGGAGTCCCCCAGGAGTGTTATTCTGCCATGACAGAGCACGGTTCAGAAGTGACACCAGCCAGCAAAGCAACCAGTCGGTGCTGTAGGAAAGTGTCAGGGTCACTTGCAGTCTCCACAGCACTGTGGCAGGTCTGGGCTGAGCACAGCCCCTCCCTCTCTCACTGACACAGCCCTGGGTCAGGGGGTGCAGCGCTGGATTCAGACAGGTCACAGCACAGCGTGGTGACAGAGCACAGGAAGGATGACTGATGCACACAAGGGTGGCAGGATGGGGACTGAGAAAGCAGAACCTGGAAAGCTCTGAGCATATTGCTTTCTTGTTACCAATTTTCATTTGCATAGAAAATTGCTTTTTTTCCCAATCATTGCCAGCATAGAGCGTATTTCCCGACTATTTGGAGTGGGTCAGTAAGGTACACTGCTCTCGTTGGAAGCCAGAGTGCTTGGAAATGAGAAAGTCTGTGTTTGAAGAAAGCCACCTTTTTGTTTTTCCTTGATGCCCTATTTTTTGTCAGGCACTGACAATGCTCGATCCCACGTGCACAGCAGCCGTGCCTGGAAGGAAGGCGCGCTCCGGTGAAGAGTCGCACAAGGCTGTCATCCTGGCTGCAGAGAAACAAAAGCTCCAGGAGGCACTGCTGTCAGGAGCAGAGGGCACATGGAGCCTCGTAGCTGTCACTCTCGGAGTGAAGCTCCCTATTCCCTCACCTCCTGCCATCCATGCTCCTCGGGACTCCAGATATTCCCCCTGCCCCACCCCTCCTTGTCACTCATGAGCCCCCAGGGATGCTAATGCCACAACCTCTCCCCTGCAGCATGAACAAGAAGCTCTGTTCTGAACTCTGTTTAGTAGGAAGTCTCACACCAACAATTAGACAATATTCAGGATTTGGTTGGGGTTTTGTTGTCTGTCTTGTTGTGGGTCTGCAGTAATGAGCCTGCTCCTTTGCCCCAAGCAAAATTATTTATGAATGTTCCACAGAGACCAGGTCCTGTCAAGAAGTAATTAAGCCAAATGCTCACTGGCTGCACCACTTGGCTGTTGTGGCAGTCATCCTCACTGATCACTGGCAGAACAGGATACTGCCCTTATTAAAATAGACTACCTAATTGCCCCCTCTGGGAAAGAAAGGCCCTTCCAAATCCTCATTTGCTTGGAAAACAGCAGACCCAAAATCCCTGTTTGTACCTCTATAAAAATGTATGCATAGGTGTTTGCAAGACTGTAATTAATGCATCCACACTGGCATGTGCACATAGAGAAAGGTGATAATGGCATCTTGAGTATCTCCTGCATTGTGTGAGGCAGTGGGCAGCTGATATGGTGGTAGGTGGATCTCAACAGGCATCACAGAGATGACAGCTGTGTAAGGAGAGAGAGCCAAGTAGCTGGGTCTCTTCACACCGGGCCCTGACGGACAGTCCCTGCCCTGCTGCCCCCTTTGCTACACCACAGACCTTCTCCCAGTTTGTGGTCTCACAGGCCAGCAGCAGGAGAGAGGCTTATCACTCTGTATTTACAATATTTTGCAGTATTTGCACTCTAAGAAGGAGGAGCACAGCTTATCCCATGTCTTGGAGCACTGCTATCAGTACTTGGCCCACTGATTCATATTTCTGCAGACTGCTGAGACTGGTGAGTGGTGTGGCCAACTCAAACCTACGTCTCCTATCAGTCATACACCCCAGATACCTGATGTGGTGTGATCAGTGTACTGATGAAGATATGAGAAGGAAAGGATGGATGAGGAGGAGACAATGACCCAGTAGCTTGTTTTCTGTTGTGCAGTAAGTGCTGACAACAGAAGTTTCAACATGTGATGGAGATGGATGTTTTCTCACATGAACTGTGAATTTTGTTTCCCTGTCTGACAGGTCTCTCCAGTTCATTACTAAAGCAGGCTTTTCTTCTGATGGCTACATGCCACTTCTCCTCTACTACTAAAAAAAAAACAGGCTAAAGAGAAAAGGGGAGGAAGGTCACTACAGACATTCTGGTCCCCCCAAATGTCTCTTCTTCCACAATGATACCTAGTTGAGTGAAATTTTCGGCATCCACATCCTGTGTTAAGTAACATATTCCAGCACTTGAGCACATTTTGGAGAAGAACTTAATTGAACCTGCCTTCCGCTAGTTTTATTTAGTGGCCACTACCTCCTATACTGAAGGAGGAGAAAGTTAAAACCTTTTTCCTGCTCTCCATGTTCACATCACTCATGGCTTCACAGACCTTTAGCATTTCTTCTCTGCATTTTCTCTTTTACAAGAAAAAGAGTCCCAGAAACATTTATCAATGTTAAGTTTTATCTGCCATTTTATTGCCCGTTCCCCTCACAAGTCTTCGCATTTGGCTTTGATTTTACTACATCTATTAATTCTATTTCCTACAGCTATTAACCTGAACTTTCACAGATGAAGAATGGGTATATCGTGGAGCCATGGCTCACATACACTACAAGTGAGAGTCCTTCTGCTGTGTTGGAAAGCCTCTTCAAAGCAGGCAGCCCTGGATCTGATTTATGATGTCTCCAAGGAGAGCTTAATTTGTAACTCCTGAACAGAAATTCCTAAAGATTTCAGAAGCAGTTAGCCCCACTCTGCTGGCTGAGCCTCATGCCTTGAAGCAGAGAGGACTCACTCCTGGTAGCTGATGCCTTTGGGAGAGGTGCAGGGCATTGACTGATGTAACTGGATATATGTTCTGCTTTGCTATAGTGCAGGGATAGAACTGTGAGGCATGCAGGGTCTTGTTTTAACCCAGTTTTCAGAGGTAGAAGGCAGCTTGCTGCTCTGCCCCCAGTCTGTGATTTTTAAAAGCCTTAAAACACAGATAGCAAAGGGCAGCTGCCCATGGGTTAGATACAAAAGGAATTTCTTTCGACCTGGAATGAATTCCTCTTTTCCTAGTTTCACAGCATCATGTGCCATCAGAGCAAAAGGATTTGTAGAAGCCTATAAATAAAATGTTTACCAAAAAATTGGGGCAGCTGCACTTCCACAAGCCTCTGCCTCTCTCTGCCACAGACATCCCTTATGCACCCAAGAGATGGGTGAGGTGAATGAGGTAAATGCTGAGCTGTGAATTCCTGAGCCACCCAGCCTGTTACTAATTACCATGATTAAATATTGACACAGTGACTGCACACAGGGCTCCCAGGCACAGATCAGTACCCTTCAGTGGTGGCAGCAGAGAAATCCAGACAAAAAAATAGTTCCCCAACCACTTAAACTGCAAGACCCCATCCTACAATTATCATTCCTCTGGGGACTTGCAGCATGTGTGAGAGCTTGCAGAGCTCTAGCAAGAGGCAGGTGGGGGTCAGGAGGTTTCTGACCCCAAATCATTGCCTTTGGGACTCCCTTTGCTGCAATCTCCAGCAGCTGGGTAGAGCGAGTGGGATGAGGCAGCACAGTGGGATCTGCTTCCCTGCAGCAAACACAGCCTCTTAGAAGAATAACAGGGCCCCGCTGCTCTGGCTGCCAACCCCAGGGCATCCTCAGGGAAGCTCCCAGTCCCACTTGGCTGCCTCCCTGTACGCCTGTCCAGGCTGGCAAGCCTGGTAATTGCATCCCCCCACACGCTCCCTCCAGCTTCTTATGCTCTGTCCTTTCATGGGTCCCGGTCAGGGATCAGGACAAAAGCTTGTGAATCTACACTTGAGATTGCTCCTAGTCAGGAAAACATCAAATCATATGTCTTAAGAGTGTCCTGCACAGGGATGCACAACCATACCCAAAATGGGAAGATTGTGCCCTAGAGAGACTCGCTGCCAAAACAGGGAAGACTCTGGAGGCTGTAGCTTTCTCCTCTCTCCTCCTCTTCCCCAATGCTCCTGGTTAATGTGCTGGGCTCTGTGCCAGGGGAGCAGATGTACTACAGCATGGTTTTTACTCCCATATCGTAGCCGTGTCCAGTGCTGATTTTGACCATGGTCATTTTTTAATACAGCAGCTGACTTGGCCACAAGTGAAAAATAAAATATGATCCCTCACAATTACAAACTGGCCAAAGCCATCTGAGCTCCTTCTCCTCTGGGAACAAGAAGCACAATCTGTGAAGCTCTTCTGCATCCAGTGCATCTACTAGCTCAAACTCCACTCTTTCTTCATTAGGTTTTCTCTCTTCATCTCTTCAAATCATACTGGGCAGCTGCAGAAGCCAGGATGATTTGTGCCAGGTTACTACTCTTAAGGCAGCAGAATATTAAGTTTCTCAGCTTCACCCTGCTCCAGTGCTAAGGTTTTTTATGAATGCTGCCTGTTGCTTGTGTTAAGAACAACCACTTCAAAGTCTGAAACTCTAAAGAGCATCTGCTTTGTGGCAGAGTTTTCTCATCCTGATGCCAAGCAGAAAAGTATATTTTACTTCAAAAGTGATGATGGAAGTAGTAGCTTTTGAGATTGTATTTGCAGGGAAACAGCTAAGACACAGCTTGTATATTGATACAAAATGTTGCAAGGCACCAATTTCTCCATTGCCCTGGTTTCACACTGCAGCTCCCAGCAGCTTTGCCCCTGTAGGGCGAAGGGCTGCAGCTGCCGCAGCTGCCATGAGGCTGGATGGGACCACCCTGGTGGCCAGCTTCCTTCCTTGCTTCCCCAAGCAAGGGGAGCTGTGAGGATGGGGGAAAGAGAGAAGAAGTTATGCTGCAGCTTCTTTCCCCATGGAGTGTCAGAGGCTGCAAAGACACATGGAGGCAAGGGGCCAGAGAGAGGACTAAGGTACTCGCTTGTGGTGGTTGCTTATCCCCTCTCAACATACCTTCTGCCAAGGATAGCTCATGTTCACAGCCAGTGGCAGCCCTGAAAGGCACTCACAGAACCTACTTATTGGGGAGGGGGAGAGGAAGAGGAGAAGACAGGTCACAGTGTATTTATTATCCACCCCAGACATAAACAACAAGCTGTTAATTACCAGACTGTAGCACATGCAGCTGTAGCACACACGGCTCATACTGGAAACTTGTTTAAAGAGGAGATCAAGGATGATATTCCTTTGCCTTCTGGATTGCCTGTACTGAGCATGTTGCTTTGTACTTTAGTACAAGCCTGGTACATTTCCAGTTAACCAGAGCTTAGCTGGGAAGAAGCCTGAGACATCCCCCAGGTTTGCAGATGGGGCTGGGACAGGGGTCAGGGAAGCTCGTTTTTGATCCACTCCACCTCAGACCTTTCCCCTGTCTTCAGGGATGATGCTGGGGCTGAGGGGGTCATTCTAACCCAGGTGTAGGTCCCACACATCTGGCCTGATTAAACTGGGTTTTAGCAACTGAGAGCTGCTCAGTGACCAGCAGCAGTAGTGCTCATCCAGTGGGAATGAAGGGAAGGGTGATGTGGGAATTTGTAGGGAAGGAAACACACTTTGTCCTGATTTCTCCAGGTATATTTTGTGACCTTGAAACAAGTGAAAGGAATTTCAGTTCTGTTCTTCCACTTTGGATGATATTTTACTATTCATTAATTAAAACAGTTGTGCATTCAAGTACTTGAACACTCATGGTTTAGGTGTAACTTCAACCAGCACTTGAGGATTGGGATGAACATCGTGGTCCACAGCCAAACAGCTGTGAAACACGTACACGAGAAGTGACACACCACCATCTTAGGCAGCCATTTGACTCATGCTGCTTTCAGCTTTAGCTTCTTTTCTTGCTATTCCACACCCCTTAAGAATCCCCACTTGTTACTCCATCAGCTCTTGATGTGGGGCCAAAAGGTGAACCAGCCTGGGTTAGAAATAACTTCATCTGTATGGAGGTTGTTTTTAACACAAATCAAGTCTTCAATCTTTTCATGTGTGTCCTGACAAACACTCTCACTTACACAATTGAGAGAGCAGGGCTGGAGAGAAATGAGTGGGCAAATGCAGAATGAAGTCCCACTTGAGCTAGACCTCCTCCAGAAGTGTGCATGCCATCCAGCTGCTATTTCCTGCTCATGCTGCTGCTGCTGTATACACAGGGGCTGCCTATTGTTCACACTCTTCAGAACCTGTGTGGGCAGCACAGTAGTAAATGCACTCTAAATATGAATATCAGCAACTGCTTTACATCTACTGAAGAGCTGAATGTGTAACAGTGAAGGCAGTAGTTCAAGTGGTAGTCTCAATTCTTGCTGTTGGTTCCTCAGTGACTGTTCCCTAGTTCCCATTTTTTTCTAGCTCTACTTCCACTTCATACATTAAAACACGTAACAAAGAATTTCTATCCTTGTTTATGCAAATCTGTAGCCATAATTTTAGTTATTGAAAGAATAGCATGGGCTTCAGTACAATTGGTCTGAATTTTCTGATGAAATTAATCAGATTTTACTCCCTTCTTGAGAACAACTAAATACTCGGTAGTAACTTACACCTCTACAAATCAAGTACCTATTGTCCACCTGAATTTTTTCAGCCTTCTTTCAAATCACCTTGTCTCCTGCTTTCCAGAAGAGAAAACTTCAAATGCTTAAGTTCAGCCTGTAAAAGCTGTTCATGAGTTGGCACAGGGTGTGAGCTGAGACAAATGTTGTCCCAGGCTATCTGTCACTTCAAAAGCCATCAGTCCAATAAAGCCAGAAGCTGATTTTACATTAAGGCATCCATGGCACGTCAGGTTCTATAAATACATCACAGTGGAGACTTCTATAGGTTGTCAAAGGGCAAGTTTGTATTTATGGCACCCAATGAATAAAAAGAGGGGAAATTAATTTCCTGTTTTGAAATGAGTCTCTGTTCTATCATATGGAAAACTACATCATGAAGCTGACTGCAATTTAATGTACACAGCTTTCCTATTTAGCCAGTAAGCAGATTATTCTCTGCTGGATGGATGTGTCATTCCTTTTAATGTTAATGATAGTCCCACATATGCCGTGACAGAGTAACTGTCAAACTATGTGAACCATTTAATCCCTAAAGGAAAATGGAGTAAATCCTTCAAGCAATGTAGGATATGCCAGCAAAGTGATGGGAGCCTGTGAAGGGTAGAGAGAGTTTCTAGCAGGGCTGAAATGTAGGGATATTGCTTTGCCAGTTTTGGAAACAACTGAAGATGTTCCCATCCATTCTGTCCCCATCCCTGTCCCCTTGTGTTGTCATCCCCCCATCCCTGAGTTGAAGCAGCCATGAAAATGAGCTGCTAACAGGACTGAGGTTTAAATCACCCCTTCAGAAAAACAAGAAACCCAATTGCCCTTGTTGGTCTTTAACCCAGCTCATTTCCAGTTCTGCAGATAGTTCTACCAGAGGCACTGGGAGCAGCAAACAGTGGCCAGAGTCCAGGAAGGAGCAATTAGGGAAGGGCTGGGGAGAAAACTTCCTATGCTGGTGTAGGGAGGCAGCAGGTGAGCTGAAGGATGTGGAGTTATGCCAGAGGGCCTGCCTTGGCTCACGGGGCACGGCTGTGCCACTTCTGCACAGCAACCCTGGCTCACGGAGCTGTGACTCGCCCAGTGATGACTACAGCAGGGCTTGGCCAGCACATGGCTTCTCACCCATGCCTTTGCCCAGGCTCTGAGGTGGATGGTCCAGTTCTCCTGCACCACAGCTAGGTTATCCAAATTCCATCCCTGTTGTCCGCTCTCTGAGGCACCTCTAGAAGTCATGGACACATGCCAGGGCAGCATCACAGGGGGCTCCATGACCCAGAAAATCCTGAAGATGAATGGAAAAGGCAACACCAAACATCCTTTGGAGTTCTCTTATGCAGCCATAAAGCAATTGTTTAAGTGGACAAAAAGAGCAGGAGCTGGATGAAAATCAGCTCTGAGATTCACTGATTAGGCTGAAGAGGAAACTGGGATTTTACTCTGTTATGAGGCTCTTGTTACCACTTAGCTATGTCAGTAAAATAAGCTTTAACTGTGTATTTTCACACAGATTTCACAACTTAACAAGTTTATCAACAAATAAACCCATCGGCATTACTTAGTATCTTGAGTGTTAACTTGCCAGGAGGACAGAGCCACTGCAGAGGAACCTAACAGGGTCCTGCCCACTCTATTCCCATAGGATGAAAATCTAGTGGGTATCCCCAGTAACAGCCCACCTGCACACCTGGGATACTTTCATTTCCTGCACTTTGTCACAAAACATTTATTTCTTTAAGAAATAAAGAAGAAGGTTCTTGCATTTGGAGTTGAGAATCTTAGAGGTCTTTTCCAACCTTAGTAATTCTATAATTCTGTGATTCTGTGATTTCTGAGGTAACCCTCAAGGTGCTAATGCAAGATTGTATCATGTGGAGCTGAAGGAATGCAGTCAGTCACAGCAGAGGAGGGGAATTAAAGCAGACTTTTGCTACTTCAAATATAGAGTAGGCCATCATATCAAGTTGTTCCCCCCCTCCCAGGGTTTTCTTCCCATGGGTGAGTCAGTCTGGATTCACACAGAGTCTCTCATATGGAAGAAACAGGATATGAAAGAGAAAATAGCCAGGAGGGTCCACACTGCAGATCTGGCAGGTCAGCCTCTGCAAGCCCGGTTTGCATCCCACCTTCTCTTGCCTCTCCAAGACCGATGGAGACTTTGTAAAGTCCCAATGTGTTGCTGTGGTCAAGACAGCTCCAAATGCAAGGCTGCTGCTCACTGGTTGCTGGCAGTGGCTCCTGCCTGTGCATTTGACCTCCTCTTCAGTGTGGCTGGGGTTTGGTGAGCTGCATCCCTGCTCTGACACTCCCTGCATTGGATACCACTTGCTGTAGCAGCATCAGCAACAGCAGACAGGAGAGGGAAAGAGAACAGAGGACCTTTCAAAGGATACCTCATGAAGAAATGCCCATCCTAGCTAGGAGAGCTGTGCAGTTCATCTAAGAGGCTGTGAACTGTGACCCATTTTGGGGGTGACAGTGCAAATGTCAGTAGAGAGGTAACTGAGCATGGTTGTCCATTCAGAAGCAAGTGTCCACCATCTCCACTGCCAGGATAGTTAATATGAACATTGGTCATTTCATCAGTCTTTTCTTTCCTCTTGGAAACTCTACTCCTCTGCTATCATGGCTAATGAATCATTTTTATGGGATATTGGGAATGCAGATTGAGACTATTTAAGTGCCACTGCCAGAAAAGAGAGCGTATATTCTGAGAAATGACAGGTAGGTGACAGGCACTGACTGGAAGGTTTACTCTGCCAAGCAGCAGCTGCAAAGACAAAGGAGAGCAGGGGTTTCAGGGACCTGCAAGACCACATGAGCTGCCCATCAGATGTGCTGGCTTCAGTGGCAGTAGTCAGAAGCATGCCATTCACATCTTCTGTGTAATTTGCTTGCGTGTCTAAATGCCTGATACACAACAGTAAGCTTCAGGCCACTGCAGATGAGCAAATGGCTAAACTTGGCTACTTTGCTTTGATTGTAGTAACTCTTAGCATCATCATCCCATTAAGCAACCTGTGGGCCTGGGCAGGTCCCTTCTCCATGGGTAAGCCTCACCATATAGTGCACAAACAGCCCTCCTGCAGGGCCAGTGGGAGGAAGGAGACTTTATTAGGGAGGAAAACATGATTTTTATTGTTCTGAAAGAACAGTTGGTGGTGAAAGCTCTAACATGTGATAACATGTACAAGTCTGTGCAAAGGGACATGGGGACAAGCTGTGCCAAGGGTGCAGAGGACTTTAGCCTCAGAGCAGCAAACAGTCCTGTCCATTCAGCGTGCTGGCTGCTGGGTGTGGGAGCACTGTGGCAGCAGGACAGTGCTTAGTCGTAAGGATTGGGGTCCTGCCAATGCTCTTTTTGCAAAGGTTGAAGAAGCTGACAGGGGAGGGGGCCAGAGGTTGACTGCAGCTTGTGGAGCAGGTGCAGGTGCACAGCATGTCACTGGGGACTGGTGAGGAGGAAGAAGAGGGGTGGCAGCTGCCATTCACTGGCTGGGTTCCACACCGACGACTCTTCTTCTCTCCAGAAACACTCCAGTTCTGAGATGTTATCTCCACCACTTTTTACATGTTTCTGAAGATAGTTCAGTGGTAGACCTGACAGTGTTAGGTGAAAGGCTGGACCCTATGATTAATTAGAGGCTTTTTCCAACCTTAATGATTCTACGACTATAACCCAGAGATGGCAAGTCTATCCCCAGTTTCCCTCTTGAGCTCTTTTATGTGCTGATGGATAAAAGCATGTTCCTGGGGCCTCTGCTGATATGCTGCAGCACTGCAACCTGTCTTTTAGCAGGGATGCTGCATGGGACCAGCTACCTACTTAATTGCTCATCTCTGCCTGGGAGGGTTCAGGGTGTGCTGATGAACCCTGGTTAGTGATCACATTACTGGTTCTGCAGGGAGTGCCCTCACTTTTTTTGGATGACAAAACAAAAAAACCGTACATTGACAAAACCTAAAGGAATTTAGCAAGAGCCTTGCTCTGGTGATTCCCAGAAAGGTGCCTTCTGCTATCCTGCAGAGCTGGAAAAACACACACCCTTGCACTGGTCCTGATGCACAGTTGGAAAGGTCTCAGCAAATATTTCATTATCTCACTTTATATCTGCAGCTCACGGCTTGCTGCATCCATAAAACTGTCATGCCCTCAGGCTCACATATTTTGCAACATCAAGAAAGGGTCCAAGGTCTGTGCTTTGTAATTTAGGTTTTGCATAAGTAATTTTATTGCTACACTGACTTCAGAAGGCTCAAAAAACAGAGCTGAATTCATCAAGATTAAGGCATTCACTTTCCATACCCAGAGGCACATGGAGGAGGAGAGATGTGACCAGCACCTGGCTGACCACCCCAGGCACTGGCAGCCAAGAGGGCCATTGGCAGCTGGGTGGCACAGCAGCAGCCTTTGTCATGAAATGATGTGAGCTGGGCACAAACTCACATGCTCGGCTCCCAGAGCTGCCACTCCCCATCGCTGCTACATGACTCACAGGCAGCTCAAACTTCCCCTGATAAGGGGTTTGCAGAAACAAAAAGATATACAGTAAATAGGGAGTAACAGGATAATAAAAAATAAAAACCTTCAAAAAGAGCCAAAATAAAAAATTCCAAACTTTTGTTAACCAAAACAGACAGTGTGAAGGCATAAAACCTGGCACTGATTTTCTGTGTGAATTGCTGCATTTCTAGCACAACGTGTCCTCCTGAACAAAGATTGTGAGTCTCTGCTCTTTGCTGGAGCTGAGCATATGATCCTTGAGGATGCAGAGGCAAATGGAGAGCTGTGCTTGGAGCGTTTCCAGCTAAACAACAGGGAAAAGGGCAGCCACAGACCTGAGTATGCTGACCAGGAGGAAAGCTGGTGAGAAAGAGGCATATTTTTGCCAACTGCACTCCCATTCATTTAGCCTGCAGCTCTAGCTGGGGAGAGGGTGAGCAGTGTGTAGAGCAAATGCAAATTCACAACCACTCAAGGTAACTAATTTTCTCATTACTGAAATATGTGATGCACATGTTGGCAGTGTCCTGCAGGCACTGGTTTCAGCTCTCCCCCGCTGTCAGGGCTGCTTGCTGCAAGGCAAGCACATGGAATGCATGGTGTATCTCTGGTGACTGGACATGGAGTGACTGTCTGTGACCTGCTTGTCAGCCCCAAGTTACTCGAATGTGGCAGAGCTTGGCTCCCTTACACTGCCCTCCCAACCCCAGAAGATGAAAAAGTCCAGGGAAAACTCAGCTCCACCTCCAGTCCTGGGCCAGGGTGGCAGGTAAAATGAGTGCCTGCATGAAATAAGCTGGGACTGCAAGGATCTGGGCAAGCAGAGGTAACATCTGATCAGCAGCTGCAGAGTGTCTGAGGCCAGCAGGGCATGGTGGATACAGGTGAACATTGAGAGCAGACCAGTGTGACCAGAAGCCACACCACTGCAGCACTGGAGCACAGATGCACACTCACAAAGCACGGCTGGGACACTGCTCCTGATGCAGTACAGTCCAGCAGCAATCCCAGAAGGAATGGGTACCATCGGAGCCAAGAGGTGTAGGCACCAGCTGCCACTGCCCTGTGCAGCTTTGGCAGTGCTGGCACTGATCTTCCGGCTGCTTCTCCCCCTTGCTTTAGGTTCTCAACCTGTCTGTCTGCAAAGGAAAAGCCTGTATCCAAAGCAGGACTTCTTGCCCCATGAGCTGATTCTTTTCTTCCCCAGCCTGATCCCTTCTCCAGCAACAGCCAAAACTGCCAGACAGAAAAAGCAGGGTCTCACAGGCCAGCAGCAAACTTGCTTTTATCATTCCCACAAAACTACCATCAGCTAGAGCTGTTTCAAAACCTAGGCTCTGCTGACCTCTAGGGGACTGCTACAAACCCAAAACCATAAAGGCTTCAAAGCTCATGGCACGATACAGCCCTTCACAGGCTCTTCAGGAGCCCTGTGGTGGGGATAACACAGCTGACACAACCCACTCCTGGTCCCTTTAGCACTACGAGGGGCTGTAAATAAAACTGGCTACAACACTGCCTCTTCCATCTCACCTTTATGGCAGCAATATCTTGATAAATGTGTCCAGGCAAGGTTAGGTTGTTGGGGAGGTATTACCTGCTATCAGACTGCCTCATACAATTGCTGCTTTCCAGTGTGGACAAGCACACTGGGAGTTTGGGAGTTTGAGAGCTTTTGGCTTTCCATATTAGTTTGTCTAATAAAAGGTATAAAAACGTTGCCTTGCTGTCACAAGTACAGCACTACTTGGCAAAAAGCATGGATGCATATACCCATACCTTTACTGGAAATAAAGCTCAATGTGCTTTTTTATAGCATTTCATCACTCAGTAAACAAGTGGCAGAAGCAAGAACCTTGTCACAAAGTAGAAGGAACTTGAAGAAAACATTAAACCTGATGTGCTCCTTAAAACAGCACATGCTGTTGCCGAGGGGATAACAGCATTTGCCATCTGGCTGATTGAGGACAGCTGTGCTGGGGGACAGAGCATTAGGCAGGAGCCAACAGAGGCAGCACATACTGCGTAGCTCTAATGGACCTGTTCTCCTTGATACAAAGCCAAAGCCTATCACAGCCCTAGAATATCCCAATTCCTTGATCTGGGGAAGGTGACCTAACTTTGGAGAGCTGGAGTGTGGACAGACTTGAACTGGGAAAAACTGTGCACAGGGCAGTGTCCCCAGCTGCAGGCACCACGTTGTGGAAGAAGCTCACCCAGCAGACCTGGGAGGGCAGCAGGCTCCAAGCAGCTGCAGAGGTGCTTGGGAACAGCGCTGCTTCTGCAAGGGCAGCTGTATCTGTAGCCAGAGCCTAACTGTCCCAGCGGCTTCCACTACATGCAAAGGTCTCTCAAGAGGCTGTGGGGCTTGTGTTGGGATTGTGCTCCAGCACGAGGGAGTCAGTCCTGGCAGGCACTCCACCAGCCACAGGAATGGCACCACTTGGGGTTCTGGGCGTACCAGAGGGCATGTAACTGGTGTGCTCCTACTCAGTGATCATGCACTGGGGTGCCAAAAAGACAAGGCAAGTGCTAAGTTAAAGCACTCCCTCTTCCATAGGCTGGAAGATGTCAACCCACAGAGGCTCATGACAAAAGGGAATGACTGGCTTCACCCAACTAAATCAGGGTGAGAAGATGTCAAAGCGGCAATTAAGAGTGAAGCATTTAAAGAAAAGAGACAAATTATTTAAACAGAATCACCATTTTCATTTCAGCATTGTTACATGTCTCTTAATTAGAACAGATGTCTCCCTAATCTGTGCAAAACAGAAAAGGACCTGAGAGGTCTGAAGTACTGGCTCACACACAAATATTATCACCAATTCCCAGCTTCTGACAGCAAATCCACTGCCTCAGACTGTGCCAAACCAAAGCACCTGACGATTCTGGGTCCAGCAGGCTGGCCTTGCAGTGCCCAAGCTCAGATGACATCATTTTCTCCTCCTTACACCTGCAAACACTGTGTATCCCACCATGCACCAGCAGAGCCCATGAACATCAGGCCAATGCCACATGCATTGTAGCTTAGCTGTGTTTTAGCCCCTCAGATTCAAAGCTGAGTTGATTTTGCTCACAGAGAAAAGACACCATCAGTCATCAGAGTTTGGTAAGCTCTTTAATGGCAAGCTCATGGTGTAATGACACTGCTGGATTGACACCTTGGTGGTGGACGAGGAAGGAAGATCAGAAGAAAGGCAGTGCTCCACTGAAGGCTTATACCTTTGGAAGTGCTGAACAAAAGGGCAACTTCTTTTGGTGACTCCTTTCACAGCTCTGTAGTCCCAAAGACAGAGAGATCTTCCAGCCAGAAAAATGGTGGAAACCACACCAAAGACAGCCTTGGCATGGCATGACACAACATGATTTCTGCTTGATGTGTTGAGGGCTGACTAGTCCCTGGATTAGTAAAGGAAAACTCGACAAAAAAATTGCATTGACTGAAATCCAGAGCTGACATTTCTACCACCACCACCTCTGAAGATGAAAGCTTCCTTTACATGCAGTGTTACCACAGATCTTTGCCTACATGAGCAACAGCATGTTGGTACAGAAAGGGAATTTCAAAGTTCAATGCATTTTACATAAAACAAGTGAGCCTCACGATAGTCAGCAATAACTAGTTCAAAGAAGTTTGGTTTTTTTTCTTGTAGACAAATGAAGGCCCTTTTTGTTAATCTGTATTTTTTTTTTTATGTCCAAGCTCGTACCAACAGTGCAGTGCTACGCAGGGCCTGTATAAACTGGGGTTTGCAATAATGCAGATATGCCTTTAGGGATTGTCTTTCTTTTTAAAAAAAAAAAAAAAAGCAATGAGAAAAAAGTCAAACAGAGGTCATGTAAAAGATAATTTGGCTCATTGAACAAGTAAATGTGGCTAAGTGAAGAGGTTTCCTCTGTACACCTGCCACAGACATCAGACACCAACAAAGCAACTAAGTCTCAGAAGTCCAACAAAAACCAAAAGTTACAAGGTCTTCCCTCTAAGGACCAAATTTAAGGACTCTACTTATAGGAAGTGATGTCCCCAAGCCTTCAGCTCCGTGGTTACCCTGCAAGGATGACCTCATGTCCAGCCTGTTACAGGGTCTAGGAGCTGCTGCCCTGAGTCACTCCTGCCTGGCTCTCACACAAAGCTTTCCCAGCTGCAGCTGGCTGCAGAGACAGGCTGCTGGGGAGGAGGGGAGGTTCTGCCAGAATTAAACACATAAAACAAAGCATTTGCCTCCGGTCAGCAATTCACAGAAAGGGGCATCCAGTTAATGCCCCTGAAGGGATCCTTCCCAATTTCCCATGTCCTCTGGCCAGACCAAAACCAGCCAGCACTGAGAAAGAGACCTCCCAGTGACCAGGCAACCAGACAAGTCTCATTCTCTGGATGCCCAACCTGGAAAGCCTCAATGGGTTATGATTTTCAGAGACTGGATTATTTGGCTAGACATCACTGCCTGTAAAAAGATACTGGGTTTGGCACCTAAAATGACTGCTGTCTTCTGCATAATGCCTGTCAGGCATGGACCACACACGGGTCTTCAAGGGACAACATATCTCCCATGTCACCTCCTCCCCCTGTACAGAAAGGACAGTGCAACTCACACCGTGCTGAACTGCAGCTCCACTGATGTGCCCAGCTGCAAGCTGTGGGAGATAAGAGGTATTTTCTCTTCTCCTTCCTATGCTTCCATTCTTCTGGGAGTGAAAACTTCTGAGACAAACAGAATGGTAAGGATGGACAAAAGGGAAGTATGGACACAGGGTAAGGATGGATACACGGTAAGGATGGATGAAGTTGTAACCTTGCCTCCTGCCACTGCTAAAGCTAACACTGAGTAAAACAGCCATAGACATCAGCCCTGGATCCCACAGAAAGATCAGGAAATGTGCTGAAAGAGGCTGGGAATATGTCCTGAATGGCAGCTTTCTAAAACAATGTCCACGATGTTACTGCAATCACTTTTACTGTCACAGTCTCATGTCCCACCTTGCAGAGGGGGAAAGGGCAGGGACCTACAAAAGCAATGTTGCAGCAGAAACTCCTCCCTGCTGCTCCCAGCCACCATCTCCCAGAGCACACCTTACGTGGGATGCAATGACAAGATGCAGCAGCTGGCGTGCACATCACTGATGCAGGAAAACTAACTCTGGCTATTCCCAGCAAAAGTGGCATTCTTACAAGCATGAGACTTTGAAAGGCACAGCACTATGCACAGAGGGAAACTGCCTGGAAAAGAGCCCGGAGCAGGGCAGGAGGTGGAGCTGAAGTCTGGTAGGGGTTCAGGTCACCGTGCTCAGGGGTGAGCTATTCCCCCAGTTCCTGCAAGGTAACAGTCTGACCATTTTTTCTCTCATGAACAAGTCCTTTTAAGAGATGTTACCATGCACCTAGAAAAGGAGCTTCCTGCACCCTGACTGCTGCTCCTACCTACTCACACACTATCATAATACTGGAGAAGAGGAATAGGCTTTTCAGTTTGCCTTCTCCATCCCTTCTTCCCTCAACCATCTCAATGCATTAATCAGGCAGGACACTAACAAGAAAACACAACTGAGCTCAAGGCCTCAGTAGTGTCCAGAGGAGCTTTTTTATAAACTGCATGGGTTCAGTATGCAGATACTTGGCAGGATGGCTTTGGCTGTCTCAGAAATCTCAGCATCTCTCTCTCTGAAGGGGCTTTGCTCACTCTTGCCCCTGCAGCTGTCACATTTCTAAAATCTGCCTTTTCCTCTGGCATCCCATGTATTTCTCAGCACCCAAGCAGCACTATACTGATGGCATTCATGCAACTCATATTCAGAAGCACCAGTTCTGCTCTGCTGTATTTATATGTAGTCAGAGCTTGAAATGCCTATGAGAAAGGCTGAGGGAAAAGGGAGACCCTTCCCTGTCCTTTCATTACTGGCTTGCTCTGAGGGAAGGCAATGATCATGTATATACCTGTTCACCCACAGACCTACAGCACCATATACACTGCTGGACAAATGACACTAACAGTCCCTTCTACAAAAGACTTAAGGTGGGACTTTCAAAGGAGTTACCCTGCTCCTGCTAAATTTTCTGGAGGCCTGGATGCATAACTGGAGTCCTGCCCTGAATTTTCAGTGACTGAGACCCAGCTAAAGCTCAGGGCAAGGCAATGTCAGAGCTACAAACCGACACCTCACCGACTACCTGGGTTTGCAAGCATTTATGCATGTGTTGGCAAATCTTGTGTCTGGCAGCCTAGCCACTGGGTTATGCTACCCCTGGTTAATTACTGAATGGCTACTAACTGCAATATGTGGTAGGATGGAGGGAAAAATAAAATACAGATGAAATATAAAAACATTTCATAGTACAGCCAAACCAGTTCCATGTCTCTTGCATCATTTGGCAAGTATGGAAAAGTAACACAGTAATACAGAAATGCTTTTGGTCAAAGTAAGGAATCAATATTTTTTGATAAAATACATTCTATATTAATGCTCATTCACATTTATTACATGTAAATTCAATATTCTATGTATAAAATTCCAGTTTATTCTCAGTGCTGCCTGGTCATGCTTCAGTTCAGCAGCAGGGCTCAACACATTCGGCTCCTAGCAAAGTGGGAGGACATGAGAGCAACTCAGCTTTCTATAGGACCAAGCCTCACACATTCCCTGGTCCTGCAGGTCCTGTCTTAACAAAATCTCACTGGCTTCAGTGTGAGTTTTGCAGGGGAGAGCGCTGCAGAAGGGCCCCCCAGCTGTCCAGCACATGCAGTCTGTGTGGAAGTCACTCAAACAGCATACCAAAGAAAAAGTGAGTCAGTGAATACAGAAAATAATAATACCATATCTACATAATTTACAGCGTTGTTTGCTTGCAACTGTATTAATGCTCATTAACAATTCAGTCAATACGCAGGGAAAGCTAGCAGAGTGCAATACATTTTACAGCCTCCTGTATGGAATTACAAGCACTGGATCTTACAGTCTTTCCTCATTTCATGAAATCCTGCCTACCCCACTGCCACCAGAGCCCAGTTCCCACTGAGCCTTGTGGAGTCAATCCCTCACAGCTTTTAGGCCGGTCTGCAGCTGCGCCTTGGGGCCTTGACACGGTGCAGGGTGCTCTTAGCAGCAGCTCCTCAGCTGCCACCCACGGGCACCCTGCAGCCTCCCCTCTGCTGAGCCAGGTGGTGGGGCTGATCCAGCTGGGGACCCGCCTGCCAGCAAAAGGCAGGGGGTTGTGTTCCAGTCAGGGCCACAGCCCAGCTCACGGGGCAGCCGTGCCTGGGGGTGCCTGCACCTGCACGCTGGGGCCAGCCACCTGTCCCTCTAACCAAGGCGTGAGAGTGCCCAGCAAACCTGAGCAGCAGCAGGACTTTGCCTCCAGCTTGCACTACTGTAAATTGCTCGTGTGCATGGCACTAGAGCAAAGTCAGCCCCAGCAGATCAACTTGTGCAAGCCACAATCCAAGGACTGGATGCTATGAAGAGAAAGGTTCTCCCGAAGGAAAGCTCTCTTTAAGGTTATAGCATCTGTCCTAGCTGGAGAAGAAAAAGAAAATTTAGGGACTTAAAGCAGGGATGGAAACCACTGGTCTTACACTTTATTTCAGTAAGCAAAAAGCCTATTGCTGCTGTACAGTGTTATACAGTGAACTGCCACGGTTCTCACGTCACTAGTCCATAGAAAAGGTGCTGCAACTACCATGTTTATGCCTGCATGCTGAAAGAATGTACAAAGTTGCATTAAGCTCTGTTTTTCTTCCACTTTTTTTTTTATATTCTTAAACTCTGACTTTTACAGTGTTGCAGACACTTCTGTGCAGACTCAGGTACCACACATCGTCCCAGTTATGGAAGATCTTTGCCTCCGACAGAAAAATTCATGTGCTATGCATCTCTCAAACCACCATCATAAATGTAAACCATCAAGAAAAATTGCTCTCTTTAGTAACCCTGGAAAAAGAGTCTTTAAAAAATCTACTGAAAAGGAGACATCATTAACAACAGGGTTTATAAAATGATGCGAGTTGTTTATAGGAGTTGTCCAAGCATTTTCTCTTCGCTTTTTTTTTTATAAAGCTAATTCTGTATAAAAGGGCTTTTGAAGCGTGTGACCTTTGTTTCACAATTTTTAAAAAATCGGAAAAAAAGGAGTAAATTTAGAAACATTTTTCTTGATTGTGGAAAACAGCTGTATTACAACAGAATTACCTTTGCTTCTTATATTTTTTGTACAAAAGGCAAGTAAATAAAGACACCCTGCATCTTCATAGTCTGGCACTCATCCAAGTTACTTGGAACTATGTAAAACAGGTATAAAATACAAGGGGTCTTCTTTTCCTTTATACCAAGACCCTCACCAAACCCCTCAGGGAGCAAGTCCCCTGCTAAGTAAAACCTCACTAGATTTTATATCAGCTGAAGCAGTATTTTAGCTCCCCTCCAAAAGGTGTAAATTCCCAGACTAGCTCAAAGGCCCAGGAAGAGGTCCAGCATAATTTTAAGAGCCAGGTGCTGGTTGATACCCTTATGGCTTCAGTGTTAAGTTGCATTCAAGTTGCACTCAAGGAAGATCCCAAAACTACAGGCCTGTCAGTCTCACTTCAGTGCCCAGTAAAATCATGGAAAATATTATTCTGGAAGATATATAAAAACACCTGGAGGACAATGCAGTCACTGGTCACAGCCAGCATGGCTTCATGAGGGGCAAGTCCTGCTTGTTGAACCTGATATCCTTTTATGACAAGGTAATCCAGCTGATCAAGGGAAGCAAGTTGATGTAATATTGATGGATTTCAGTAAAACTTTTGATACTGTATCAAAAGTATCCTTCTGACCAAAATGTCCAGCACACGGCTGGATTAACATATCATGGGATGGGCGAGCAACTGGTTCACAGGTTGGGCAGAAAGGGTTACAGTGAATGAGGTGACATCAGACTGGTGACCTGTCACCAGTGGGGTTCCACAGGGCTCCATCCCTGGCCCTGTGCTCTTCAACATCTCATTAAGAACCAGGATGCAGGATTTGAAGGAATTCTAAGTTTGCTGATGACACTAACTTGGGAGGAGCTGTCAACTCTCTCGAGGGCAGAGAGGCCCTGCAGAGAGACCCTGACAAATTAAGAGAGATGGGCAATCACCAACTGTATGAAGTTTAACAGAGGCAAGTGCTGCATTCTGCACTGGGACAGGCCAACCCTGGCTATGTGTATAGACCAGGGAACGAGAGCCTAGAGACCAGCACTGTGGAAAAGTACCTGGGGGCCCTGGTCAAGGGAAAGCTGAATG